>JAQHUG010000139.1:4873645-4926325 GCA_028555095.1 Dicrostonyx torquatus | reverse complement strand
AAAGATGTCAATTTAAAGAAGCAGTGTGTGCTGTTTCTGCGCTATAATTATGGAGTCAGTACCTATGCCCAGGACAAACAGTGGGGCTTAAAAATAACTGAAGTTATTATATAAATATTTGAAACTGTCAATAAGAATTTTAAAAATATGTAAAAATACTGATCAGCAGTGTATCACCTGAAATTTTTCAATTTTCCTATGTTTTAAAACTATAGAAAAACATTTTATTGTAATTGTCTTACTTTGATTCCTATTGCTGTGTTAAAGTATCATGCTCAAAGGAAAAAGGATTCATTTGACCTTGCAGGTTACAGTTCAGTATGGAGAGACATCAAGGCAAGAGCCTGGAGGAATGAACTAAAACAGAGGCAGTGAAGGAACTCTGACAACAGTGAACTTGCTTCCGATGGCTGGTACAGCCTGCTTTCTTATACTACCTGGTACCTTCTGACCAAGAAGGGTGGTATTACAGACAGAGCACTTGGTCCTCCACATCAATCATTAATCAAAAAATTACCCTACAGATTTGCATACAGGCAATCTGATGGAGGCATTTTCCCAGTTGTGGTTTCTAGGTAACTCTCTAGGCTGTGTCAAGTTGACAAAAACTAATCAATAATCAATCAATCAATAAATAAATAAATAAATAATAATAAAGGTAGTGTTATTGAATGCCAACTGTATTACTAGTTACAAAATAAAGTTTTCTAATTAAAAAGAGCATGTTATGTCATTTGGCAATAAATTGGATATATCTGGAAATTATAATATTTAACAAAGTCAGTTTCTAAAAGACAAAAACATATTTTTGGTTCCTAAAATTTTATATACATACAGGAAATCACATATATATATATGTTGATATATATATGTTGATATATATATATGTGTGTGTGTGTGTATGTGTGTGTGTGTGTGTGTGTGTGTAATGTATATCATGACAACAGAAGGGAAACTGCCTAGGGGAACAAAAGGACATAAACAATGTGAAAAAGATATGAAGAGAAGGTTAGAAGAGTGTGGAAAGATAAGCTCAAAGTACATTATATAGTTGTATGAAAATGTCCTTATGAAATGTATGAGTTTTTTAATTACTGCTAGACAAATATTCTATATTACTGTACTATGGTGAAATAACACATGCCAATTTACCCTTTGTAAGGCATTACAATAAACCAGCCATTTCATTGTCTAGGCTAACTTATAGAAAAAGAGTTCCTACATCTATGAAAAATCTAAAATCATGTAGAAATCTGTCTCTTTAAGAGGCAGCGATGCTCAAATGTAAATAACCATCAAACTGCCTCGTACCTTCTCTACCGTTTTATCCACCTGTTAAGTGATAACCTCATGAATAGGAGAACAGAGACATACCAGACTTTAGCACAGATAGTACAGAAGTATTAAAATCAGAAAAAAATTTATTTACTCCGTTTCTATTTCATTTTAGATTATACTGGTTAGTGTCTAAGATATGAACAATCAATGTAGATTATTTGTGGTAATAAATTTTTGGCTAATATTACACTTTTTCATCTTTCATGGTACTGATGGTCAAATTCACAACAAATCCATATAAGATTGACAAGTCCTGTACAACTGAGATGCAACCCCCCTCAGTTCCTTAAGATCACAACTTAAAGTTATATTAGGTACTAGACTAGAAATTCATATTGAATGATTTTGTAGCATCTAAGTCTAATTTCTGTGTTACTGAGGTGTTGAAATCAGATTTATATTTATATTGTATTAAAAAGAAAGACTTGGGCTTAGGAGATGGCTCAGTCAATAAATAAAAATTCACAATCTGTAGGAATTCACCCAGAGAAATTTGGAGTTGTCATAAATTGCAAGATGGTCATCTGAAATTGTAAATATTTTGGAAGTAGCATGTTTCTTCAGGCATCATTTGTTTATAAAAGCAACAGAGTGTTTTAGGAACCATGCATATTGTTATGTACAATTATGTATTGTTATGTGAGTTTCAGTCCTTTTCATTTACTTGAACATACTCCATCAGGGGACTAAAGAGATGGTAAAGCAGTTAAGAACAGTGACTGCTTTTCCAGAGAATCAGTGTTCAATTCCCAGCACCCACATGGCAACTCAAAACTGTCTTTAACGCCGGGGGGGGGGGCGGGTTGGTGGCACACGCCTTTAATCCCAGCACTTGGGAGGCAGAGGCAGACGGATCTCTGTGAGTTCGAGACCAGCCTGGTCTACAAGAGCTAGTTCCAGGACAGGCTCCAAAGCTACAGAGAAACCCTGTCTCGAAAAACAACAACAACAAAACAAAAAACAAACAAAAAAAAACAAAAAAAAAACAAAATTGTCTTTAACTTCAAGATCTGACACCCTGACACAGGCATACATCCAGGCAAAACACCATTGTAGAAAAGATAAAAATAAATGAATTTTAAAAAAAAAATACTTTATCATATAAACAACTCAATTCAACAATCATTTCTCTACATTATCATCTTTTTTTCATGTATACATATTATTTTTACTGGTTATTTGAGAATTTCACATAATGCATCCTGGTCATACTCACTTTCAAGTTCTCCCAGGCCTAGATCCCAGCCCTTGTGACCTTCTCCACCCCCTCTCAAAATTAGAAGGAAAAAAACCCCACAAAACAGAAGCCCAATTTGTGCTGCCCTTAGCCACTGGAGCATGGTCAAACTCCCAGAGGCCAGCCTCTCAAAGAAAACTGAGTCCTTCCCCACCCACCCTCTGATCCGAAGGGATCAATTATGGAGAGTACACTTCAGTATCTTTATGCCAGATTTTAAGAGCTCTTTTTGGTGTCTTCTTGTCTATAGTGTTCCTTTTTGGGAGAAAGGGGTGAGTTAGAGTGTAGGAGTTGTAAAAGAAACCTATGATTCCCTTTCTCAACTATAAGTCTGCATTCACTGATACTACTTCAAAAGTAGCTTCCTTTTCCTTTATCAGCAAGAGCACAGATCATGGTCTTCCATATGGTTTCTGTTGACAGCAAGAACTGTGGACATTTACATGGACTCCAACATCAGCACTGGCCACAGACCTCAGTGTGACATAGACTAATGGACATCAACACGACCTTCTGTCACAGTACCAACCACAGACATCAACATGTGTCCTGGATGCACCAGGACCTCCGACCCCTACATGACTCTTGGTGGCAGCACTGACCACATCCATCCACATGGCACCCTAGCTGAAGCATGACCCATGAATATCCATATGGCTTTTGGTTGGTGGCACAGACCATAGACATCTGCAAGACCTTAGTAGTAGGTAACACAGGCCACAGATATGGATACTAACTTGGCTTCCTGTGGTAGCACAGACTACAGACATCCACCTGGCCTACAGTATTATTACAGGCCTCTGACACTGACATGACCTCCAGCAGCAGCCCAGACCATGAACATCCATATGAACCTCAGACTTCAACATGGCCTGGGGCAATAGCATAGATCACAGATTACCAATATGCCCTCGGGAGGCAGCATGGACAATGGAGAGCTTTCATTCTTCCTCTCAGATATCTTGTCATTGCTCAGAACCAGGGTGATCATGCAGCTGGGCAGTATATTCAGGGGCTGAGTCTGGACCAGCTCCAAGCTACTGCAGACCTCCTTGCCAGCATTTCTAGGCAAAATATTCTCCCGTTCCCCTGTAGACCAATGACAGGCTTCTCTCACATCTGTCACTGCCTTTGAGTCTCTAGTTCTGCCTCTCTCCACCAGACATGCACTGCCCCATTTCTCCATCGTTTACAACTCGTTCATCATAGTGATACTGGAAGCTGCAGTGCATCCCGCTGTATATTTTGTTTTTGTGCCCAACCAGCTTTACATGCAAAGATTCACTGCCACAAGTTGTTGGCTAGGTTCAAAGTATCTGGTTTCTGAAGCATCATAAATACTGGACCATCACTGAGACTTGGCTAGGATTTACTACTGTTGCCCAGAGTCAGGGTTATCTTGTGGCTAGGCAGAGTATTTGGGAGCAGGTTCCCTGTGAGGTTCAGGCTACAGCACACTTCCCTGAACTCAATGTCAGTTACCTGAGGCTCACTGATCTCAATCTTTGTGCTTGTAGCCTGCAGGCAGCACCACTGCCCCAACTCCATCTCCCAAGTCATTAGCTCACATATAAGTGCTTTTAGAAGGCAAAAATCTAATGTATTCGTTACTGATTTGGCTTTTATTGATGTTATTCTGCATTGAAATCTCTCAACATTCCTTACATGGAAATTAAATCTTTCACACTCTGAGTATAGGCTTGAAGTAGTGCATACTGATGAAGTTTCAGTCTGTGAATTTTAGTCTATCATGTAAATAAGAGTAGAGATAAGGGAAATGCTTATGAGTATTGAATTAGAAGTAGGACATAAGAATTAAGCATCACTGGAAGAAAATGTGGTGAAATGATTTAAACAAATCAAAACAGTGCATGAATGAGTTGCCCTGGCAGTACGGTGTAGAAAGTTGGTGTTGTGTTTTCTAAAAGTACCAGAATAAAGATACCTACACAAAAGAAGCTAAAAGATGTGATAAATATTTAAATATTTTAGTAAGTTTATAAAATATATAACCGAAAATCAAGTTGAGGGAATTTCACCTACATTTATGCATATGGACTATAAACATGTTTATGTACACATGATTTAAAGCTGGTACTCAACAGTGGTGTTTCCGCACTAACATATCATCTAATGGGAGTGATGTGGAAGGTCCTTATGTATATGTGTTGCTTTTATTGGTTAATGAATAAAGAAACTGCTTTGAACCTATGATGGCAAAACAGAGCTAGGCAAAGAAAGCGAAAATGAGTGCTGGGAGAAAGAAGGTGGAGTCAGGGAGATGTCATGTAGCTTCCATCAGAGACAGATGCACCGAACCTTGCCAGTAAGCCACAGCCACGTGCAATGCACAGATAAATGGAAATCAATTAAATTAAGATGTAAGAGCTAGCCACAAGAAGCTAGAACTAATAGGCCAAGCAGTGTATTTAATTAATACAGCTTATGTGTAGTTATTTTGGCACTGAGCAGCCAGGAATAAATAAGCAGCCTCCAACAACATGGAAGGACAACTATTCCTGAATAGCCTGTAACACTCTTCTATGGAAATCACCATCAGAGTACAGTAGTTTTATTACACTGATCATTAAAACAAAGAGCCACCTGAAAAAGAGAAATTCTCACAGTGTAGTGGGGTCATATAGCTTGTGTTTTATGTATGGTTTCTGAGGTTAGCGTATTTCTAGTAAGTATAATAAGATATGATTTGACTATGTGGTTTTTTTACTACTTGCATTTATATTGATGGTTAGTTAACAGATGATAAGATAAAATTTTCTTAAAAAATAAAAAGAACTGTTTTAGCTACACTTTTCTTGCTGTGATAAAATATTGTGACCAAAATCAGCTTAACAAAGGCTCTTCTTCTTTTTCTTTAGACTCCAGAGAAGAATTCGTGTGGCACAGAAGGCATTGCAACAAGCAAGAATGGTGGCAGAAACACACAGGAAGCAGAGAGAGAAAACAGGGCTGCAAACCTTTAAAATCTTCCCCAAACTAAGTACTTCCCCAGCAATGCTGAACATCTTAAAGGTTCAAAAACCTCCATAAACAACATCACCAAATGGGGACCAAAGGTTTAAGTACATGGTTAAATACATGGAACTTTAGGAGATATTTTTCATTTAAACCACCACAGGTACCAAATTGTGGTAATAGGAATAATTTGACCGTTTATAATAAAAAATGTTAATTTATTTTCTAAATGTACTTGAGGAAGTAATAAAAATATAAGTGTTACTGAACCATAAATTATGAACTATATTACTTTTAATAATATGTATAATGAAAGGAAGAGTATGCATAAAATAGTCCTGATAAATGCTGAATTATTGTGTGAAATTAATGATGTATCTTCTTTAATGAAGCACAATTCTACCTGAATTAATCAACTATCATTCAAATTGCAGTTATCTATGTTTTAGTAGTTAGAACACATATTCTCAAAGTTTAAAATAGTCTATAACTTCTGTAAAACAACTATCATTCGCTGCCAGTGATACAATTTGAGTTTCCAAACAAACACCACTGGGAGCCTGATGGCTTTAGTATACATACATCTAATGAGACTGGAGTGGACATTACAAGTGCAATTATTTGCTGCTTTCTGCAGATGTAGGTTGACACTTTGAATTGCTGAATAACTAAAAGAATTAACATTTGACGCTACAAATTATACACAAATGAATAACCTATTCAAAATGAAATAAAGAAAAGTGGATTTTAGTCAAACAGAATATGAAATTCTCAACAGCTGTGTTTCACATTCCATATTACAGCAAATAATTAATTTAAATATCGAGGAGTACTCTCAGTTCCTGAAACCAAAGACTCCAAGTGTGTATGTATTTGTGGTGTACAGAAAATTTCCTTTAATTAATTCAACAAAAATAATCATGGAACATACTGAATTCAGAAACACAGATTAGAATACAACTTTATTCATTAAGCCTGACATTAAATATATTGGCAAAATATCTTTTTATAAAAAACTTTCATAAATCAAAATGCTTTGTATGGAATAAAGCACTACAAGTTATCTATGTGCATTAATAAAACCCATTGTTTCCTTGTGATGTTTCCTCTTCTCATATATTTATGTAAATTTCATCTACAATAATTAATGATTTACAGAAAGCATTAAGAAGCTGTTTCTAGTCACACAGAAATTATACTGTTAGAACTTACCTGCTAGGAATATTTTTGAACATGGAATCTCTTGAAAGGCATGCAAAATCAGATGAAGACTTATTAAATTGTAGTTAATTTTAATAAGTGTCAGCCCCTTTATTTGCTAGCCACATATGTACAGCTGTAGGAGTTTCTGATGTAGTGGATATATACTTCCATAAAGTATATATAAAAGTATATGTGTGCTTACTTTCATGAGTATAAAGTTCCTAACCTCTAAATGTTTGCTTTTCTGCTCCAGTCACTCATTGTTACTTCTGATCACAGAGGTACTGACAAACATATGGACACCATTGTGTTTTCACAAAGTAAAAATGTTACAAGCATTTTTATAAAGTGACTTAAAGAGTGACTGTACTTCTGTCTCTCCTTTTAGAGGGCCAAGCACCAATGAATAGGATATTTAAAATCAATTGCATACAGAGAGTGATTTGGAGAATGACTATGCATACCCAGAGAAAAGTTCAGAAAAGACTTGAGAAATTCCTAAGTTTTGATGTCTGTGTGATCCCTGAGAAGTGTAAAGAGTAAGGAAATCAGTCACCAAAGTCAATGATGAAAATTAATTATAAAAGCAGAAAAATCCAGGGATGATAAATATCTTCATTTTCAGAATCAATACATTATTAGATTCATGTGTATCATTTTCAGAAAATGCCATGAGACTACAAAAACAATAATACATACCATGTTCAAAGGTAAATTAAAATGCTTGGTAAATTTACTGCAGTACATTAATCTGAGAAGACCCAAGGAAAATACACTAGACAAAAGGTAAAAGTTTTTCTTAAAGATTTTCAAAACACTAAAGGAAACTATAGAGAAGGTCCAGAAAACAATCAACAAAACTAAAATGTCAACAAAATAGACAACCTACAAAGGAATTGCCGTGCATAATAACTGCAATGAAAAAGTCATCAGAAGAATTCAAGGGTAGACTTGAGCCAGCAAGAGAAAATTATTAAGAAACAGGAATATGGAACAATTAAAATTATCAGGTCTGAGACATAAAATTAAACATACTAAAGTGTGAACAGAGTTTAAGGACAAAGTCATGCAAGGTGGGACTTTCAGAAGAAAAGAAAAGAATGGGGTAGAGAAAGACTTGTGGAAATAATTGCTGAAAGAGATTTCCATGTTTTACTAAAAATCAACTGAACACTAAAGGAAACATTAAAACAGGAAAGAAAAGAACAATTTACATGCAACACATACAAAAACCCAGCTGAGCATAAGAAGAGCAAGTATCCCCTGACCAGTAATTACTTTAAATTAACAATGGCATAAACTCTTCAGCCAAAAGATGTTAGAAAAATTCTTAGAAATACCCCAAGCAACTCCTTGTTCGCAGCAAGAAATTGAAACACCCAATGCTAGATCATAACCATATGTTTGCCAAAACTTGTGGAGTTGATGGAACTGGGAAATAGATAGAAAATTATGCAAAACAATCAAATATTCCACACAAAGTAGGATACAGTGTCCCTTGTGTCCCTTGTGGTGGAGACTTCCTGGCAATAGACTGTCTACAGAGATGATTGACTGCTTCGAAATGCAACACTGTGTAAGGTAGGAATGCTGCAGGTCAATAGGTTATTTACCTCTTTTGGTTTTTCAAGACAGGGTTTCTCTGTATCTTTGGCTGTCATGGAACTGGATCTTTAGACCAGGCTGGCCTTGAACTCACAGAGATCTGCCTGTCTCTGCCTGAAGAGTGCTGGGGTTAAAGGTGTGTGCCACCACCACCCAGTAGAGGCTAAGTACCTTATCAGACGACAGTTCTAGCTCTCCAGACCAGCCTCCCCTTGCCTACCTGTTTTTGTTTCTTTAACAGTACCTGGTACGGCACTGTTATAGAGCCCACAATCTGAGATTAAATAAGTCATGATCCATTAAAAAAAGTCTGCAAAAGGAGCAAGCAAACATAGTAATAAACTAACTCCTGGTGACACATTGTTATACCTGTATATCCTATTATTTTAAATACAGAAAGTTGAAATTTCATGTCCACCAAGAAATAATAAAAAACTATGTCAGAGCTCAAAGTGTAAAAACTTTAATTTTATACCCTTTCATGGCTCACGTATCCTTTAACCTATATTCTGTTTCTCATCACCTAAAATCTCTCAAGTTTCCTTTCTAAATTTTAAACTACACCCTTTGTTGATCAAAAGCTATTTGAGTTTATAAACTTTTGTTTTTTGTATATTTACAAGGGTACTCAATAACATCAATAGTAATATCAACAAATAAAGCAAATTATCTTTACTAATACTAATATCTATAAAACTTCATTAATACCAGTGATTTCAAATTCCTATGCAATATTTCTGTAGTGTATTATTCCTCCTTTTCTGTCAGTAGTGCATTTTATCCCTTACCTAATTTCTTTTATCCTTCTAAGTTAATGCTTTAAAGCCATCGTCATAAGTTTTAATTTTTCTCAAATCTCCTAGGAAATATTTCATTATTTTTCTCATTTGTAAAATATCTTTGCCTAATTTATACCTTTCATATTTACTTTACTTACCCCTTTTAGATATGTTTAAATCTAAAGATTTACATTGAAGGTATATTAACTTTAATTGATTTCAAAATTAAAATATTTAAGAGTTCAATTCTATTACGAATTTTCTGCATTCATGATTTAAATTAAGGCTATGTCAGAATCTTTGCTTCATATATTATGTGTAAAAATATTCATGCTGTATTTTTTTTCTTTTTATTATTTTTAAATTAAAGTGTAATTATATCATTTATTCCCTTACACTTCCTCCCTTCAATCCCTTCCATATCTTCCAGCTTCAGTGTGAATTTATTGCAACAATTTATTTAATTGCTGTTGTTGCATATGTACATATAAAAATATATGATGAATATTAATTAGGAATCTCTACAGTTCCAGAAATTAAAGAATAAATGTTCTTTCTCTCACATACACAAACACTATACATATATATATATGATTTATTAGAACATATTCTAATAAATATATACTGTATATAATGACATACAGGCCATGGTTCAGCTAATCCAACAATAGATGCCTATAAATGGAAAGTCTATGAATCAAGTATTCAAAGCTCAGATGTGTTTGTTAGTATTGAGCTGTGCTGCGGGAGCTCCTTCTCCTTCAGCCAATGGCTTTTAAGATACCAGCCCACTGGGGCGTGGTTTCATTTTAAAAAGCGGTGGCAGAGCTCCACTTGCTCTCTCTTGCTTCTGGCTGGCTCCTGTTCTGACTGCTAGACTCTGTTTTCTGTTGGTGACCAGAGGACTGTGGTTTGGGACATTGATCTGTAAGTTTTATCCCCTCCAATAAATAACCCCTTTTTAATCAAACTGGTGTAGGATTGTTTTGCATCTTTAAGATGACCTTGTGAGAATTATATAATTCTCCAAACTTCTGTTTCCTCTCCTCTACAATGAAGAAAATAATATTGGTCTCATCTGGTTGACACAGGGTTAAGAAAAACTAAAAATAAGCTGTGATATTAACACAGAGTCTAAATAAGGGAATTGCTTCCATTTGGAAATCATTACAGTCAGTTATCTTCATACAGGTTTGTCTGATCACATTTTTAAGTATGAAAATAATCACTATAGGAAATAATTTAATAAGAAGTCTGGCTAGGTTTGGTACATGCCTATAACCCTGGTACATGTGAGATGGATGCCAGAATGAGCCCATTCAATGTAATTCCTCATTTCATAGTGAGTTTGAAGCCAGCCTGAATAACATGGGAACCCATCTCAAAGAAGGTGTGTGTGTGTGTGTGTGTGTGTGTGTGTGTGTGAGAGAGCGAGACAGAGACAGAGACAGAGAGACAGAGAAGGAAGAGAGGAAGAAAAAGAAAGAAGAAAGTTGGTAGAAGATGAAAGGAAGCAAAAGGTGTACCTGTACGTAAAAAAATACTTCTTTTATTAAACCATTAAAAGCAAATACAGATAATATGCTCAGATAAGTCAACCTGAAAATGCAAGGAAACCTAAGAACCTTATAAACTGAATATAAATGCAGAATTCATAGTTTTTGCCAAACTATACATTTTATTCCAATTTGTCTTTTACTGCTTTGCCTAATTTGTCTTTAATATACTTTTGTTTGCCTAAAACATAAAATATTTTCCTTGATCATGTGTTTTTGGCAATTAACAATGCCAGTATTTATATTTTAGAATCAATTTCAAAAAATAATCAAGTAAAAGTAGCCATTGTTAAGTTTTACAATGAAATGTGTGTAGTTAGGTATTGTTAATCATATACAGTAGAACTTGAAATGAATCATTGTCAAATGTTCTATTTGAGGTTCTGATCATGTCTGAGGTGATTTGTATAAAAAGTATAAAGATCATTTATTTTGGAACAAGAACATTCATGATGGTGTTTCTGATTAATGATGGCTTCTCACTTGTGATTCTTAGGCATGGATTTATTGTCTTTGAAGTTAAGGAAGACTTAAAGAACCAAGAGTAAAACAGAAATTTCTAAAGTTGAGAAAAACTCCTCCAAACCTCCTACAAGAATTAAGGTAGAACAAGTGTTTAGAACACAGTAAGGTACTAATTTAGTAAAAGTGATGGCAGAAGATTCTCCTCTAAGATCCATGACCTCAATAGCCCTGGATAATTGACTAGATTTCTACTGTTTTCCTCCTGTTGAGTACACTGTAAGTCTAATTAGACAACTGTTTTTTATCACCAAGATATGTGTACCACTATTGTACATTTAGGGAATATCATGACATGATAGTCATTATTGTAGTTCATAGGATTCACAGATGATTGGAAATATTGATTGCTTCCTTTCCTTGGCAGTGGGTAGTATATTACGTTACTGTCAAAGCTAGTTCTCAAAGAAGAGGCATTCATGTCAGATCCCATTTGAATTCTCAAAGTCCTGAGTTTGAAGTGCACTGTGACTTACTATCAGAGATAACCAAGAGCAATGGTAGCTTCCTTCTAACTAGTTACATTTAAAAAAATAGTGGGTTTTGTTTTGTTTTGTTTGGCTTCATTTCATTTGGTTTTTTGAGACAGGGTTTCTCTGTAGCTTTGGAATCTGTCCTAGAATTACCTCTTGTGACCAAGCTGGACTCAAACTCACAGAGATTTGCCTGTCTCTGCCTCCCAAGTGCTGGGATTAATGTCATGCACCACCATTGTGCAATTCTAGTTGCCTTTACTTCACAGATAAGTATAACACTCAGTCCTTATAAAAGAAGCCTCTAATTGTTGAAGATACCACTAAACTCACACACACACACACCAGGGTAAAATACCAAGAACAATTGATAATGGGGTTCCCAAATTCAATGGATATACCTGAAACAACTCTTGGATGCACAGATCAAGGAATGTTGTGGAAGGGAGGACAAAATGTTTGTAAGAGCCAGAGAACAATAAAGTGTGCCATGAGATTATGTCTCCTGGAAAAGATAGGGAAGCCACACTGGTAACACAATAATAATGCTGCCAATATAGGGCTAGAACAGTGACAACACCAATAGAGATGGTAATACGAAAGGGTGAAATCCCACAGAGCCCAATGCCCACATTGCAGGCAACTTTATACAACTAAGGAACACTGAGAGAGAATGAATTAGTCAACCTTAGGGATGAGCCCCCTAATTGGTTATCCAATTCCAAGTAGGCATGCCTGACATTCTATATATAGAAGCAAAAATAAATGGACCCAACAGTGTATATATATATAGTTGTGTGTGTATATATATATATATATACACACACATGTATAGAACATGTGTTACATATATGTAACAATAACAAAGTAGAAGAGTCATTGAATTTGAGTGGTAGTAAGAAGGAGGGGTAGTGGAAGGGGTAGGAGAGACGAATGGGAAAAGAGGAAATGATGTAATAAAATTTTATTTTAATTAAAATATTGTAAGAATTAAGCTAGAAGGCCAAAAGCAACTAAAATCCTTTTATACTCCAGTAAAATGCAAGAACTAAGCTATGCTGATCACAGTGGCTGCCTCTGGCAAAGGCAGAAGAAGAAACGACAAGTAGTAAAAACTACACAAAATGATGTTACTGAGAAGACCTTCCATGCAGTAACTAACACAGGCTCGATGCAAGGACATCATTGCTTCCTAAATTTTCATAAAATTATGTTGGTAGGAATCCCGTAACACTGAATTGAAAAGGTCTGTAACTGTAAAACGCCTCCTATAGGCTTCTAAGTTTTATACCAGCATGAAGCGGTGTGGAACGCTCTACCATCCTCAAGGTGCAGATGCTGTCCAAAACCTTTTTCAGATTTGTCAAGAGGCCAGGTGCACTAAGGTTTTTGCTCCACCTTGACTGTGCCAAAACTTCTAGTGGCTTCGTGACGGTGCCTTGGCCACTTTTCCTCATTAGCATCGTTCCCTTCCTGTTTGGATGTTTGTACAATTTGCCCACTGAATCTCTTCTGTTCATATTAGGGAAGAAGGAAAAAGGCTCACTTTTTTATTTGAGACTTGGCATTTTAAAGAACTGTAATTTGAAAGAAGAACAATTGGGCTTCATTCAGAAACTACTTGTTTTGATGGCTTTGAGCTGTATGCAGTGGCTTGAGAAAAAATTGATGTGCTGTCTCCCAGGAGGAACGAGGTAAATTCCAAGTGAACGAAAAGAGACATGTTGGATCTTTAACACAGAGAAACAGTCTGAGGAAGACACAGCTGGCAGTACACCAAAGCATCACGGAGCCTTAGTAAAAGCAACAGTTACCCAAGCAGCAACCTTGGCAGTCACCTTGAGGCTGAATCAGCTGACATCTGGGTAAGCAAACTGCAAGAGGAATCTACACATAGCCCACAACCTTTTTTATAAAATAGATGTCAAGAAAAGGAAGAATACGTTCTACGTTTTGAAATAGTTGAAGCAAAATCAAAATATAAGTATTGTTTTATGACATTTGAATGTTATATGAGATTCAAATTTCAACCCTCATTGTCTGCACAACATTTAACAGGAACACACTCGATGCAAGCCAGCCATCACATATTACCTATGGCTGTTTTCAGCTTAAGATCAAATACCAAGGATTTGTCAAGGATGTGGACACCCCACAAAGACTAATGCTCACAAGCTGGTTCTTCCCAGAAAACATTGCACAACTTGTCCTTCAAAACAATTTTTTCCAGTTAAACACGAGAAGAAGAAATGGACATAAAATTTCCTGGACAAAACTTAGAAGAAATACATAATCTTTTGCACTTTGTTTTACCTTTGTGTTCTGTTACTTAGCTTTCTACCTATAAAGTCCTAAGGAACTGTAGAAGAGGAAATCACGGGACGGAAGGATCTTAGATAAGAATCACTGCAAAGAATCCATGTCCACTGGATTTCATTGAGCAAAAATACCAGCCAGCAGGATAGTAGTGAATGAGCCCGAATGAGCACTGACTTTACCACAACAAGATTTTATAGTCTACATTGTCACAGCAATGAAATCCTACAAGCTAGTGTAGGAAGCTACATTTCTAACTAAGAAGCTGGGTGTTTCTGTTTTGTCTTCAATGCCTGTGCTTAACTGACCCTGTACCTCCTGTCTCACAATTTCTCTTCACCCACCTATCTGCTCCTTAATTGTGTAGTGTTTCATCTCTTGCTATATTGTGGATATTGAGATAAATAGATAAGTATTCCTTTTATTAAACAACTCACAGCATATAAAAGGAGAGAACACATAAATAGATGAATATAATAAATGTGGCAATTGTATGGCGTCAGAACTGTTCAATTTACCCTAAAAATGTCTGTGGTTGAGGGAAGTATAGCAACAAACATAATAGTAATCGTTTATTCAGTATAGGTACCACAGTTTGCCTAGGAATACAAGGCCACCTATGCTGAACTCAGTTTCAAATAACAATATCATTGGCCTTTCATTCTCAAGGAAGGTGTTCACCTACCATATGATAATGTATGGGACTGAAGAGAGTCATGAAATAACCAAGAATATAATCTGATTATAATCTTTGCAATACCTGTAGAAATTACCTTTTCTACAGGCTTTGTCCATGTGACTGCCTACTCACCAAATGCAAATGGCACCCACAAGGAATTCTATGTGCGTAATGAGAAACTGTGCAAAGCAAAAGTCAAATTGTAAGAATGCTATTTCATCCCAGCTGCAGACAACCTCAAACAGTGCTGAGGCTTCCCTTTGTAGTCTTCATTGATTTACTCAGTAAATGAGGACCAACTTCTTGCTACTGACAGATTCTGTAGACAATACATAAAATTATATTTCCAATTAAGCATACTTTGGTGTAGTCACTTTCTGAGTGATAAAGACAGAAAATTCTCAAACCCAGAAGAGTACAGTGAAAGCAAAACCAGAGGCTGGGCTTGCCTTGTCCTCCTCTTCCAGGGCCAAAATAATTCATAATACTGTTTGGGATTTGCAGAGGCTTTTCATGTTACAAGAATATCTGACATCAAAAGAAATAGGTGGATGAAAATCACTTACAATAAATATACAGAGATATATCAGAAAATACTAAAGCAGAACTAGTTCCCACCATTCCAGTGGATTTATAAATGCAGAAGGTATTATACACTGCACAGAAAGAGTCATACATCCTAGCATGGGAAAGAGGACATGATTTATAAAAAGAAGTAATGCCTGAATATTGTTCTAAATTGAAAATGCACAAAAGGACACAGAAAAAGAAATCTTAATAAATAAGGAAATATATTTTATTTTATGATGGTGTGCATGATGTTGCTGAGACCAAGAACATAAGGCTGGAAAATCAGGCGAGCTAGGACCAAACTGTAAGTTCAGAACAGGCTACAGAATGTTGAACGGTAATGGCTGGAGCTGCTGAGAATCAGAGTTGTTTTAAAATGATTTTTTCAGACAAATTGTTCTGATCATTCTATGCAAGCATGGGATCTAAAAAAAATTGAGAAGAAGCATGTAAGATAGAGTTTGAGAAATCCAAGAAAAAATTGACTGCCTGAAATGAGACAGTGTTAGCAGCAAAAGAAGGATGGAAATCTGCTGTTCCGAATAATGGCAGATTTAATTCTGAGTTTCTAGCATACTAAGAAAGAAGGCAAGAAACAGCTCCAAAAATTGTCTCTGTAGCTTCACAGTCTAAAGTGGATTCTATAATCGGATACCAGGAGCACAGCCTCATGACATCTCAACCTGCGGTCTCCAAGTGTTCCACGTTACTTAGGAAAATAATATAACATGTAGAACAAGAGGGAATGAAGCATGAAGTAGAACTGGTAGAGGATGAGCTTGTAAGGAAATGTGCCAGCAAGGCACAGAAGCCCGATGACTGCTGGCACTAGTTAGACTGGTGACTTTAGTGGCTATCTAAAGGACAGTTAACTGTGGCAGGCATTCAAAGAGAGAAAGAGCAAATATAAGAAATTTCCCCAGGTTTCTGGAAATAGGTCCAGCTAGAACACGCAAGAGTGATCCCTGGGAATATCTGCTGTAGATGGTAACACAAACTTTCATTTGGAATATTGAGAATTTGAACTCTCCCAGATGTAAACATCCAAGTGCATAATACAAAGTTTATATTAAGTAGTCTATATCCTAAGACGATGCTATAAACTTTTAAGACACAGATTAAGAAAAGTAACATATATAACCATGAAAATGCATAGAGATGTCCAAGTAAAGAACCCAGAATGATAAGGGTAACGAGTAAAGTAAAATCACTGAGTAACTTTTCATTCATTCTATAGTTATAAGTTCATGATGCACACGAAAAAGAAAGCTCTTCTGAAGGTAGCTAGCAGCTCTACACAAATCCTGCAAAATATTCACAATTCTAGGAAAATTCGTTTTCTTAATCAATATGTTGTTTATCTCATTGTTTTATAATTATACTATTTTATTCTGAGATATATCAAATCATTCATCCAATATCATAAATTTGTACTAATATTCATTTTAAAATGTTTTTCATATTTATTTTTGTTTGTTATATACATGTCTCTGTCTATTCACAATATACATGTGAGGGTGTCTCCCAAATTCCAGAAGAGCCCATCAAATTCCCTGAAGCAGGGGATACAGGTGGTTCTGAGATGCTCAACATCAGTGTTAGGAATCTAATGCAAATTTTCCAAAAAAAAAAACAGTATGCACTCTTAACAGATGTACTATCTCTCAACCCCTTGAATGAAGGGTGTTTTAAACTCAAAACTAAGCTTCCCAGACTTGGCTATTCATGCCACAGAAATTTTGATGGGATCACAAAAATGCTATAAATTGAAACTCAAAGATCCCCTACTGGTCAAGCTGTGATAATATTATATTGTTTCTGGTCTACTGGTAAACATGTGCTACATCTGGAAAAGAGTCAAGATATCTTGCTCTATTCAAATAAAATAGCAATACTCATTGTAATGACATTGGTTCTGATGTTGAAGATCTATGCCTAGACTGCTGGTCACACATGGTCATACTTATGAAAATGGCCAGTCCTTTCACAACAGTGTGCTCCCTGGAATACAAATTTCCAAGACAGTCCCATGTTGCATACCAATTTGCTGCAACTGTTATGAGCATCCTGAGATAATACTTGAATGTATCTATTACACTGACTAACTAAAGCATGCCACAGTCAATCATTTTTTTATCACACCAAGTATATATTTAAATTCATTTTTACACTTTGGTACTCAATTTGAAAGTTACCAAAAATTCCAAAAATTAATCATGGCATAATTTTAATATTTAGTAATAGATAATATGTGTGAAAATAAATGTCTGTTAGAGAGACATGGTCTGAGTGACGCATGAATTCTTCTGTGACTGACGCTGAAGAACACCTGCACAGGACTCTTGGTGTGTGTCACTAGAGGAACAGTAACAGCAGTGACAGGAAATGGAGGAATATCTCACACTTCAGTATTAACTTTCACAGACAGAATTTTCATTTATACAAATTATTTTGATCCTTCACCAATTTCATTATTTTAGTTACAGAAATGAAGCTAAAATCTTTATCCTTTCTTCCAGTGGTTCCAGTTTTGGTACTAGCACAGATAATCACAGAAAAATGAATTTGAGTATTTACTTTGAATGTATCAAAAAGGAGAGCTTATTCACTGGAGATGAAGTGATAGAAATAGTCCATCAAAATCAAACTCTAAAAGTATGGAGGTGTTAAAAAATGTCAAATTAAATGTATATCAAATCTTTTTCACCTAAAAGAATGAAATGGTGATATATAAAGTATAAAACCTTTCCTTTGTGTTTATCTTGACTGAGAGAGCACATTAAAGAAAACTGACCTTGACACTATGATAGAGAAGATGATTTAAGTTCCGATTTTCCAATTCAAATAGCTCTTAGTCATACATTTTTTTCTTATCTTAAAAATTCTGTAGTTTGTGTGCAAATCGGAGTAGCTGAAAGCAGTTCATTTTTAACAATATTATTGTCTTTGTCACATTTAAATGTTGTTTCATAAATATCTCTTCCCAACACTTTATCCAGTATAATATGTATTTCCATTTCATCAATATTCACTGAAGATACTTGATGGGAAATGACAGCCATAGTATTGCTGTCAACAATTTCACCCATTTGTTAAGATGATGTGTTCAAATTCCTTGAGCATTCAAATTCTAGATTCAACTCAATATCCCTGTCTTAGAACAACACCTGTTCATCCGTGTTTATATCATCCATTTTGACTATCCTTTATGGCTATGATGCCTGGGTTAGTGTATCAGTGGGGCTGTGAAATTAGAGATGTTGATGGGATTTTCTGGAGTGTCAAATTCATGAATCCAAATTGGCAAAGTAACTCTAGGATGCTTAAAGTCCACCATATTGTCAACCCTGTGCTAAATACTTTATTACACACCAAAATAATTTTTAAACATTGTTATTTCTTTCAGATGAAAAAGAAGTAAGACAAGATACATTTAAAACAGTACTTACACATTCATAGTTCTAGCATTAGAGCTTGTGTGTTTTTTATAATGTAATAGAAACAAATTCATGGACCTCCACTCATGACAGATTTGTCATTCATCCTCTCTTCTGTTTATAATTCAACAGTTTCAGCATTCACCCTGTAAGAATCTGTGTTCTAATCTCTATGATTTAATTGAAATCCCTGATACATTGGAGCCAACGATCTAGTGGAGAAGATAAATAAAAATTAACAAATGACCGTATCTGTCATCTTACTATGGGAGATTAGTAAGAGTATTCAAGAACAGGATCCAAGAGTTTATATTTTTCAGGTGTCTAACTCACCAAAGAGGTGGTGCTTAGGAAGTTAAATGAATGGCATGAGAAATTGGAAAAACGGAAGATTAAAGCAAAGAAAGCATCTATAAAAGTACTAAGTGAGTATGAAGCAGGAATATTCTAGAACTACTCTCTGGAGCTGCAATGGACAGGGGTAGTTTGAGAGCATATCAGAGTGAAAATTTTTCTTAAGGGATTTTTATAGTCTATGCAAAATACTTTGAATTTCTATTTTCTATGACTGGGGAGTGATGAGTCAAGTAGTGGTGACATGTGATGAACCATACATAGTAAATATATATAGCTCTGACTGTCATGTAGAATGCAGAAAGCAAGAGTCCAGAGTGGCATTAGAGACAGTTTTAGTCACTGTGTAGATGAGAATATGTCATTTGTGGTTTATTTTTAGTGCAAGAGTAGCAGATTTCCTAATACACTGAATACAATGGAGGAGTTAGCTCAAGGGATTTCTCTTAGTAACAGAGTCATAAAACCATGAGGCACTGAAATAATATAATGTTCCTGTTACTTTGAATTAGAAATAAATTATCCAAAATTTAACTAGCAAAAAAGGGTTAATCACTGTGCTTGTATACCCCATGGGGAAGAAATTTTCCTGAGGAGTAATGGTCTGCTATACAGTGCTCAGGAAGGACCACAGGTAGAATCCCAAAAGGCCAGAGTCATATAAAGGTACTTTCAGTCACATGACTACAGTCTGACTTTATGCCAAATCCACAGTGCAAGTTCTAGGTTAGAACAATACTTACTGTGATATCAAATGATTTTACTATAGTTTATTGGAAATCCAGCATCAGTTATTTTCCTTCAAGTGTTAGACTCTTTTAAAATTGTCTGCTAAGACTCTAACGTGGCAGCATCAGATAAAGAAAGAAACTCAACCCTAAGTAATTGCTTCAGGATACATTAACCTTATTTCAAACCATTTGCCACTGCGAATGATCACTAGTAAATTATCTCCCAAACCAAGAAAAAGAGTGGTGGTGTAGGAGGTCCTTCTCTTTGTGTGGTGCTTTCATTGGTTGAATAAAAAGATTGCATTGGCCTTTTGATAGGGCAGCCCTTAGGTGGGCGGGTAGACAGAATAGACTTGTATATATAGAATGCTGGGAAGAAGGGAAGTGTGGCAGACGCCGCCATGTTTCTCCTGCCTGAGACTGACGCTGGTTAGACTCATGCTGGTAAGCCAGAGTCCAGTGGCAATACAAATTAATGGAGATGGGTTAAACAAATAGTAAGAGTTAGCCAATAAGAGATTAGAACTAATGGGCCAGGCTGTAATTTAATTAATACAATTTCCGTGTGGTTATTTCCGTTGTAAGCTAGTCGGGCAGTGCGAAGCAGCCCTCCCCTCCTACTACAGAGCAGCTCAACTTTTCTCCCACTTGGGTTAATAAAATAAACTAGCAGGCTGGTTCAAAAAAGGGTTCCTCTCTGTTTCACATGGCTCACTAGCTGTTTTCAGACATGCACAGATGTCCATCAACTCAGGATATACATGAGCCTCCCTGTCGTATGCAGGCCATCAGCTCTTCCTCTCTTGCCAATCTTTCCCATGCAGGCAGGAAATTCCATTAACTGTAGCAACTAAATAAATCTCCGAAGCTTTCCCTCTATCCCACATTCACGATCCGAGGTCAGGGTCACTGTCTTCTTGTCTTAGCACTTGCCCTCTTTGAATCCCTGTTTGGTCTGCATTGCTATGAGAGTTAAATCACGGAACTGCCAACCATGCCATGTATGAACAATGACTAACATGAAACATCTTCCACACTAACATGGTGCACATCTCACATCTTATGATGAAATGGACAGATGATATCCTGGTCTAAGGTGCTTTTGTATTTTAACTTAAAATGTTTTATAATTGAAGGCCACTTCTATTTTATCTGAAAATGCCAAGTTACATTTTCTTAGCATTTTGAGGTATGGAGGGAAGCATGTGAGAGTTGGCAGGATTTCACTAACCTTGAACTCCCTATGTAGCCCAAGCTTACTCTGAACTAACATCAATTCTTGTGCCTTAGCCATCTGAGTGCTAGGATTACGGATGCGTGCCACTGTGGTTGACTAAGTTAACTTTTCTTAATGCTTTAGCAGTTCACCTTAGCTTGCCAGAGAATTAAAAAGAAATTCTGCCAGTCTTCAGTCTGAAACTTGTGTACCTAGACTTCAACTTTAATTTAATTTACAAATTTGGTAAGTAATTCACAATCCATACAGAGCAGTTTAAATAACACAATTTACTTCTTGAGGGATTTTTTTTTTAAATACGCTTTTAAAACATATGAGGTGTAGATTGTGGGTTCTTTACTCTTACCTTGAGAGTCTGTATTTCTCAGAGTTTAAAAGAAACATAGGCTACTTACCTATGAGATTAGTATGAGCTGCCATTGCTTTGAGATTTCTTTATTTTTTTTGAAAGATGCCTTAAGTCATAGAGTTTCCATAATTACACAGAAACCTTCCGATTAGAGATTAACTGAAAAGAGCCATGGCAAAACCAATTAAAAGATTGCAGCGTCCGCAAACTCAGTATGCCATTTTTGTTTACTTTTAAATACATCCTAGTGCCGGACATTTCAAAGAACGCCATGGCAGAAACATATATTGTCCTTCAGGAGTCCTTGAATGAGAAAGTTAATAAAAAAAAATATTTTTGCTCATAGTTCCTGCAGAAAAGGCAGATACTTCTTTCCGACAAAAGAAACATTCATTTCCAAAAACTGCATATAAATATTTTACACAGTTACCTAATTTTCTCAAAGTTTAAATTGATTATAAATAGTTTATGTGCTTTTTCTGTATCTGAGACCTGCAGAACTCTTTAATGAAACCTTGCTTAAGCCTTCATCAATAAGATCAACTGCATGTGTGGTACAGCAGTGCCCTCTACAGCCCAATGGCTTTGGAGATTGATGTTTTCTAGCTGTGTGACATGGTTTGACAGATTCCTACAATCTTAGGAGTAATGTGAATATAACAAAAGAACCCGAGATTTATTTTATTTGACCTCACTGATGCTCCTGTCTACTGATCCGTCCATCATACTCTCGAGCACATAGTGGAATATTTTCTTGAATTTAAAAAAGAGTTTCTCTTAAAAACGTTATTTAGAGATTTCTCTTCATTCAATTTTGAATCAAGACCCTTATTGACAGGGATGACTTATTGCCTTAAGCACATGTACAAGAGGTATATGTATTAGAATTTATATTGCCTTTTAGCTGGCAGATTTCTTAGAAACTGTCAAAAATATGCTTGCTTCTTTATCTAGGTGTGAAGTTATATATCCGGTCACACTGCCGAGAAAGCAAGAATTCAGAGAGGAATAAGAAGATACACAAAGGACAAAAGATACGGGAGGAGCACAGCTCTTCTCAAGGTTGGGAAAAAATTGTTTGAATTTTCTCCAGAATAAAATCAGTTCTGCAGTTTCATGCCACTAAGGACTAGCTACCAGTTTGGAAAATCAGCAACAAAGACTGATGCATCTAAGACCTTCCTGTGTGTGCAGTAGTATGAGGTCAGAAGTCAGATATTCCAAGCTGCAGGAAATGAAGCTGAGAGACGTGTCATATCCCAGTTATGTTCCCTATGGCAGCAACCTTCATTTGACCATGGCCTCGAAGGCAGGGAAAGAGGTCTCCAGGGAGATATAGAGAAGAGCTACAGTAAACAGCAACTTGGTAATGCCCTTTCTTCCTCAACTTTGACTATGAATTTTCTGTAAAGGAAAAAATAGTATTTGTTTTGGCTTGGGGCTGATGTCAGCTTCCTGCCTATGTTAAAATACTGTCTTTCCCCTTGGGAATTCACAGTGTATATATCACAAATCTGGAAGATAAAAACAGATTCCCTTTACATGAACACATCTCAAGTTACTATGTTTCCTATATTATTGTGTCTATTTAAAACCAAATAAACACATACATATTAAGCCATAAAATACTGATATTTTAAAATATTTACCCAAGAATAAATAACGATGAATTCTTGATATATTAATACAGAAATATAAGAGATTTAAAGATAGCAACAAATTATTCAAAAATTGTTTTTATAGTACCCAGTTATTTTAGTAAAATTTTAATTTGCTAAATAAACAGTGTAGAAAACTTTGGGTTTTCTTTTGAAAAAGCAAAAAGAACCCAGGGAAAATGTAGCCCAATTGTCAAAAAGAATTTGAACATGTAAGCCATGAAATAAAGTCTTTGGAGAGACAGGGCTAGTGTAATTTTACAGGAAGAAAGCAATTCAATTCTTTTCTTTCATCAAACCTATAAACAATCATTAAAACAAGACTATTCGATGGTGAACAACATCTAATTTCCCAGCACTTGATTCAAGGTCAGACAGGATTGGAGGCACAAGCTATGAATCCCAACATTTGTACTAATTAGACAGAGGCCAAATGAGCTCTATGACTTTGAAGCCAGCCTTGTATACAAGAAAATTCCAGGATAGCCAGGGAAACCAAGGAGAGAGAGAGAGAAAGAGAGAGAGAGAGACAGACAGACAGACAGACAAGTAATACTAGATAAATGGTAGATAGATGGATGGATAGGTAGGTAGGTAGATAGATAGATAGATAGATAGATAGATAGATAGATAGATAGATAGATAGAGTATGTGCATGATAAAGTCATCCTCAACTACATGTTATATGTGAGGCCATTTTGGGTGACATGAGAATCTCAAGAGCAAAGAAGGATGGCACAAAGAATGAAGAGGAGGAGAAAGATGACGAAGAGATGCCACAAATCTAAAACTCCATGGCTCAGTTTCTTACATAAAGTACATTAATTTTCAAATATGTCAATAATGTTGAATATAGTTTCAAGTATGAATGCATAATATCTTTGGGAAAAGTTATTATATACAGAAAATGTTATTATATACAGTCTTTGCATTTATTATAAAAAGCAAAACATAGTATCTTGACAGTGACTTCCATAATTGGAGGACGACTAAAGAGCTGCAGTGTTAAACGTCCTACCTCATCAGAAGTATCTGCAGTGTTTAACTGCCTACTCATTCAGCAATGTCTGTAAGGATCTTTGACATGGGGTCACACAGACCCTGATTAAAACCACAATGTGACGCTCAGCACCTCATAAGACAGACAGTTGCATTTTCCCGGTGCTGTGAGGACTACAGTATTATTACCCTAGAATCTACAAATACAGCTCCCAAGACAGAGTGTAACTGCTTTCAATTTCTTTAAAGGTAATAAGGCCTACACTGTTTTCAAGCCAAATATCATTCGTTCCAATCCTCAAATGTTCTGATATTGCAATGTTGCATCTTTATGTTCACCCTCTAAGCTGTTCATCCTTATTACAACTGGTTTTAATGTTTTCTTTCCACAAAGCTAAAATCACTTACATAGGGGAACTCACCTTGTGAGGTCCCCCTTTTTCCCTTGAGGACCATTGGCCACCAGTCTGTGAGCCCAAGGGGGCAGAAGTGGTGACAGAGAATATTGTACAGGCTGTTAACAAGGCAAAATAGTCTTCCCGGAGCCAGTCTCAGATTGAGAGGGATATAAAGCATGGGAACAGATGCTGGGGTATCTTCTGACATCAGAGTGAGCATTTCCAGTCTTTCATCAAAGAATAGGGATCAGCTATTCTCCAGAACCTTCCATGCTTCGGCCACAAGATTGGGGCTACTGAGCGACCTTGCCCTGTGGACTCAGTAACTACAGGCTGTGGTATCACCACCACCACTACATGCTCTGAGAGATACCAATCATGCTACTACCCCAACTATTGAGGCATTTACCCTAAAGGACTGTAAATAACGGGTTTCCTTTTTAATTGATGTTTTAATGAGCTCTACATTTTTCTCTGCTCCCCTCCCTATCTTTCCCCTCCCCTTCAACCCTCTCTCAAGGTCCCATGCTTCCAATTTACTCAGGAGATCTCAGGTATGGTTTGGCTCTGGTTACTACATTAAAGCTCACTTAATAAATTCTGGCATATCTATATATCTATATATGTGTGTGTGTGTGTGTGTGTGTGTGTGTGTATTCTTTAGATTTCTACATCTTTTCCTCTTGTTTTTATTCCTATAAAAAACACTGACTGATACAAATTGTGATACCTGAAATGGTTCCAGAGACACAGAAGTGTAAGGATAAAGTTCCCTAGTTGGCTTATTGATATCTGTACCTTGTCTTTCAACTTTATAAAAACCTATAGTCTTTCTAGGTCCCTCTGTTACTATG
This sequence comes from Dicrostonyx torquatus, assembly GCA_028555095.1. Lineage (NCBI taxonomy): Eukaryota > Metazoa > Chordata > Mammalia > Rodentia > Cricetidae > Dicrostonyx > Dicrostonyx torquatus. The sequence goes on along the minus strand of JAQHUG010000139.1, from coordinate 4,901,054 downwards.
AACAACACTTTCTTGGCACTCTGAGAGGCCAGGAGTAGCCATTAATGACAGTGAATTCTCTGGATACCCCAGCAAGTGATTCCTATCTGAGGAACAGGAGAGCAGGAAATGATTTACATTTAAATCTCTATAGTACTTGAATTATTTTAATAAACTTCAGCATTCTATGCAGATGAGTTCTTAATTTAATGTAGACATGAGGAGGTGTGAAACATAGCCATAAAAGTAACTAAAAATGTTACTACATAATGCATTGTTTAGCAAGATACTTTTCCTGAGAAAAATTACAAGAGTAAATTAGCTGTCACATTTTCATGAGTACTATTTTTATGTTGCTAATAGAATTTTTTACATTTTTAGAATATATTAAATAGTCATTCTTTATCAACCTGGTTTATTATCTTCAAATACATTTGGTTATTTATTTACTTATTTATTGATTTTTTTAATCCTTTGATGGTGTGAGGTTTGAGCCCTAAGATGCACAGTGACAGCAAAGGTCCTACCACTGAGGTATTTACTAATCCTAATAAAAATAATTCTGGCTTGATAATAGTTCAAATCGGTTCATTTTCATGAGACTAACAATAAGTAGTGTCTAGTGTTTGGGCCAGACAAACCCTTGCTATATGTTTGCTAAGCAGGGTCTCCAAAAGCTGCCCAGACAGGTCCTGAACTTATGCTCCTCCTGTTTTAGTCTCTCAAGTCACTGAGAATTTATAGTCACATGCTAGCTCATAGGTTATTGTCAGTGTCTCTGACTTCCTGCATTCATTCTCAGCGGAGAATGTTTTCTCACAAATCACTTTTGTTTTCCTACTTCTAGGCATTCACGTCACCAAACATACCTGGTAACCCATTGCTGACTTTTAATTCTGCTTTATTACATGCTTTGCGTGACCCTGCTTTTCTTTTACTAAAACTATAGAACTGTTTTCCTCCACGTTTTTGGGTATTACAATATCCTATTCAGTTTGTACACATAACAATTTAAGCTCACAGTAGCAGTATCTTAGTAATAATTTACAATAACTATATACTTTGTATTTAATTATGAGAGTTTTGCATAGATTAAAAGTGAAACATGTTAAAAACACTTTGTAGAAACATTGAAATTAATGAACACAAAAAAGTAAAAATGATAAGGGGCTTTTCTACTTTGCAACTTCTTTATGCACAGAAATGACAAAAGACAAAGTATCTTTGTGAGATACACTTGACCTATATCTAAATACAGAACTGCATTGATAAGAATGCTTAGTTAAGTATTTTTGAAAACTTAGCACTTAACCAGGGACACTCGATCAAACCATGAACCACAAAGTTAACACAAAAAAGTTCAAAGAGTTCTAAGGATGCATAATAATTTTAAAATATTCTGAAGGAAAGCAATTCTTATCCTGGATATCCCAGAACAGATATTTTCAAAAGCAATGTTTTATTAGAAAGATAAGAAGCCACAGTTCATTAGAAATAAGCAGTAATGCAATTGAAATATCTATTAGAGAAATAAGCTTTGAACAAAGAGGATTAATGTGTATTTATAGTTGGCTCTGATTCAATCTAACTGCAGACAATTCAGAATGAAAATGAAAAGGTTTCATAATTAAAATGGCCAAGTCTTGATGTCTCTATGTATTGACTCTCACATCACATCACTCAGACATTGAAAATTAAATATAAATAAGCAATAGGTCAAAGAAAACTACCTGAACTTAAATTTAAAACATGAGTTATCATCTTTTATTATTAAAAACATTAATTTATTTCACAGATTATATAGAGAGGCATTTGAACTAAAGAGAAGGCTTCCTAATTACATATTTTTATATTTTCCAAAGAGAGTAAGGAAGAAATAAAAAAGAGAGAGAGAAAGAGATAATTTTGAGAAATTCCATTCCTAACCAGCAGTCTCAGGGGCAAATATGTAAGCATGACAGGAATGATGATGGACACTGGTGAGATGTTTGAAAGATCATACATGGTGTAGAGATTCATAACTGGAAGAAAATCATGACAAATATGCCCATGATTCTTCAATGTCTCTTATTTTAATTTTTAATTAACAAATATTTGCATATGGGTGTGCTTCATCATTTCATCTTTTATCTCACCAATTAAGAGAGGATGAGTTTGTACGATAAAGAGGTACTTACCATGTGGAGCCCCAGGATACAACAGTGAATCTAGTCAGGATGCCACGCTAGTCGGTGTACTCTGTTCACTATTGACAGCTAAAGTAAAATTCGCAGAAGACAATATAGTAATTCCAGAATAACTGGAAGTGTCATGGCTTAGAGCTTTATGTAAAGTGATAGAGAAAGTGTTCCTTTATAATGAAAATTTGATCTAACATCTAACAAATGAAAAGAAAACAAGTTTTATGAAATCCAAAATGAATTTAAAAAATTGTTCAGAAGCCTGTGAATAATCATACTGGATAAATTTGGCTATTAAAAGGACCAGAGTAGCTAGTGTATCAAAAACATAAATAGCTGTACTATGTCATATCTTTCTAATGAAGAATAATAGCCATGTTTATCAAAATAAATATAAAATATTTAATAAAGTTTAATATGCATTCATGGTGCAATAACCTTAGGAACAAATAATTCTATAAAGGTCACTAATGGCATGCCCACAGGCAACCAAATCATAAATGAAGAAAAGATGAAACAGTTTCCTCTGAATACAACAATAAAGCATGGTTGTCAACATTCACTATTCATATTTAATTCAGTGGACCAAGTCATAGCTAGAGCAATGAAGGGGGAAAAGAGAAAAGAAAAGGAAAGACATAGATAGATGGATGGATAGATAGATAGATAGATAGATAGATAGATAGATAGATAGATAGATAGATGACATCCAAATAGGAAAAAGAGATTTATATTATCTCCTTGAAGACATATTTTCATGGAAAGCAAAACTCAAACATATCAATGAAGTGATAAGTTCAGTAAGTTTTCAGGTTAAAAGTTTACATGTAAGTGGATAAAAATACAATCAGCTTCTGAGCACAAGCACAGATATATTTCCTTTCAAAGAACCATTTCCCTCAGAATTAAAGTCTACTATATTTTTACCAGTCTTTCTCATTACACTGTACTTAGGGTAGCTTTCTGGCCTGAAGTACAAAGTTCTTCCACATTCTAGCTACAAAACTGCTCCAAAAAGCCTAAGAATCACAGGCTCAGGGCTATCATGACAATGACCATCTCTTCTGGGCACCAAGTTCTGTTTTAGTGCCTTTTCCTGTTGATGGGGCAAAGTACAACCACAAAAGCAACTTAAGGGAGAGATAGTTTAGCTAAAGACACAACAGATCATTACAGGGGAGTTTACAGAAACAAAACCCTGGGGCAGCAGGTCACATAACTCCAGCACTCAGAAGACAGATGTAAATACATACCTGCTAGTGCTCAGTTTGATTTAGGCATTTTATACAATCCAGGGTCTCCTGCCCGTGAATACTGCTACCTATGTGAGGCAGTTCTCACTTCAGTGAGCACAATCAAGAGAATCCTCCACATACAGGCCTGGAACCCACGTATCCTGTGATTCTGGATGTTTTTCTCGCTGACAAATGATAATCAGCACTAACCATCACACGTAGTAGTAAAGTTTCCTTTGTCACATTCTTAACTCATAGCTGCTTAAGCAAGAGTTTTACTGACTACCTTACTTTTCCTTTGCCTAGTTACGTGTTAGTGATGAGTCAGTTTGGATTTTCTGTTTTGTTTTAAAGCATCAATCAGTCTGCAGTAGAGATACTTCACAAGAGGAGCCATGTTTCTCCTAAATCAAAATAAGATGCATTAATGGTGCAAAATGCACTATTTTTGTCTTTTTGTAGCTATTGTTAAACATAAATTTATTTTAAGAAGCATATCCAGCACCTGAAAGGACTGTATGTAACAATTTCTTTTCACCCAAGACAAGGAAGCTCACACCATGTAATCCCTGCATGTGAGTTCCACAGCTTGAGTGATAGGCAAGCTAAGTGCCCTGTGTAATGCTAGTCCTACACTCTTCACATAGGTGTATGCAGTACCGTAATTTATTTGACCCTTGAATCAGAATCCCAGAGTTATTCTCAGTTTCTGTGTTCCTCATCACAAAAATTCTATTCATCAGTAAGTACCAAGTGAAATACCACATGTGTGTGCTTCCACATTGACCATTTTCTTTATTTTCAGTGTCTTCTTAGTTGACTATATTAACGTCAATTCTTCAAGCACAGTTGTAACCTCCTAGCTTCTCTCCCATCCTCTATGGTCGCTTTTCAAATGTATCTCACTGAGTAACTATTTTTATTATCATGAATACAATACATACAATATATTTGATTGACTTTACAGTAAATCAAAATTTTCTCTACTATCCCAATACTCCATGGATCTCAGTTTGCCAGAATTTTTATGTGCCATTCCTAAAGTAGATTGTTTATGTCTATCATAATATATATGTAAGTATGTAAATGTATGTATGTATATATATATATGTGTATCCCCAGTTACTGTAAAATAGATCATTCTATAAACATCATTTTGTCTTCTTCTGCTCCTATTTAACAACTATATATATATATATATATTACTGTTTGTAACTGCCTACTAATAACTTCTTTAAGAATGTTCTACAACCCATTTATACTTCCTTAATAAAGGGCTCACGGTTTGTTGATTTTTGACTAAATACAATGCTATTATTAAAATAGCAATTATATCTGTTTTCATGTGCATTTATGTGTATGCTTAGAATATACTTGTAGGTATTGAAAGATATGTGCTTTTAAACACAAAATCAATATTCGAAATGAAGCAAATGAAGCAATGTTGCAAAGACTACTCTCTAGTTCAAGTCCGTTCAGTTGATGGCTGGAAAACATGGGGTTCTAGAACTTCACTAACAATGGATGAAATCACATGTGTAATCTTACCAATTAGTGTTTAAAATTTGAACATGTTGTATAACAATTAAAGAATAAGCTATTTTCATGCTTATAAGATTTTCATCATTCATGTGTCTTCTTTTGGATTTCCTTTTTTTTCTTCTATTGTTTTTTTGTTGTTCTTTTGTATATTTGTATTGATTTCTTCTGCCAAAAGTATTAGAAATAGCCATCAAAGATTTTAGTTAAATTTTTCAATTCTTTCTTCACATTTAGTATATAGTTCTGAGGGTTTTTTTTTTTCAGTTTCAGTTCATTTTCTGTCTACATAGGCTCCCTGTGTGATAGTGGTTTCAGTTTCTCATCTTAGATTTCACTCTGCTGGGATCTAAGCTGTTCTGAGGCCACATATAAGAAAAAAGAATGAGGCTTCATGGTAGTTGTTGGAAAGAATAATGAAAGAGAAACTTTCCAGGGATGGCAAGACACTGGGATAAAAACAGAGGTGAGGCAGTAAGGGAGGCAGAATTAGTGAGAAGGAAAGGGCAGAAATAACAGAAGAAGAGCTAGAGACAAAGAGCCCACTTGGGGATCAGTTTTCAATTGATAGGGAAGGTTTCTGAGCTGCTTCCCTCATATGGCACTGCTCAAGTGAGGAGTGGTCCCATTATGATGGAGTATTTCCAATCTTGCTGACTATTGGATTGTGATGTTAATTTCATGCACCATTTCCTCTCAAAAAATAAAATGTAGGATAAATAAATTTCATGGGACTATAAAAAATTCCAGCACTTGACTAAGTATCTTTATTTTTCATATATTTAATATGCTACATATATAAGACAGTCCCTCATTTGTATCAGTCCCGAGAGTATATTCTAGATAATTATTTTGAAAATTGAATGCTTGAATCAGATGATGTGCAAACATGTCCATCTTTTCTTGCTTTCTTCAACAGAATACACAGGCCATTAGCAAACTATCTTTTAACAAATATCAAGTATTTCAGTTATAGTTTCAGTGGTTACTGTGCTATGATTTTCTTTGTAGCACTTTGGATTTCTTTTGCTGTGCTCTCCCTAGAACATTGTACTTAATTTGGTGGACTCTTATTCAGTGTTCTATCATTTCGCTTAGCTCATGTCCCTAGAGAATGTGATGGTTAATTCGTTTTACAGGTGTGACTATAGAGGCCTAGGTTATCAAGAAATGCACAGCTGTGTTCTAGAGGAGCAAAGTTTCCACAAATCTAACCTTCACACAACTCAAGTAAGACTATGACTTTTATTACAATTGTCCTTGACTGACTCTGTGAGACCAGAAAAACTGAGGTCAATAAAGATTCTATTTTTGTGCTGGAACCCTTTGGGACCTTGAACTTCACCCCAACCCCCAAGAAAAACCAGGATCCTCGAGGCCCCTTTTAGGGGAAGTAATAGTTAATGGAAAAACCCAAGATACAAAAAACTGCTGACTGCCACATATATCCCCTCCCTGCTCACATGGTTATACAAAGAATGTTGACCACTTAACTTTTCCTATCATTGAGTAACAATGGACCAGATACTTGTCCAGACAGCCCCTGTAGTAAGCAAAGGGTCATCAGATGTCCCGAGGACATGACCAAGGGACAGTTACTATAAGAGAACAATATTGCCCACTCAGGCAATAGAGCATATCAGAAAATAACAGAAAATAACAGCTGAGCTTTACCTAACTTTAGCCAATTGTGATACAGAATAAGCAATTTTGTATTTGGAACTATAATCTTGTGACTGCTTTGTGGTTTTTTTCCTTTAAAAAAAAACCCTTACAATAGTAGATAGGGGTTCTCCTCCCTCCATCTGCAGTGTCAGACTGAAAGGCAGGGGACCCATGGTAGCTCATATATAACAAACAAAAGCTTGCTTTTGCATTTGGAAGAGTGTTCCTCCGTGATGGTCTTCTTAGGAGTCTCAGGACTTAGGCACTGTCAACAACTTGGCTTACAAAATTTTAAGTCAGCATCAATTTGATACCTGTCTCTCAAAACTAATTTAAACAAGTTGGTGTAGTGATGTACACATCTAATCCCAACACCCAGGAGTTAGAAACAGAATTATTAGGAGTTCAAGGCCAGCTTGAACTATGTATATATGGTCATAATACTGTCTCAAAAACCAAATCAAACAAACGAAAAAAGAACTGCTTTGATATGTGGATCAGTACTTTTGCTGAACTGAAGACAATTTCCCTAAGGAACATGATTATGTCCCAGTTCTGTTTTCTAGTAAAGCAATAAAATATTACTTACTCATTTTTTTCAATGTCTGTATTTATGTAAGCTAAGAACACTTTATTGTTTAGCTATTTAGTGGAATATTCACCAACTTCTCATGCACACTTAAACCTCAAATATATAGCTCAATAATACAATAAAAACCTCAGTTAAATAGATATTTCTTGCATACTAACACTGAGCTGAACCTATTCAGCTCTTAATTAAAACACCCAATCACTAATGAATTAATTGTGTGTTTAGTACCTGGGAGTTATACATTTATAATTTTGAGACATAAAATTAGAAAATGAGGTAGCTAATGTAATTTCATTATCTTAGTGTTTTATTAACTCCATGGTAGCAATTCTCTTGTTAAGATATAGACATGTGAAACTTAGCATATTTATAATAGCTGAAAGATGGATAATTTCATGCCATGACTGCATTTTACAAAGGCCCCATGAATATCTGATCCTAAAACCTATTTCTACTCAAAACTGAATGTTTTAAAAACAACTAACCAGAAAAACAAAGAGAAGAAAGAGAAGTAATAGCAATTGTAGTCCCTTTAAAACTGATTGTTCTAACTCTAGGAAATATCAACCAAAGCAGCATTTAGAGTAAGTAACCAGAAGAATTCTTGGTAAATACCTATTTACAAGCCAAACCCTATTCTAAGCACTTTGTATAAAAATAGCTTTAGTCTTCAGTGTGGCATTTCAAAATGTGAACTATATTGTTAGAACAGTCAGTTGCGATCCAAAAGCCATAGCAATGTGAAAAACTAGTCATAAATACTATCAAAATATTTCTCCTTTCTATTTTAGAATTATGAAATACATTGTTTGTAATGTTTATGAAGATTTTCCTTATCAATTTCTGATTGACATATGGACAAAGCAAGCTTGTCAAAGAATGCCAAGCTCTGAACATGGTCTAGAATTTCTCTAATTATCTTCAAAATAAAAACTTTAAGTGCAGAAGCTAAGAGACCTGATTTAATGATGGGATAACTTAACACCATCTCAAGATATTTTAGAAGGATCAAAGAAAGCAGACTATAGCGATTAATTCCCGCAGAGTTAAGGTTGATCTAAATTAGGCCTATCAATATTTCTTTGAGCTTTTCTTTCTCTTTTTCCATTTGTTGTATAAACATGGATTTCTTAAGTAAAGTACACGTGTATGAGCAGAAGTAGGTACTGAAATAAATGGTATTTTGATGACAACAAATGATATGTGGTTATAATCTTTGACATCAATTAATGCAGTAATATTAGGAAGTCTCAGCTGGGCGGTGGTGACTCATGCCTTTAATCCCAGCACTTGGCTGGCAGAGTCAGGAAGATCTCTGTGAGTTCAAGGCTAACGTTCTCTACAAGAGCTAGTTCCAGGACAGGCTCCAAAGCTACAGGAAAACCCTTTCTCGAAAAAAAAAAAAAAACAAACAAACAAAAAACCCCCACAAGTGGCACTAGGGACCTATGGCTTAAATTTGGGAAACTGAACTGAGAAAAGAATTTTTTTCCTTGTTTTGCTTTTCCACAACAAAATGACAAAAACCGGTTCTAGTAGGTTTTCTATGTTGGAGTCTTGGTTGAGAATTGCCCCCAGTCTCTGGTGTCATCCTAAACCTTGATAATTTGCCTTCCAGGTCAAGAAGTGAATTCTGTCACCTTGCTCCTTGTCTTAGAACTTGCTTTTGTTTTTGCTACACAATAGAAATGACACAAGGACAGGAAAGCCAAACTTCAAGAGGAGCTATAGACTATCACTGCATTTTTAATTTCTTTCTTTTTTTTTTTTTTTTTGAGACAGGGTTTCTCTGTGTAACAGTCCTAGCTCTCCTGGAACTAGTTCTTGTACACCAGGTTGGCCTCCAGTTCACAGAGATACACTTGCCTCTGCCTCCCAAGCACTAAAATTAAAGGTGTGCACCACCAATGCTCAGCTATCACTGCTTTTTTTTTAAGAACTTGCCTATTCTTTGACAGTTTTATACATGTATATAATGAATTTTAAATAATTTGACCTCTCATCCATCCTATCCATTTTGATAAAACTTTCTTTTTCCCAAAAAGCCTCCTTTCTAATTTAATGTCTTTTCTGTTGTTGCTTTTGGTTTCTGGGTTTGGTTTGGTTTTTTTTTCTGGGTTTTTTGTTTGCTTATTTGTTTTGTTTTGAACCACTGAACTTAATTAGGATGATATGCATGAGCATTGGTGGGAAGTTACATGCTGGGGTATAAACAACTTTTCAGTGGTTATGACATACAGAAAATGGTATCTGTTCCCCCAGTAACCATTAATGGCCAATAGTCTGTCAGAAAAAAACTGGGACCCTCCCAAACCTATGATGGTATAAGAGGGTCCTTCTGTATTTGGGTTGCTTTCATTGGTTAATAAAGAAACTGCTTTGATCTTTTGATAGGGCAAAATCTTAGATAGTCAGGGAGGACAGAACAGAATTCTGGAATAGGGAAGGCTCAGAAGCTGCCACCATGAAGCCACCAGGGTCAGACATGCTGAATGATTCCCGGTAAGACCACTACCTCGTGGTGACTTGTAGACTATTAGAAATGGGTTAAAATAATATGTAAGAGTTAGCCAATAAGAGGCTACAACTAATGGGCCAGGCAGAGTTTAAATGAATACAGTTTGTGTGTAATTATTTTGGGTATAAGCTAGCCGCAGCAAGACACAGTCCTCTGCACCTATTACTACACCTTGGGAAAGTAACTAAAGCAGAGGTGAGTTTCCAGGAATAACAGTCACATCATGTCCTGAAGATATTTCTCAGCATCTCTCTCTATCCTCTCCTACTTACCCTCTTAATGTTTTCACTAACATGCTGTTTTCTGGTTCAGGAAGGGGTTCATATAAATGTCCCATTTTGGAGTATAACTGCTTTCTTTATGACCAACCATGTAAAGGAATTTTGTCCAAGCTGCTGTTCAGTGAGAGAATGAACAGGATGCAATGAGTTGTCCTTAGTGAGATTCCATAAGATCACATGAACTTCAGCAGAAGAAGCAAACCTCATTAACTGAGGCAAAATAAGAACTATGCATCTGAGCTCAGCCCAGATTACTGATCTGCACAACTGAGAGATAAGTTAAATGTGTTGTTTTGAAGTATTTTTATGACACATCACTAGGTAAACAATAAATCAAAAATTAGGTAGATTAGGATTCTGAGGTTTTCATGGAACCTGGAAGTAAAAAAGGCTTCCCATTATCACAGCACTGCATTCATTCATCACATGACTAATAAGTGCTTGGTATAAACACATTTATATCTATCAATATGCCAACAGTATAAATTGAAGACTGTAGGTGCAATAAAAGTTTTATGAAAAATATTTAAAAAGATAAGAAGTATGGGATCTTCTATCCAATATCTCTCTATATCCAGGGAAAAGGATTTACTGAATCCTTTTAGTCTATACACACTTTAAAGATATGATGAGACTTATCTTGAAAAATAGAATTTCATAAATCAAAGCACTTTCTTAGGGAAATATAGAATAATATTTAACAGCACAAATTTGAGATTATAGCTTTTATCTTACTATTATCTTGCTTGAAATAATCACCAACTGATATTTCAGAAAGCTTTTTAAAAAAAGCAGGCTTTTTTAACGTTAAGTTGGAAGCTAGTAACCTCAGATACCACACTATTATCTTTTTCTACATTTAATAAGGGACTTGTTTGCAAATCATCATACTTATAGAAATGTTCCAAAGCCCAGGGACATCACCATTTGGTTTAGACATGGTTTTATCTATCAAGATACAAACAGCATAAGTTGAAGGCCACAGCAACAATAAAGCCTTTATGAAAAATCCTAAAAGAGAAAAGGAAACATACATCATCTTGAAAACAAGAGGACTCTAAAAGACTGTTTACTACAGATGCAAGGAAAGTGCCATATTAAATCAAATTCAGGATGTTATTCAATAGGACAATGATACGAGGAAAGAGCAGGCCAGCTTGGAAACAAAACCAAACCAGATGAGACATAAAGTCAATATGCGGAGGTGAAGAAAGCATCTTCGTGAGATAAGGAAAGATTGCAATAAAACTAAAATTGCAGAAGTTTTGGTAAAATGCACACAAGATTTACTGGAGAAAGTTACTGACTTTAAAAAAAAATGAAATAGGGGGATAAAAACCTGAAGATTTTTCCCAGAATGAAGAGGGGGAAATAAGAGTAGAGATGACAATGGGGTGAATTTAACAAAACATTTGTGGTACACTTAACCCATGCCAAGACCTTTCTATGATAGGTCAGGCTGCATCTTACCTCTATACCATCCACAATGTCTGAAATGTCACATCTGCATAGACAAAAAGCCTCAGACAATGCACTGTGAGGTGGAAATACCAATAGTCAAGGTGCGACACAGGGCAAGGTGGTCTGATTCCACAACCCATGCCTTCAACACAGATATGCTGTTGCTGCTGTTGCTCTGCTGCCTAGAGAAGAACAAGAAAGAATTCAGATGCCTTACCCAAATAAAATAAAATAAAAGTCTGCATAAGTAGGTTAAAGAGAGCTACTCACTGAATGATAAACAATATTAGATTATTATAAGAACCAAACTTGAATAAAAGAATAAAACAAAAAAAAATGGACTCAATGTGTCATATCACACACACACACACACACACACACACACACACCGAAGACATAAAGTATGGTCAGGAATGTGTTGGAAAGCATATTGCCTATGCAGGTAGCAAGGTTGGAAGGAGGAAATGAAACTTGGGTATGATCACATTCCATTGTAGTGAAATATAAAATTCTCAATGAACAAAATTGCAATAAAAATGTTTATCTTCTATATAACAAAAATAGTGTATTGTTCTCCAACAATAAAGGGCTGATGAAAAGTCCTGTTCTAGCAAAGAAACAGAACTAAAGCAAGCAGTGGTGGAGAAATGAGGACTATGTGCCAAAACATATACCAAATTTTCATTCAGTTATTAATTGGGTACATGTCCAGTTACAGGAGCTTGCCATACACAGCATAAGCAATGCAAGCCAGCATGGTATGCAAACAGGTAATCCTAGCACTCCAGAAACTGAGGTAAAAGAATTTGAGGAAATTTAAGGTCAGTCTATTCTAGGCAGTGAGTTCTGTGTCTATCCTGGCCATGCCTTGAAATTATCTCCAGATAAAATAAAAATAAAACATAAATAATTTGATAAGGAATTTGTGGTTTGAAAGGGATACTAATGTTATACACTGCCTTCTAAGAGTTCTCCAACTACGAGGGTGGAATTGACAACAATCTGAAACTGAATCATTAATAATATAAATCGATAGAAAACATTTGGAATTCCAATATTTAGGTTGTTAATACTTAAAACAAAATGATACCTCCATGTGCGTGCATATGTGTGTGTGTGTGTGTGTGTGTGTGTGTGTGTGTGTGTGTGTAGGCAGAGAGGCAGAAAGTAGTAAAACTGCTTATATTATAAAGATATAAAATAGCAATTACAAAATATACTTTGAAATGAACAAAGACATCATAGAAAATTGCTGGAATACCTGACTTAGAATAACAATGAAAAGTCCATCACATTGATGTGAGATTTAAAGAAAGAAGAAGTTGAACTCAACTAAGATAATGATAACATGGGAAAAAAGGAAGGAATCTTATGCTCTACAGTGAGCTAGTGGGAAGGATTTTAATGGGTGGTACCAGTCAATGCAACCAACACATCTGTATTGTTAAGCAGCACTTATCAAAGATGACCTCCCACTCTGATGCTAAATCTAGGAAATAATGTACTCCCTTTAGTGATCACTTATCAAAATGATGTCCCCAGTAAAACGTGAAGACAGTTAGCATTGTTTATCAACTTGAGGTTGAGACACATCTACAAGGATATCAGACATGCACTTTGAGTATGACATTGAGAGCTATGCCTAAAATCAGTCTATCTTTAAGGGCTGTTTTCCAAAAATTAGTATAATGCGTTCATGAATTTAAATTTTGAATTAAAATGTGCTAAACTTATGGAAATTGAGACCTAGTTGAACAAACATGCATACTAGGAATCTGCCTTTGAAAGATGTGAGTTAACTCAGTGAACAGCCTCATTCTCCACACATTCCGCCCATTAGGATGCTCTATCTAACCAGAAAACCATAACAATGAAGCATACGAATTTTGTTCTGAGCCTTCTGAACCTGTGAACCAAAGCAAAATTTTCCTCTTTGTGTTGTTTCAGTCATTTAACACAGAGCAGGGCAATCATAATAAGGCAATCCCTGGCTATGAAATATACTAGAGAATTGAAGATTCACACCATCAAAAGATTATTTACACTTGAAAGTTTTCTAGCGTTCATGCTCAAAAATTATGTTTCATGAAGGACATAAGTAGCTGCTAGAAAGAAGCCTATCAAAAGTTTAAATGAGCTAAGGAAAAATTAAAACTGTGCAGACCATAACATTATTTCAAACACACCAGACTACACAAGAATGAATGTATGAAGGGCAGTGGTGCCAACAGAAATGATAGGCTAAGCAAGTAAAGGTAAGAAGTAGAATTGCTTTTGTAACATTTGGTTAAAATGCTTGCTTCCATGAATGACTACTCTCCTCAAAACATTAATCCCCAGGTAGAAAACATACAGAGCCTCTGCACCAAAAAACTTCTTTGTTTTATCACACAATAAACAGTGCCTATTAGGCACAGATGCATCATACACCCAAATCATGCACAGCACCAAACTAATTGAATTTGATTTAGCCATTTAGTTGACTAAATGTTGATGTGTAGATTACTATGTTCATGTCCTGGGTTAGGAGTTCTGAGCTAGACATTGTATCATATGGTGAAAACTGACTGGCAAGTGTTTAGGGTGAGAAATAAGGATCTTAGTAAGACCTTTAAAAATATTCCACAAGAGCCGGGCAGTGGTGGCACATGCCTTTAATCCCAGCACTCGGGAGGCAGATGCAGGCAGATCTCTGTGAGTTTGAGACCAGCCTGGTCTACAAGAGCTAGTTCCAGGACAGGCTCCAAAGCTACAGAGAAACCCTGTCTCAAAAAACCAAATATATATATTCCACAAGATGAGAAAGCTGTAAGTACTGAGACATTTCCAGTTTTCTTTTAAAGCTGATCACAAACCTTCGCATGGTGAGTTAGTATATAAAGGTAAATACTGCTAGACCAATGTTTGTGGCATTGATGTTGAATTTTGAAAGAGGATAATGTTCTTGTCTAAATTGGCATAGCACTGCTGTTAGAAATCTGTTTCAGCTCTTCATTATGTGACCCTGGTTTCAATGGCATACCATACTCCTGTTTCCTTTTTATTATCCACTTTATCCATGTTAGCAGATGTAATAAAAACACATGGCCTCTCTGAATCTGTATTAAATAATATGGATGCAAATATTCTGGACGACTGGTATACCAGACAACAAATTATAGACAAGAGACTGAGACATCAGTGATTAAGAGCACTTGTTGCTCCCCCAGAGGACCCAGGTTTAATGCCCAGCACCCACATGACAGCTCACAATCATCTGTAATTTCAGTCCCAGAGGACCAAGGCCCTTTTATTGCCTTTGTAAGTATTAGGCATGTAAATGTACACTGACATATAAACATACAGATCACCCATACACTTAAAAATAAATAAAATTTAATAAATTTAAGCAATATAAAGACAATAGACACAGTTCTTTAATTAGCAACCAACTTGTTTCCTATCACTCTTTTGTTTAGCTTGGAAGCTGCTTTATAGCTGCTGCCAGTCTCCATCGTTCATTCCTGCAGGAAGTCTGCACTGGAGAGGCTCAGGAGTCTCCATCACAGTCAAAACATGTAATACCCGGAAGTCAGCAGTGAGAAGTAAACATCTATTGCATCCTGCTCCATCATGATAAACCCCTGCTTACTCCTACCTACAGCATTTGAATCTGGTTCCTGCTGTGTAGGAAAAAGATCAGGTGACTGACTGGAAAAATGAACGCACATATCTTGGGCTGACACATCAATATGTCTTGAGAAGACTAAGAGGTTCCCAGTGCAATTTGAATAGTCAACGTGACTGGCAATCATGAAACTAACTTCCAAGATCCTTTCTACATGGATAATTAAGGGATAAGTACAGAGATTTTTTTTTCTAAAGTCATAGAAGTAATGGTGTCTGCTGCTAGCACTGTTGTCATCTGTACTGTTTATCACAGACATGGATGCAAATATTCTGGACAACTGGTATACCAGGCAACAAATTACAGTTATTTGGAGCACACCAATTGGTGTACAGTGTCAAGTTGTCAGCCCTGAAAACATACATGCAGGTTGCTTCATTTTATATTTAGAAACATACATGTTTATACATATATATGTATGCAATAACAATAAGTGATTTAAACAAGACTACTTTTTTGGTTTGTTTTTTTTTTTTTGAGATAGGGTTTTTCTGTATCTTTGGGGCCTATCCTGGTACTAGCTCTTATAGACCAGGCTGGTCTCAAACTCACTGAGATCAGCCTGCCTTTGCCGCTCAAGTGCTGGAATAAAGGCATGCACCACCATCACCTGGCAAGACCCCAAATTTGAAAGAGAGTGGGGAAGCAGAGAGGGGATAGTTAGGGGGGAAAAGGAGAAATGTTGTAACTAAATTATAATCTCAGATTTAGTTTAAAAGTTTAGGAAATAAAAATGCACCCATAACATAAACCTTCACAATGAACTAAAAAAGAAAAAAAAAGGTGCTTTTGTAAATTTGTAAATTTACCTGCTACTGAGTGACACAGTGCTTGACACTGGAGTCACCATAGCAATGTAAAGTGGGGCTCACTTTATCACTTTAGAGTAATAGTTTGAAGACAAGAACGCAAAGATAATTCAGAACAGCTTGAAAACCGAGCAACAGCTGACACCGAATAAGCATAATTGAAAAGTATCTGTCAATTAGAACATAGCAAAATAGAAGAAATTCCTTAAGTAGGAACATTTGAAAAGTGAAATGTGCAAGGTAGGTCATGAACTCTAAAGATAGATATATGGGCAATTATTGAAAAGAGACTGAAAAGCAGAAGTCATAGAATAAGGTATAGGGTACATGGAAGGGTGGAAAGGTTCACAAAATGATGAATAGAAAGGATTTTCAAGAACAGAAAAAAAGTAGAAATGGCTCTTTAGTTTCAATTACCTTTGCCCATGCCCTACAGTTAATGTTAGTAAATACTTTACACAACCTAAAGAATATAATGCACTATTTCAGCAGCAGATGAAAGCTTCCATTCAATTGTAAAATCTGAGAAACCTGTGACACAAAGTTCTGCCTATCAGACTCAGATGTTTCATTTTCTGGGAAAATATGAGTAGTCACTGGATGACTTTTGTGAGGAGGAATGTGATTGATAGAGACAAGTTCTTGTGTTTCTGAGGCTGGCCTTGAGTACTTACATAACACAGAAGGACTCGTTATCTTCTTTCCTCTAGCTCCAAAAGAAGGGTTACAAGAATGTGTCATCATATTGACCATACAGAATTCTTGGACAACAGGTTCTTTCCCTGCTTTAAAAATTAATACTTCTGGGATTAGAGATATGATTCACGAGTTAAGAGTGCTTGTTGTTCTTCCAGAGAATGCTAGGTCAGATCCCAGCACCTATGTCAGGCAGGTCTCAACTGCCTGCAACTCCAATACATGGGGATTTGACACGCACCTTTGACCTCTGATAGCTCTATGTTCATTTGTATAACCACTCCATGCAATCCATGCATTATTAAAATAAGTATCTTTTTAAAAATTGTTTTCTGGGCCTTATTGAGTCAATTGGAAAGGAAATTAAGAATTGTGAAAGTATTAGTAAGTTAAGTTAGTTGTCCAAATTGAGAATAATTCAAACTTAAGTAGCAGAGACAATAAAGATTAGGAAAAATGAAAGCAAAGGGAAGATATAACTAAGATATTTCAGTGTCTCTGCAATTCGAATGAATGACCAAGAGCCAGAAAGGAAATGACCTGCAAGAGACAAAGCTTGGAACTGAAGTTATGGAAAACCAACAAGGGAGAAATAGGGTTGGAATTTCCAGTGGAGAGATCCATGCATCTCTTCTTCCTGTGATGAACCTATTTGCATGATCCTGGCTCCTCTAATCTCCCTGCTCCTAGCTGCACAGGCATCAGAAGCAACACTTACTGTTAACAGTAGGCTCCAATTCTTACCTGTATTACATTCCGTCCTAGTTGGTAGCTCTTAGTGGCAAGTCTAATTACTACTGTTGCTATTGATGGCCACCTATGCTCCTGTGCAGATCAGCATCGTGCAGTCTCCTTAATAACTTACCACAGGAAAGATGAACCCCAGCCACTTCTCTGTGTGGTTAAGTGGGCTTCGTTTTCTTCTCTCTCTTTGTCTTTTTTTTTCTTTGTAGCTTAGCAATGAAAAGAAAACTGGTGAAGCTGAAAGGAAATTGGAGCAAAATCCACAGGAGCCTCTTAAATGAAACATCAAGCACAAGCTCCTCGGTATAAGTGGTTCCCACGTAGCCATTCACTGTGAACTCCTACGAAGCTGACGCAAAGTGCCCAATGAATTAGACATGCTAGCCCTGAATCAGTCTCGGGGGAAGGATCCTGAATGCAAACATATTTAAGCATCAGAAGATTTTTCCCTTTTCTAATGTTTTTTCACTACGACAAAATGTTTAAATCCCATGCGTCTTCAATTTGGGAAGGGCCAATGAGGCATGCAGCAGACAATAATAAAACCGGATCTATTTACCAAAGCTAAGTAGGCAATACATCAATAAGCATCATTTCAGATTTTAAACATACATAAATATTATTAGTACTAATAGTAAAGTGATTAAATTGCTATGAAGTGGCAGAGTACTTTAGACCACGTGAGTTACAATAAGTGATTCTCAGTTATATGATAAAATTAGAATACCCTTTATTGAATCAGTGAAAAGTCAGATGTATGAATACATATGTGAATTTCTCTATCTAATAAACCAGTTGGCTCTAAGGCAGTAATCTTGATAGTTTTTGGAGGAAGACATAAAGTCCAAAAGCAAATAGATTTTCACAGTAAATACACACGAAGTACATACACACTGCTAAAATGATTCACCTGCTGCAGTATGTAATTAGGAAAATATAAGCACACAAATATAGCCTTGGCTGTGGAAGTGGTAATATAGAATGAACTTTTAGATAATGTTCTTTTGGGTTAAAGAGCTGAATTAAAACAAGTTACTTCTTTTACTATATAAATAGTGATAGGTTTATTTAGTGTTTAATAAAAGGGGACTCAAGATAATGTGGGTATCGACACAGATAACCAAAAAGAATTTTGAACATTAATTTTGTATTATTAATTAGTTTGCTGGCCAGCAGCTCATGACATTGACAATAAACTCTACTTATGCCAGTAGCAAAAACATTAGTAGAAATGACAAGTAGAAAACTAGACCTAACGTAAAAGAAAGATAAGACTGGTAAATAAAGCAGATAAGTATTGTTTGACCAGAGGAAGTTGCTAGTGATAATCTGAGAATCCTTGTCACTTATGGTATAATTTCTCTCTTTATTCTTGCACCTTTTGCTCACAAACTAGTTCATGACCCACTGTTTTTGTGAAATTAAAAGTACCATGACCAAGAACGAAAATTTATATACTGAATATAAGCTAAAATATTTCAAACTCCAATTCTTTCCATCTTGCTACACATTTAACTGTCTACAATTTTCAAGACTCTGCACTTATTTGTTTATGTAACCATTTTGAACTTGTACTCTTGAACTGAACTATTTAATTTATCTCTCTGGAAAATTATATTTAACACAAAATATTCATTAAATATGATATTTCCAAAGCAAGGCTTGGCGGGAGGCTGAAGCAGAATTGCCTTGAGTTTAGTATAGCTTGCAATACATCAGTATGACACTTTCATAATAGACAAACAAATCTGTCAGCCTACAAACTTTGCCCTTTCTCTTTTTCCCATATGTAGTTCCACATAACCTTATACTTACTATAAAGTTTGCCATTCTCATTGCTGACCACAGTAATTGTAAATACACAGGACAGGTATATGAAAGGATAGATCAAAATTCAAATGGGAAGCAGATGTATAACATGTTACAAAAACCCAAGTCTCATTTATTGACTAAATAAAAATACTACATGAGGAGATGGAGTATGATAGAATTACAACACACAGGACATGAGTCCCAGGCAAGCAGGTGACAGGGTATCTGTAGCCAAAGGACTAGGGAAGCTAGAAGATAATACAGGTGTCTTCTACAAAAGATGCAGTCATCTTGCCATGACCCTTAAGAGGGACGTTCCCAGAAACAAAGATGATTCTGACTCTACCCCTTTCCTCAGTTATAGCTCCTGATAAAGCTCCTCACTGTGATAACGCAAAAGCTAAGAAACACAGGAACATTGCTGATATAATGGAGTAAGTCAGCTTCCTGAACATAGCAGTGCAAGCTAGAAAATGACTTTGTGAGAGTGATGAAAATTCCTCATTTCGGGTCTAAATGTATCCCTCTTGTCATCCTGGAGATGCCTGAACACACAAATAATACCAAGATGGCCAACCTATAAAGACATTTACAGGAGAATCCTCTTTATTAAATATATACATGCAGCAATTCTCTCTCAGGCTATTTTTTTTCCTTACCAGAAGAGTAATGGTAGTTTGGAGTTTAACATTAATGAGATTATTAATGGGACATTGAAAGTAAACCCGCATTTCTTGTGATGAGAGGAAAATTATCACCATTACTCTTTCAAAGTATCGCCTCTGACTTCACCAAAGCAAATGGTACATGAACTGTCTTCCACTGTCCTCTAGGCACTGCTAGTTAAAGCCAATTATCCACCGTCTCACAGACAAGCCTTTAATAAGTGCTCTGATCAGTCAGTGCAAAATCCATTGTCTCCGTAATTGGGAGTGTTTAAAAACAAGGTGAGATAGACAGAGCTACTTCAATATGCATTGCCATGCATATTTTCTTTGTCACCTTAGCATTTGATGTAATTTGTTTTCTTTCTCTATTTGATGCATTTCTGCAAAAGATTAACCTACACAAATGATTGAAATTACATTCTGTAACAAAGTTCCTGTAAAGGGAAAACAGTATACAAAGCATTCCTAAAATTAATGAAAGACATCTTAATTTGCATTGTTCCTTAACATTTACATAGAAATGGAGATAGAGCACTAAGTGTCTGAGTTTGTTCCTGTAACATAATAAGGCTTCAAGTAACTATTTTGTGTTTGGATGGTAGTATAATGTTCTGCTTTAATGTGTGTATGTGTGTGTGTGTATACACTTTTTCAAATATTCTACACAACTTTATTAGCTTACTTCCCACAGTAAGAAATTGAGTTCTCATATTCGGAACACAAAATTATTGTCTGTGTATTTCTCTAGCCTTTGGAATTTAGAATGGATATTTTATATCATCAATTAATTTATTACTCACTTTTATTAAGCCTACTATCTTAAAATAAGTCATTTAAAATCACACAGTAAAAACAGCATGGTTTTCTCTCCAAATAAATGATTATTTCCTTATGAGAAGCCTGCTACTCTGCTATCTGTCCTCAGGTGAGTGATGGGACTTGAGACTGTCATTTCATGCCCCAGCTGAGCAGGGATGTTAAATGGATGACTGTTTATTTCTGACAGTTATATTCCACTAAAATCTTATGCAAAATGGTGATATAAGTTTATAAGCTCAACTTTTTACTCTCTGAAGTTGGCAAAGACATTTTTAAAAGGTCAGAAAAATGAAAACAATTCTATTAAGTATTTCAATAAGATATTATCCAGATAGAACCAGATGGAGAGAATTTTTTTCACAGCATGAAATTTCTAGCTTTCTCATCAGTAAATGATATTGTTCAATCATTCAAATCTCTGATTCACTAATGTGTTTCCACTTCCCTCCCATGGGATACATTCTCTCTACTTTCTTCATCTTGTGTGGTACCTAGAAGGCTGATTTGCATGAGTTTCAAATTCCCAGTTTTTGACCTATCACTTCTGGAACAAGTCATTCGTTTACTGTTCTCTATCTTTTAGAAGCAATTTTATGGGGACCAAATTCCTCTCTTCAAAACTATGATTCCTATCAGGTGGTTCTTTCTATGCTTATATCTTTGTTTATAACACAATCATTCCTTTTTTTCTTGCCCTTTCAGGTCTGCTGATAGTCCCAGATTCTAATCCCAAAATACTTCCTCATCTCTTGTTGATTCTCTTAAACTTTTCCAACTTGAAACAGTCTTCTCATTAAACTCACTTTAATTATCCTTTCTCGATACACCATCTGTTTCTTGACAGTTCTTGAGTGATAGAGTCCTTATACTTGAAACCTATCACAAATTCCTTTGAGGGACAAACCAAATTTTGTATGAATCTTTTCATCTCTGTACTTTCCCCAAAATATTCTCTTAGTGAAAGTTATAATCTAATCTTGTACATTGCTTTAAGTGCCTCCAGCTATTTCTTCTTTCCAAACCATTCTCCCTATTGAAACTAAGGTGGTAATTCAAAAATAAACAGATTATTGATCTCCTAATTAATTCCCCCCTTTAAGCCACTGACAACTTGACTTTACTTCAAAACTGGTCAATAAGTTTCTGCACAATGCAGGTCCTGCCTGTTTCCTAGGACTCTTCAGTATACATCACACCACACACACACGCACCCACGCGCACACACCCACCCACACTCACTGCACAGAAACTTTAAACATACCACTATAGCATCCTCCATGCCTATAGTGACTAAAGTCAATTGTTAATTTTTTGGATTAAGAAGCCATCTAGACATGGCAGTGAGGGCATTTAAAGAAAGAATTACTTGAGGAAGGAAAACTAGATGATCTTTTTTCTAGTACTGGTAAAGGAGGATCATGGAGGTCTGAGAAGTTGAAGAGATTGTGAAGAGCTGTAGATAGATGGTCAGGACATCTTTTATTCATTCCACGTGAGGGCTGCTGCCAGACACTCAGGCTGTACTACATCAGTAGTAGGCACACAGAGATGCACGTGGGGGAAAGGAAGTTAGCTGGCAGGCCTCTAGACACATCATACATGCTGACGAAGGCTTAAACAAAGGCTAAGGTCTCTAACCTCAAGGCCATATTTATATAGAAACCACCCAAAAGTGGAATTCTGCCAGGAATAGTTACATAACTGATTATATAAGTTTACTTTGGGGATTTCCCCAGGCATCCAGGATAGATCATTTTATGCAGACTCATATCCCAGTGGATGTCCAATGCCAGTTTTGGTTTAGCTGAATCATACTTGATATCCACATCGTCATTGCAATGTCTAAACTTAATCTTCCCCTTACAACATTCTGTTTCCAAAGAAAAACTCACCCTGAATATAGCTGGAAAACTGATGAAAAAGGAGAAAGAGTAAGGATACGGCCACCTGAGCACCAGCCTTCATCTTGAGCTGATTCCTGTCAACATGCTGTAACTGGCTGCCACTGCTTCAAAAGATAAAGAATAACCGCACGATCCCTCCTTGATGTACTAGAAATTTTGAACCTATAAGACAAGCTAAATTATTCCTGCCTTGAGTTGCTTTTGACAACCATTTGATAGAGCAGCAAAAAAAAGTAATCCATACAATAGCACACCATTTGTAACATCCCATGTAGGCTACCTTCTTCCCTTGATCTTCAAATGGGGCACTGAGTACACTACACTTAACAGAATCCTCGGCCCATCTTTTTGCCATCTCTTTCTAATCCTTTTAGGACTTAGTGGAAGCCTCTTAAGAAAGTCATTTCTGACAGTGTCAGAAAGGAAGGGAGAAAAACAGAATGAAGGAAAGAAAGAAAGAAAGAAAGAAAGAAAGAAAGAAAGAAAGAAAGAGAAAAGTAAGTAGGAAGTGGAACAGAGAGGAAGGAAGGAAGGAAGGAAGGAAGGAAGGAAGGAAGGAAGGAAGGAAGAAAGGAAGGATGGAAAGAAAGAAGTAAAGGGAAGGAGGAAGGAAGGAATGGAAGGAGGAAGGAAAAAAGGGAGAGAAGGAGAGATGGAGGGAGAGAGGCAGGAAGGGAGGGAGGACAGATAATGTCTTCTCATCTTCAATTCTATCAGAATATACTTTCTTCCCAACTAGAAAAATAAATATTTTGAAGTTCCAGTTCACTGTTCAAATTATAGGGTTTTAAATTAATTTCTACCATTTTCCCGATAATCTTGAGCAAATGCATTATGTGTCTGTTCAATAATCTGTAAACTTAAGCTAATAAATATTATTTATGTGTTTTTATTTGTGGGAGAATTTTACTCTATCTTTTTAGTATATATGAAACAATAGGAAATGTTCTGGGTATCCAGGCAACATATTGTTTAATTGACAGGTACCTTGTCTACTGAAGGAGAGGCCCTTGTTTCTACTAGTCACCTAATCATCTTGATTGCTCAATTTCTACTGCAGAGAACAAACTCCTTAAGTCCTCTTTGGCAGTATACATTAATGAATGGTATGAAAATGACAGATTTTTCCTTCTCTCCTGAGCCTATTTTATTTACAAAAGATTTATGAAAAGATTCTGCCTGGATCTGAATTTCTTAAAGAAATACTTTTATGAAAAACTGTCATATTGATCTCCAAAGAAGCTGTATCAGTTTTCACTCCCACCAGCAGTGGAGGAGGGTTTTGCTTATCCCACATCCTCTCCAAAAGAGACTGTTATCAGTGCTTTTGATCATAACCATTGTAACAGGTGTAAGACAATATCTCAGAGTCGTTTTGATTTGCATTTATGAGTAAGAATGTTGAGCAATTCCTTAAATGTCTTTCAGCCATTTGAGAGTCTTCTGTTGAGAATTCTCTGTTTAGATCTGTATCCCATTTTTCAAATTGGATTATTTGGTATTTTGATGTTTAGTTTCTTGAGTTCTTTCTATATTTTAGAAGATTTTTTCTCATTCTGGAGGCTGCCATTTTGTCTTATTGACCATGTCCTTTTCCCTCCAGAAACTTTTCAGTTTTAGAAAATTTCCGTTGATTAAGTGTTGATCTCAGTGTCTGTGCTACTGGAGAATCAATATACCTCAAGACCTAGCTATATCAAAGCATATACCCAAAGCATACTCAATCAGACCACAAAGCCGCTTATTCAACTATTATTCTTAATAGCCAGAACCTTGAAACAACCTGGTTGCAGACCTGAGCTCATGTGAGCTCATGAACTCTGGACCAACAGTTAGGAAGCCTCCATGGGACTGACCTAGGCCTGCTGCATATGTGAATCAGTTGTGTAACTTGGTATCTTTGTTTGGCTCTCAGAAATGGATGAGAATCTGTTTCGGGCACTTAGCTGACTTTTAGGAACCGGTTTCAAATGCTAAATGACTTTGCCCAGTCTTGATTCAAGGGGAAGAACTTGGTCCTACCTCTACTTGATGTGCCATGCTTTGTTCAAACCCATTGGAGGCCTGCCCCTTTCTGAATGGATACAGAGAAGTGGAATGGCAAGGAGTTGATGGGAAGGGAAAGAGAGACTGGGAGAAGAGAAACAAGGGAAAAATAAATGAAAAAGATGATATTTAAACAAAATATATTAAAAAGAAAATACTTTCCCCAAAATGACTACCCCTTGGAGTTTGTAAGGATAAGAGAAAGTTTCTCTGGAGCTAACTTTTCCTGAGGAGATGTGAACAAACATCTATTTACCCTAGATAGAGCACCAATGACAGACCAAAGTAATGATTCTTCCAAGGCCAAACTCAGTGAAGCAATGAAGAGGTTGAACTTACAGAGCATGGGTGGGGACTATTTGCAGGTGAACTAAAACAACTACACCACCATTTGGTTCCAGGCTATCATGGATTATGAACTCATGGAAGCTGCACTATGGAGTCCACCATTCAGTTAATGTTCTACTCCCTATATAGCACCTCCCGAGATCATTTGTACCTGGTAGCTGGTGGGGGAAAATGATGTCTGTAGTGCATGTGAAGGTACTCTGACCCATCCTACCTTTCTTCTTTCTGGTAGGACAGATTAGGGGTTTTATTGTCATCATCACACATATGGCTACATCTGTGTTATATACCATCACCATAGATATAGCTACATATGTGTTATATACCATAACCACAGATATATATATATATATATATATATTACATACCACTACAGATATAGCTACATATGTGTGACATACAATCATAATAGATATAGCTATATATGTGTTTTCCTTTTCAATTACTTGTAACAACTACCTAACTGAGATTGTCCCCAGTATAAGATGGTAATCATGGTATGTTTTCAGGAAAAAGCCAAACTACAGTAGTTCCTTTCCCCTGTAAGCCTAAAAGAAAAACCAACAATTTTCTCTATAAAAACACTGGTTCTCATGTCTGAATTAGATTGATTTCAATTAAGTTTTTTTAAAAATATTAGCTTACTTTTTTCTAATTCAGATATACTGCCCAGATAATAAGAAATCACACATTTTAAGTCTTGGTTGATATTTGAAGAGTGTTTTTCTGGTAAGTTTTATGTTGATTTAGACGTATGTCAGAATAGTATTTTCTTACAATGCAATGAATAAATTTAAGTTAATTGTTATAAAATCTGTATTGGACAGGAAGTAAATTCAATGCAGCACTTTTATATAGTCTTTTTTGTGTCATTTGAAAAAATCATGTTAGTACTGTATTTGTATCATTTCTACCACCTCTAAATTTTCTGTGTTCTCTCCTTTCAAATTCTCCTCTTTATCTCATACATACATACATATATATATATATATATACATATGTATATGTATATATATATATACAAAGATAAATAGACACATATTTATCTATAAATATAGTAGTCCATTTAATTTTGTGTGTGTGTGTGTGTTTAAGGATTTTAAGGATTGGTCTGCTTGGGACTGTATAACCCATTAGGGGTCCAATCCTTGTCAGAAACTGAATCATTTTCCCTTATTGATCATTAATAGCATATAACTCTTTATCCAGGGATGAGGCCTTGTAAGAATTACCCCATCTACACTGACTTATCAACTGATGTTCTTTAGGTAATCAAATTGTAGAGATTCCATGGATACAGCCAATATATAGAAGATACTGTCTCATAACAGGCCATTATGGCCCTCTATCACTTAGATTCTCTCCCCTCCTTCAGAAATGTTCCCTGAAACTTAGGTGTAGAAGTTATGGTATAGACATATCAATTGGATCTGGGCACTCTACAATGGCTTGTTCTTTGCAGCCTGACCAGTTGTAGCATTCTGTAATGGTCTCTGTCTGGTGAAGAAGCAAGTTTCTTGGATGAGATTGAGAGCTACACTTGTCTGGGTATAAGGATATGTACTTAGAATACAATTAGAAATTTTACTGGTTTAGGAAAATTGGAAGAATAGGTTGCCTTTCAGGTTCTATAATGTCACCAGCCACAAGTAGTTTGATAGATTTATAGCACTAGGCATGAAAATTTCTTATTTTGTGGGTTTTAAGTCCAATGTGATGACTGTTGGTCATCCCTGGCATAAAAGTGCCAGTATTGTATTCCAGGGGATATCTTGTCATGCTTGTTATTATTGTGATTCATAGAATTTACAGCTATATAGGAATCAGATTAATTCCTTGTGGTATCAATCTCACACCCCAGTAATTACTATTTCACTGATATTTAGCATTCCTTAGTTGTCTGTAGTTCTTTGTGTAAGGTTGAAAACTCTTGGACTTTCCATTGTCTACCTTTGCTTGTCTACTGTAATTGCCATTATTCAGCTACCACATACATATATTAGAAAGAGAAAAGAGGTCATAAATATGAAAGACAGCAAGAAAGGGTATATGAGAGAGTTAGAAGGGAAAAAGGAAAGGAAGAAATGATTTAATTATCTTATAAAACTCAAAGAGCTAAAGAAATGCTCATTAAGAAAAGAATGAAGCCTTGTCTTAGAACAACAACAAGGAAACCAACAACAAGCAACCACCTTTCTATCTACAATGGTGACTTGTTTGTATTATATTCTGGTGCAATAGTTATTTAAATCTGTTGCAGTAACCAACCAATAACTGCTCAGACTTAAGGACTATTTCATGAGATAGAACCCATCACAAATACAACTCAGACAAGAACCTGATACAAGATAGGCCATAGACCTGAGGGTGGGGAAACAATTACTACTGTTCTACTAGAGGAACATAGCAATAAAATTATACCTACTAGCATTCTTCTGTACCATAG
>JAQHUG010000139.1:4833974-4867065 GCA_028555095.1 Dicrostonyx torquatus | reverse complement strand
CTGTTTAAACAAAAAAGAAAGGCTTTCATTTTAACATAGTAAAATTACATATAACAAAACAGTTATCAAGTAAGAATTACAGTTACAATATTTATATCTATTTTATCTTTTATCATAACTAAGGAAAACTATATAACTATCCATGCTTCAACTCCGTCAAAGACTCCAGAAGGATATAATATTACCTAAGTAAACAAGAAATAAGCAATTTCCAAACTCTAGAAATACAAAGGGAAGCTGGAGTTGTCCAGTCTACTGCGCTCTACTCCATAGTCAATGACTGTGTCCTCTAGCATGGAGCACTGTGCTCAATGTCAGCTTCCTCCTTATCTTAGTTACTTATGTGTGACCAAAGACTCGGGAGATTAAAAAATAAGTTTTAGCAAGATACTGCTTTTTTTTTTTAAGAACTCAGGAATATAACAAAAGTCTTTGTCTAATCCAGTTCATTATATATTGTGGTTTTCTTCACCTGATTTCAGAGAAAGAAATGTGGAGTCTCACCTACTGGTACTGTGCCAGTCATGTTATTCCTTGACCTTATCACTTTTTTTTCCATTCATAAGTCCTAATTGAAATTACTTGGAATAATCTTAATTATTTAAAGTAGTTCCAATTAGCAACCTTAATTCTGTCTACAAGCCCATTTCCCCTTTTGCCACATAAAATATATATGCACAAATTTCCAGAATTAGGATGTGGGAATATAGAGAGCATTTATTCTGACTACCATTGGATCTCTGGTCATTTCCTAGGGCCTGGGGATGGACAGAGAGAAAAGAAAATTTATCATATAGACATTGGGTGCTCATAAATTTGAAGGCAATATCTGGAACCAGAAGAAACATCACGGGGCAGAAGACCACAGATAGGCTCATGCAGAAACAGGCAAGTATACCCTTCACTATGAAATCATACTGTTGATACATCTAAATGTCATGATTCAGAGTGCTAAGACAAAACCTCAACCTACTCTCTGTGCATAGATACAATAAATAGGACACAACCATCACCTTTCTTTATGCTTCTAATATTATGACTAAGTAAAAACATCAGCAAGAAAACCACAAGCAGCCTAACTTATTTCTACTCAAGAATTAAAAAAGTACAAGAGGCATTTATTAAAAATGTATACAAGAGGTCACACTCACTCACCCACATAAACACACACACACACAAACACAAGGAGAGAAATGCCATTATTCTTCCTTTGTAACTTACCTTCCCTTTCTCATCATTAACGTATTCTGTTTTCTCCCTGAATCCCTTTTTAAAATATCTTCATATTCTAGTATAATTTAGCAAAGATTTTGTTGAATTTTATCTATACCATAATAGAATTTTCATAAAGTTATTTTCCCTTTCTCAATCCAATTTAACCATCCACAAATATACTACATCAGAGCCTCTCAACTTGAAAGTCACAATGCCTTAGGGAATTAAACAGCTTTTTCATAGGGGCCGCATGTCATATGTTCTGAATATCAGATATTTAGATTGCAATTTATAACAGTATCAGAATTTCAGTTATGAAGTAGCAATAAAATAATTTTACGGTTGGAGGTCCCCACAACATGGAAAACTGTCCTAAAGGACCACAGCGTTAGGAAGGTTGAGAACCATTGTACTACAATGGATAAAGTAATATCTTAAATGTACATTAAAAAGAGAGTTGCAATAATTAAATTTGTCTCATTTGTCTTGAAAGCAGAGTATATGCAGAGAGGCTGAGACTAAAGTTGGAAATTTAGGAGAGAAACATTCTAGGGAAACCATAAATTACTGATTATAATATGAAACTTAGTAGCAAAGATTTCCAATAAGTGAAAGAACACCATGAGTAAAGTTAAACTTCTGAACGATGGATCGGAAAGTGGATATAGAACAGATTAGAGTGGGGAGGGGAAGGTCATGTAAAAGTAACTAGAAAGTAATTATATGAGGCTAGAAAATAAGATTAAAAACTCTTTTAACCATAATGACTCTGAATAATTCAATAATGCATCAGGGATTTGTGATCTGGCTGCAGAATGTCATTTGTGTTTTTAAAGATTTGCCAGCTTGAGTGATGCCATTATCCTTTAAGGTATCCTTCTGTGGAGAGTATGGTTTTTAAAAAAGTGAAATATAAAAAAGCAAGTCATTCTGAAGTTACTTTTCTCTCTCATTTGTTGAACCATCTTTTGTCCCCTATATTCATAAAAAACTAAAGCCAAATGCAGTAACTTGTTCCTATTTAAATCCAATATATAAACACCTAGAGCCAGGAGGCTCTGTTCTACAATGGCACCAGTCACAGAGATGGCTACATAGCTGACCACTTGTTAATGCATATGGATGTGCACTTCGGGAAATCACGACTTGTCTATAGATCTGCTTCAACACTAAATTTTTCACATCACAATTGCATCCCATAGATGTATATTTACTTCCAACATATTTAGTACACATCATAAACAAAATGAAAACAAGAAAATTTATCAAATACTTTTTAACATCTTGTAGGGCTATTAAAATAATAATAAAATACACATTAAAATTAGTGAAAACTTGTATTTTATAGGCACAGAAACAATATCCAAAAGAATACAGTGATGAAAGTAATGTGCCAGGTTAAAGTCAGATCTAGAAATGGAACATAGTGTTTATTTCTCAAATCAAAAGTATTGGATATTACAACAAGTATTTCTCAAAGTCCTTTAATACCAAGACTTAAATTGGCCATCAATTCCCATGTTCATGCACACCTTCCAGGGGGCAGCAGCAAAGGAATAAAGAACTGACAGATACACACAGACAGAAAATTTGGTATTAGGTGGTTTGAATTCTCTGATGAAAAAACCTCAGCACCCTGGAAGCAAAGTGCATTTACTATATAGACTTGGACTGGAAGTAGAGACTATTGCATAGTGCTGAACAAAGATGTAAGGTTATTACATACAGATAAACAAAAAAGTCAGGGACCAATATGATAGGTTGAGCTAATCTTTGTAGGAGCAACCTCTATAGGGGAACAATCTTCAAGTCATAAAAACTGGGATGGGGGTAAATATGGTGAACATTTTCTCCATACATTAGAAATACTTCACCAAGTATCAGAAGAAGTCCTTGACATTTCCTTTGAGCCTTTCCTTGGGTCGCTTATTTAGCTAAGTCCATGTCAACACCATACATTCACTCAGGGCTCATTCATTTGGACATTTCCCTGATCCATATACTCAGGTAAATTATGTTCAATTGCAAGTGATTCAGATAATTCCATAAATTTAAAGAACTATAGTCATGAACCCTATTGTTTGAAATTATTTGTAGATAAATACAGCTATACTAGACTATAGACATAGAAACACAATTTGAATTTATCGATGTACTTGTAAAACAATCAGTATGTTGTAAAGTGTCTTGCTAAAGAATTTTTCCAAGAAAAGTTACTTAGAATACCTCATACCAGTACCTATGAAGTCATGTTAAAGTAATAATGTTTAAGTAGGAAAATTGGTATGCTATATTATTTTTAATGTGTATATAGAAGCAATGACCAATCACAAAATTATTAAAGACACACATATAGGTTAAATTTTTATGTGTTGTCTATAAAGAAACAAAAATGAACAGATGAAATAAACTTTAACACAATATTTAATTTAGATTAGTACTAATTATCAAAATAGTACTATAAAACAACAAAGATATCAATGGAACAATTTGTATTGCTTTTACACACATAATCATTGGAATATACCGTATATCATCATTCAAACTAATCATTTTCCATGTGTGTCTAGATTTCTTAATTATATTTTGTGCTAGATACTAAACTCCCACAGAAGTAATAACTTGTAATGAATAAGAATGCATAAACCATTTGTTAAACATGCCTTCTTTTTTTCATTTGATATTCTTTGCTTATTTGTCAAAAATCAGGTGTTCAAAGGAGTTTGGATTAATATCTGGGTCTTCTATTGGGTTCCATTGGTCCTCCTGTCTTTTCTTATGCCAATACCAGTACCTATGTTTTCAGTACTGTACCTCTGTAGTAGATTTTGAAATCAGTGATTGTGATGCCTCCAGAAGTTCTTTTATTGTACAGGATTGCTTTGGTTATTTGTGAAATTTTGCTTTTCCATATGAAGTTAAGTACCATTCTTTTGAGAAAAATGTGGTATATTTACACAATGGAATACTACACAGCAGAAAAATAACAAAATCTTGAATTTTGCAGGAAAATGTATGAAGCTAGAAAACATTATTTTGAGTGAGGTAATTAACTCAGACACAAAAGAACAATTACCCACATCTACTCACTCATAGGTGGTTTTTAAACATAAAGCAAAGAAAACCAGCCTACAAGCCATAATCCCTGAGAATTTAGACAATAATGAGGACACTAAGAGAAATTTACATAGATCTAATATGCATGTAAAGCAGAAAAAGTCAAGAGTAAATTTGGAGCATAGGGACCTTGGGAGAGGGTTGAAGATGGGAGGGGAGAAACAGGGAGGGGAGCAGAGAAAAATGTAGAGCTCAATAAAAATCAATAAAAAACGAATGCATACACCCATAATTCTGGAGGCTGGAAGTTTAATATCTAGTTGTTTCTATCTCACAAGGACCTTCTTGCAGTTTTATACAGTAGAATGTAAGAAAACCAAAGGTCAAGTAGAAGGCTAACATAAACTTTACAAAGGAAAACAGTCTCAGGCATGACAGGGAATTCCACAACTTAGCACATCTACAATAGAACACTGTAATAATGATAGAGATAACATTTATTCACACTATAGCACTCCAGATGTCACAGCAGGCTACAAAGTCTCATAAGATGCAAATAAAATTAAAAGGCCCTGGCAATAGTAATGGTATTTCTACAAAGGTATCTGCATAGGAAGATGAAGAAACTCATTCCCAT
The DNA here is from genome assembly GCA_028555095.1 of Dicrostonyx torquatus. NCBI lineage: Eukaryota > Metazoa > Chordata > Mammalia > Rodentia > Cricetidae > Dicrostonyx > Dicrostonyx torquatus. Next base: position 4,862,156 of record JAQHUG010000139.1, on the reverse strand, counting down.
GATATTTTACAGTAGGATATGAGAAGATAGACTAGTTGACCATGTATAGTCCCAATAAAGACTCTGATTCATATAATTCTTTAAAACAATAAACATAAAACCTCTTTACAAAATGTTCAGGCCTCCATAAGGATCTCTCTACAGGAACTACACAGGAAGTGGCATGCTGCATCTGCATTGTAATCTGACTGCCTTACAAGATGTGTGTGCTAATGGTGCAAGGATTATTTGTTGAGTCCTGTCCTTCTGCTGCATGCCCAAAGTGTGTTCAAATTTGCATAATCAGGCCTTTTGCAAAAAAAATGTGATCAGTCAGTCTTTTCAATGAATTTTCTCTCATCCTACCATTTATATATTTATTCATTTATAGATTAAGTAGGAGGGATCCATTCACCCATCTCCACTGTTCCTCTGCATCATATCATATCCTTGCTATGTGATACATGCCACATTAAACAATGGTAACAAACTCGGCAACAAGATGAGCTCCCTCTTCTCTGACCTCCACACTCTCTTAAGAGGTTAAATAAATAAAGAGGAAATGGTCAAAATATAGTACAACTAGCTTATGAACTCTGAATGAGAGAACTGTGACAGTAAATGAAAGGATGTTCTGAGAGTAGAGAAAAAAAATCTGATTATACGGGTTTAAAGAAAATGTCATTGAATCCAAATTCAGAACTCTAAGTTGTTATAATTTCAGAAAGCAAAGGAAGAGTATTCTTGAGAAACAAAAAATATGCTAACATGTGTAGGAGAGTTAAATAAAGACTCTGCCTGGCTTGTAAGATAGGTCAGCCCTTAGGTGGGCGGAGTAGACAGAACGGAAGTTCTGGGAAGAAAGGAAGTGGGAGAGCCACCATGATCCTGCCCCCAAGATGGACGTACCTTAGGACTGTCCTCGTGGTGACATACATACTTTTATAATGGGTTAGTTTAGATGTGAGAGCTAGCCAAGAAAAGGCTAGAGATAATGGGCCAGGCAGAGTTTAAATGAATACCATTCTCATGTGGTTATTTCGGGCATAAGCAAGCAACCAGTGGCTGAGCGGGCCAGCGGCTGGGGGCTGGGAACTGGGTGCTGGGAACAAACAACCCGCACCTCTCCTCCACTTACAACAGTTTGGCTGCCCAACGTGGTTAGCTGACTCCATGTAAAACCTGAGGGGGCTTTAAAAGGAATCCTAGATAAAGTTTAGCACAGCTGGCGGCTTGCCATAGCTCCTTTAAGAGAGATTTCCTGACTCAGAAAAAGCTGAGGCGGTTTTGGAATGGGGCTTTCTGGCTGTGCTGCCAGCTCAAACTGTGGCTATAAAGAGATTCAATGGCTTTTGTGGGTCTGGATGCTTCTGTGCCTGCTCAGGGTCAGGAGTAAGCAGCTGAGACCGGGACTCAGCTCTTCCTGCCTGGGTAATAGCAGGGCAGACAGTGGGATCAGACTTAATCAGGCAGAGCATGTAGGATTTCTGCAGCCATACACGGAGGTGTTTCCAGGCTGTACATTGCTTGCATAGCAGATTCAGCTGTAACTCAGATAAAAAGCTCATTCTCCGGGTTGGAGTGCTGAGCTTGGCTCCTGCCTGGAAGGAGGGCATTGCGCACTGTGACTCAGAGGCACAAACAGCCCCGCCATGCTGGTGGTGCAACTTGCATGGCTCAGAGGCACAAGCAGCTCTGCCATGTTGGACTGGGCGGAGCAAGCAGGAAGTACTTGTATTTGATCTGTGACTGTTGCAGCTTAGAGTCTTAAGAGCTTAGCATTTTAAAAGCACAAAGCAAAAGTACTCCTTAATAGTAAAGAATTACAGATTCACAATAGGCAGATTCAGACTTAAAAGACCTATAAATAAGTCACAGTGTTGGATGCGTGTACATAGGCTTGAGAAAAAAATAGAGAGATTGTAATAAAATAAACAATGCCTTTATAAAAAAAAAAGGTAAAGTCTTTAAAGAGACAGAGTACAGATAGTTATAGATTAAAAAATAAATAAATAAATAAGCCACGTAAATATGGGAAATTCGCAGAATGTCTGGATTATGTATTTTATTGTGTTTTCTTTAAATTTCTTGATTCTGGAGGAGCTAAGTTCAGAAAGACATCTCATTCTATGGACTGCCAAGCTAAACCACCATATATGTTTTAAAGGTATTATGACTTCCAAATATGGATCTAAGGATATGATGCTTTTGGAGACCAGTTCTTTGGTTTTCATAGAGGATAAGAACGCGTGGACTTTTTCTATACCAATCTGGTATGATAGACCATGCCCTCCTGAAACGTTGCCATGAACAACTTCAGAAAATTACTTCACTCAACTGCTGACTGAGATGTATCTGCCACACAGGTTATACCATGAAAGACCTAATTAACATCACCCCCATACAGCAGGAAGAAGTTTGGAGAGAGATAACTTCGTCCATATTCCCAAATATTGTTTATAAATGCTTTATTTTACATTTAAAGGGGGAGAGGATATAGATATAATTAATTTGCATTAGTATGAATCTTGGTTTATTGATAAGCTCAATTTTGTTATATGTAAATGTATATCTGATCTTGATTAAGGTATTGTGATTGTGTAGTTCATTAAAAATGTAATGTATAATTAGGAAATATAGGTTGTTAATGAATAATCATCTATAATGGTCAAGTTTGTAGTCATGTTAGATTTTCTAGATGTGCATAGATATATTTCAGTTAGATAGGAATTCTTCATATCTCTCAAAGACTACAGAATATGGCATTTTAAATATTTTAATAACTTAGGGATTATCATGACAATGAGACACGTCTGCTCCTGACAGCACCAAACTACTTCAAGAGGAAGATGGGCATTGAAGAGGCTACTTATGGAGTTTGCTAGCCTTTTGGGCAAGAAACTGCTCTTGCCTGGACTGCTTAAATGGACACAAAGAACCCGCAGAAAGAGGACTGCTGAACTTGCCTAAAAGGTGAGATGATCCTTCAGAGTTTCTCATCCATAAAAGAGTCTGCGAGACATTCTGCAGGACACAAAAGAAAGTGACTGGACTGTCTTTGAATTTTCCTGCTTCATGGAAATGTCTGCTGGATGCTATGGGCCTGTAGGCTGAAGATGGATGCCCCAACAGTAAAAAGAACTTTGGGTGACTGTCCAGGAAGCGAGATGTCTCTGTCATTTCTAGAGTTTTGGAAGTTGCTTATTTCTCATTTACTTAGGTAATATTTTATCCTTCTGGAGTCTTTGATAGAATTGAAGAATGGATGGTTATAGTTATAGTTTTCCTTAGTTATGTATGATAAAAGATAAAATAGGTATAAATATTATAATTGTAATTCTTGCTTGATAACTGTTTTGTTATATGTAATTTTACTATGTTAAAATGAATATAGGAGGGTCCTCCTTTATTTCTGTTGCTTTCATTGGTTAAATAAAGACTCTGACTGGCTTGTAAGATAGGTCAGCCCTTAGGTGGATGGAGTAGACAGAACAGAAGTTCTGAAAAGTAAGGATGTGGGAGAGCCACCATGATCCTGCCCCCAAGATGGACGTACCTTAGAACCGTCCGGTAAGTCACCACCTCGGGGTGACATACAGACTTTTATAATGGGTTAGTTTAGATGTGAGAGCTAGCCAAGAAAAGGCTAGAGATAATGGGCAAGGCAGTATTTAAATGAATATAATTGTCATGTGGTTATTTCGGGCATAAGCAAGCAACCAGCGGCTTATAACCCACACCTCTCCTCTATTTACAACAAACATGATTAAGCATGAACGATGCCATGCAGGAAAATTAAGTACAATTATCTTTACCAATAAAAATAAATATAGGCTAAACCAAACTAACAATGAACAACTTTTTTTGGAATTTAATTTATTTATTTATCTCTACTTTTAAAAGAACCTATCGTCCTTGATCTCTGAAATTTTCGTAAAAATTTGTGGACAGATGCTTAAGATAATAGCTCTTTTTCTTAGTCACTGAAGTCTGTACTCATTCAAGGAATTCTCTGAAGAACAGAACAACAAATAATTATGTTAATCATATTTCACTGATTTATATCTTGATAGAGTTTGCATTTTAAATAGTTCTAGCAGAACCATAGTAACACTTTTGTATTATTCTATTTAAAAATGGTAGTGATCTGAAAGATACTGTTATCTGGTTAACTAGAAGTGTAAACAATTAAAGAGGGAAAATAAATGCCATGAGAACGGACCAACATCAAAAAATAAAGGCTAATGTAAGTCTGACTGAAATATAATTACACCATTAAAAAGCCAAAACACTGTACAGACAAGAACTAAGTAGGAATGTGTGGGCTTTGGGAAACTGAATTTTAAGCAACTATCCTTTCTAATGTGTGACTGGCCTTTTGCAAGTAAAACTAACAGACTATGTAGTAGAAAGTGACATCACATCCTTCCTCATAAATACAAGTGCATTAATGAAAATGGAATTTACCTGAGCCAGGAGTGGGGAGATTGGGGGTCAGGGGAGATCCCCTTTTGCAAAATTCATCCATTTCTCCCATCATCTGTCCTTAAACTTACTTCTTAACACTATGGTGCCAGAGACTAAACTGACAACCACACACTTTGTGGGGACATGTTTAAATCATAGGATAGCGATGGCAATTAAGAAATAGAAAACAATCACCAGGCAGTGTTTGCATGCATCTTTAATCCCAGCACATGGGAGGCAGACACAGGTGGAACTCTGTGAATCTGAGGCCAGCCTTGTCTACAAGAGTTAGTTCCAGAACAAGTTCCTAAGCTACAGAAGAACAAACAAACAAACAAACAAAAAACAATAAGGAAAGAAAAAAAGAAATGGAAAACAGGTGATATTAACAAATAAAGTTTAGCATTTTATATTGGTACACATAGTGTACACAGATAAATTTTGTTTTTTAACACATAGAACAATATAAAAATTCTGGGAATCATTTAAAGTTTCATGAGTCAAATTTTGGCTTTGTTTTGTGTTTTGTTTTGCCTCCACATATCAGAAACTACTAAACAAAAACAGAAACTGACTTCGTTGGATGCAAAGTACATGCTGGATTTATATCTTAATCTGTGGTGACTTATTGAATCCTCACAGGTATCATTTGGAAATGAATTCAGTTCTATCTCTTAGTTCAGAAGAGTAATTGAAGGCATAATTTAGCAACTTGCCAATGATCTTACAGCAGAAAGTTCTGGAATTAGGATTTAACTCCGGGATCTTTGAAGTATTCAAATTTTCTAATTCAAGTTGCTATTAAGAAACAAAAAAAAAGTATTATGAAATCTCGTTGACGTTCAGAATGAAAGGAAGGGATCTATAATCATTTGAATGAGACATGTGCCCCGTCGTAGGACAAGGTATTTGAATACTTGGATCCCAGTTTTAGTGATGTTTGTGAGGCTATGGAATCTTAAGGATGAAAATGTAGATCACTGAGAGATGGTCTTAAAGGTCTGTACTCTTACCCCACTTCCAGTTCCCTCTCTGTGTTCTCTGCATGTGATGTTACCTCTCCATGTTCCTACTCCAGCCACTTGCTGTCCCCTCTCTCCCACCACTACAGGCTTTCTCTCAGGAACTGTAAGCCAAAATAGACTCTTTCTTTAAGTTGCTTTTGGTCATTATCACAGCAACAAGAAAATAACTGTTACAGTCCCCAAAGGAGTAGAAGCCAAGTCATTCTCTGTACTTTCTCCTAGTCCTATTTCCCTCTTTCTCCCTTTCTTGTCTGATGATGGTTTTTGAAACAGTGTTGTAGAAGCATTCTCAAAAAAGCTGAGTAATGCTTGGGAGGACCGTAGGACAGGGATACACATTGTCTAGTATGATGAAAAAATGTCCTTTGCCCAGTAGTCAAAAATCCATGATGATGTCCTGACAGCTGAGAGCCTGCTTAACAATTTACCTTAAAGATCAAAGCACAGTGTCAAAGAAAGACAGAGAGTGCTCGAATTAGCACAAAATTGACTAAATCACAGTAAACATGCCCACCTTATTAAAGAAAATAAGCAAACATGTAGCATATACTGTTCAGAGATCTGGAAGGCAAACCACCTTTGTTTACTGATAATAGTTGTTTCTTGAATACCATACACTTCTATTACAGTATTACATATAAAGATAGACAAGGGGTATTTTGTATTCTTACCTATGTTCTCAGCACTCACACTCAGACTGAGGTAAAAGATGGTCAAGTTCAAGTCTAGCCTGGAATATATGTGAAAGCTGTTTTCAAAACAAGTTAATTAAAAATAAAAAGATAGACCACAACAAACCCCAAGTCTATAGTCTTCTGCTGTGGATCAATCCTTTTGTGAACTATGAATATGCATTACTGTCATTGGGTATTAAAAGTTTATTGGCCATTTGCCAGGCAAAAAAAGTATAGGCAGACTGATCAAACTGAGGGTACAGGGAGAAGGGAAGGTGAAGTCAGAGAGTCCAGAGGAGATGCAGAGAAGCAAGATGAACGTTCTATGATAATAAATATACCACCATGTGATAGAGTGAAAAATAAGGAATATGGGCTAATTTAAAATGTAGGAACTAGATTTTCAAAATGTCGGCACTAGTAAGATGCCCGAGCTATTGGCTGGGCATTTGTAATTAATATTAGCTTCTCTTTGTTTATTTGGAACTGGGCAGTCAGGACAGGAAAACTCTCCCTACAGTCTTCTGCACTGACAAGTAATAATTTAGTTATTTAGCGGCCTGAATTGGTGGGTTAGCTCAAAAATAATTTCTCCTAGCAATGACTTATAACTTTTTCTATCAAATTTCTTTTTATTTGCCTATGACAATGGGCGGATCCCATGCCTTTCTGGTTTCTGTACATGTTAGAAAACTATAATCAAGGTGACTTACTCTCACTAATGTAAAATATCTGCAGCCTCGTTTTCTGCAGTGTGATGCACTTCTTCCGAGAGTCAGTAGTAAAGTTCAGGAAAATTATCAAGAGCTGCAATCCTTAATAGGTTCACAGTCATTCAATATGGTAGGCAACGACATTTCATGATTGTGTACTTCTGGATGAAATAATGTAGAACACTCGCCTTTCACTATTGTAGGCTATACACCCTGAGGATTTCTTTTTTCTGTTTCTTCAGTTGCCTTTAGGTCTTGCATAGTAAACGGCAGGCACCATTTTCTAGCTCTTTGCCTTCCCACTCCAGTATGTCAAGGGCAAACACAGCCACATATTAAGGTTGCAAAAATAGACTCTATTTGGCAAGAAGTGCATCAAGAAAAAGAGCCCCACTCCATTCTTACATGTTCAGAGGAATAGGCTTGTGATTGGCACTTTAAAGGGAAAATAAGTGAGAACTCAAATATGGTCAGAGAAGTGAAAAATTACAAAGGATCGGTCGCTGTAAATGAGATTAGGCAGCTGTGTCTGTGAGCTTGCAATTAAGGAAGTCAGGATTCCATCCTCCCTCAGAAACCAGGAGATAAAGGCCCTGTGCTACTTGATTATTACATTCAGAGGAAGGGCTCTCAAGGTCTTAAAAAAGACACTTCTGAGTTATGGGAGATGCACACACAATCTCAAAGGGACAAGGAAGGGATTGATGATTGTAAGCTGATTTTAGTAAATGCTCCGAGGGAGGTCACAGGCCTGCATTTGGCTGTTGGCCAAAGCAAACAGTAAATTTCCCTAGCAGCCTTGCTCTTTCTCAGGCAAGCAGACTTTTCTTGGGAAAAATAATGGGGCAGATGAAGTTGCCCTAAGGACACAGCCTTTTTCTGTTTGGGACTGTGCTGGCCTGTAATCCTCACATGGTTCAGAGATTAGCATTGGGACATCTATATAGAGTCCCGTGGTTATCAACAACGTGTTGTGTTCACCCAGAAGTTTCTTTCAATGAACAGATTTCCCTTCTTTTAGCATGTATTCTGCTAATCAAAGCTCTGGACAATTCTTCTGGGACTTCTGTACATTCTTTTGGGTGGGAATAAGACATGCCACTATACTTTCTCTCCTTTGAAGTCCCCCTGACAAACTCACCATTAAAACAAATCTGTAGCTTTCCCTCACACAGATATTGAGATGAATGAAGATGTACCCACTGTTGGATACTGTCAGGATAAGTTTAGTCATTCATGATTTACACTTTGGGGATTTCAACAATAGTTTTGAGCAACTAGAAAACATTCCTATAGGTATATTATTAAGTGAACATAAAGGTACAATACATTTTCACCAAGACAGAAATGAAGCAACAGTATTGTTTCTTGTTGCAGTCCATTCAAAATAACCACATTAACTTACTATGAGTGGCAGAAAAGTTTCAGCTATTCTTAAAGGGGTTATCATGTGTAACTGAAATCAGAAGGTCTTGTATCTCTCACTTCCTTTGAACACGTGCTTTGATTCGACAACACAAAGTTTGTGAGTTTAAAGGTGAATGAAATCATTATTTTTGGAATTGCAAGTCCTTCCTATGACTTCAGGAATATCTGATGTGCTGGTGCAGATTTCTCAGGTCATGTATTTGAGAAGGCATAGGTTGACTGGAGAAGGCCAGGAGAGAAGATAGAGGAGTATCCTCAACACACCCATTATTAGAGATGTTGCTTTAGGGAATTCTTGGATCTTTTGACCTTCAATTTCTCTGTCTTTGAAGTGTCAGAGTTGAAATCAATTTGAGATTTTTTAGCTCTGAAATATATTGACATTCAGGTTGGATCACTAACATGAAGTCTTTTGGGTTCTATTTGGCCATTTCTCTGGAATTTGAAATAAGTACTAAAATTGCTCTTTCCTGGCAGACATACCACTCTTCACCTTGTTAAGAAAGCGTGTCAGAAGTTTGTTTCTTATTTTACTATCCAAGATTTGCAGGCTGACTTCCCAGAGAAGCAGAATCTCAGACAAAGATTATACTGCAGAAAAATTTTCAAAGAGGGGATTCTAAACCCACCCACACGTGTGGGGAGGAAAACAGATTATGGAACGGTGAGTTCTTAGCCCCATGTGCCAGCCTGGTAAATCTCAGTAGTCACTCAAAATTTTCTCATATATTTTTCATAATAAAATTAAGAATAAAGAAAACAAGATTATTTACAACTTGTTGGAGCATAGCGGTGTTTTGAAATTGATGAGGTAAATTTTCAGAAATTTGTTTAAAATTTTATAATTGTTGAAATTTGCTTCACAAATTACACACACACACACACACACACCAGTATAAAGTAGGGTAGTGTACCACTCCTGAATAAAATATTTGACTATTGACTTTGTTACAAACACAGACTCTGGCTTTGTTACTAACATACTTTATTACATAAGTAGCAATAATAAATTCCTTGACTCGTATGTGATCCCCAGTGCTCAGTTCTACCTAGATGCACTTTTCTCCTCCTCTTGATAAGATATCAGGCTCAAGGCAACTTATAGAAGAGTTCTTTTGTGACTTACAGCTTCAAAGCAAACAGTCAGATAGGGAGCTATAGCAGTAGCTAAGAACTCACACCTTGACTCCAAAGCACAAGGCAGAGAGACTAAGAATAGCATGGTGGGCTTTGAAACCTCAAATTCACTTCTCTTAAAACATCTGCTCCAAGGCCACACATACTAATCCTTTCCAAAGAGTTCCTCCACCTCGGGACCAAGTATTCAAATGTATGAACCATTTTCATTCACCTTACTACATCCATTCTACATTGCTAGTTAGTGATTATTGGTGCGGGAGAATTGTCTGTATTCTGTCAATCATGTTTTAAATAAACGCTGATTGGCCAGGCAGGAAGTATAGGCGGGGAAACCAGACAGGAAGTAGAGGTAGCACAAGGAGAACAGGGACGAAGGAAGATCTTCCCTCACTCCTGCCAGTCCACCAGCATGTGAGCAGCCGGCTGAGAAAAGGTACCGGCCAACATAGATAAGAACAATGGGTTAATGTACCCAGCCCTCATGTTACAGATTATATTTAATGTTTACTCACAAATTCTATGGCATCAACATATTAAGCCCATATAGCTATTAAAATTCTTCAATAGGCACAGATACATGGACTTTAAAAAATACTCCTGTCAGATATGCATCTTCATGAAAAACATGGAATTGCAGCCTTTCTACTGTTCTAGCGGAGAGTGAAAAATACCGACTACAGCAACCAGCTCTTTAATGATACCACAAGAACACTGGTAAACTTAAACACTTTAAGCATTTTAGTTACAATGCTGTTTTTGTTGTTTTGCTTTCTTACACATTTTTCAGTATCTGCCTTAAGAAAGACCCTAAGAATTCTATCCTTTATAAGTCTCGAGGTGCAACACATCCCATGAGTCTTGGGAGAGAATGTAAAGAAACCATTTATTGAAATAATCTTCCTTCCTCAGGAACTTAACATGTATAGGGTGCCCCAAACTGTGTTCTGGGAAGTAACTGCTAGCATTTGGAGAAACACAATAGACTGAAACAAAAAGAACATAAAGGCAAAAGACCAAAATGAATTTTAATTTTTACACAGTGAATTTATTTGTATTTCTTCTGGTCTTTCTAGATTGAAACTTGAGAACAGTACACATATTCACGTTGAATTGATTTATAATACCATTTCTGTGGAGGTGATAAAAGTCATTATGTATGAATATCCAAACACATTACTGTGTAATCACTTGAAAATCGCCAGCATTGAAAATTTCTAAAAAATGATGAATGTGTGACTCTGGACACAATTAGAGTTTGTGAAATCAACCATACCATTGTTCAGATGTTGGAACATATGCTTGAAACCCCAAAGCATAGCTGTGCAGAATATCTCCCTGCTGTAAAACAGTGTTCCCTTCATCTTAAACCTATTCATATTTTAAAAAGTTAATTTACATTTGCTCCTTTGAATTTCTGTCTTTTAAAATGTTTAGGTAATTTAAACACATTAGCATCAAAATTAATACTTTTTAACTCTCTGGATTAGAATGTTATATTCCTTCTTAACTGAAAGCTAAAAACATTGGTTAAAATTGTGACATTACCGCAAACTCTAGTCAAATTAGATAGATAATAGGTAGATTGATGAGCGATAGATAGATAGAAATACTATATATGTTAATGTTTGTATTCTACGTATTTTTGTGTATATAGAAATGTATACAGGCTTTGTTTATCACATTGAGCACCTATAAATATTGCTTATATTAATTAGCAAAATAATACTTCTTTAGTCTTGCAGTCATTAAGCTGCATTTCCTAATCTTATCCATATGGATCCACATCACAATATTAAGTTGATTTGGGAATAGCATATGCAATCAGAGACTTTTGAAGTTGGCTGATGGTCACATTTCTGTTCTTCCTCCAAGCATATTCTCTGGCTTCTCATGAAACAGCTAAATCTATTCCTGATTCTTCCCAAGTTCTGTGATTTGTTTCTGAACTTTGGAAGGGATTTCTGTTATAGACATCACTCTATGCCAAACACATTACAGAAAAAAAGTTATTTTCTACAGACTTGTGTCCCTCACTTTGGGAAAGAAAATCATAACCTCAAAGCTCAGATACCAATGATTCTTGTCAAATCATTCTCTCCGCCATCTCCTGTTGGAGGAGGCTGCTTGTTCATTCCTGGCTGCTCAGACCACTAAATAATCACTCAGAAACTATATTATTTGCAATACTTTTCGGCAATACCTTAAGCATATTTCTGGCTTACTCTTATTTATTAAAATAATATATCTCCACTAATCTGTGCATCTCCACATGGCTGTGGCTGACCAGCAAGTTTCCATCTGGCTTCTGTCTCTGGCAGGGCTACATGGCTTCTCATTGACTCCACCTACTCTCTCTCTCTCTCTCTCTCTCTATATATATATATATATATATATATATATATATATATATGTGTGTGTGTGTGTGTGTGTGTGTGTGTGTGTGTGTGTGGTGTGTGTGTGTGTGTGTGTGTATACACATATATATGTATATATATCTTCTAGCCTGGCTATATTCTGTTAATTTATTAAGCCATTGGCCAAAAGCAGCTTCTTTATTCATTAACCAATAAAAGCAACACATATACAGAAGGACTTGCCATACCAATCTCCTCTTGTCTTTCATTACCAGGTGCTACATGTCAAACTTCTGGAGTTTAAGATAATCCAATTGCTTTCTCCATACATTTATACCTCTATCAGGTGGCTTATAGAAGCAAAAGCTAACCTATGCATTGTGCTAATTCTCTTTCTTACAAGTTACCTAATAAACATCAGTGAGTCCACAAACAGGGACCTGTGATCTTCCAGTAAACCCTCTCTCCAGGGTGGCAGTTAAGTATTTGTCCATCAATTATCTCTGAGGCAAGTCACTCAAATGCAGTTTTAAATAAATATCATGAACAACAAAGCATTAGCATATATACAATGACAGTATTTCTAGGTAACATTCACATTTCTTTGCTAAGTACATGATTATGAGTTCAATTAGCTTGACTGGCTAGGCATACTGGGCAGGGAGCTCTGGGTATTTGCCTGGATATCAATCTTACCTTTTATAGCGAAACTTTCTCCTTTTATTAAATATAGATTTTTTTCATACAACATATTCTAACTATAATTTACCTTCCCTCTGTTCCTAATTTCTTCCCACCTCTCTTACTACCTGGATATACTCCCTTTCTGTCTCTCCTTAAAAAACAAACAGGCATAAGGGATAATAAATATGATAAGATAAAACAAAACCAAACACATCATAAGAGGGAAAAAGAATGAGAAAACCCTGAAAAAAGAACAAAGTAGATATAGATGTAGAGACACTCATTCACCCACTAAATAATTCCACAAAAACATTAAGCTAGAAGCTATAGTCTATAAATAAAACCTGTGGATAAAAAAATTAATAGACAGATGGATGGATGGATGGATGGGGGAGAGAGAGAGAGAGAGAGACAGAGACAGAGAGACAGAGAGACAGAGAGACAGAGAGAGAATAAAAGTAATATTAAAGATCAGATTTTTAAAAGCCCCATTAAGGCATTATGGGATAGGGAACATCCAAAGATGCCGTTGAGTTCATTTTCTGTATGCCATCTACTTGCAAACATGCAGTCTACCCTTAAGAGTAGTTTGTTCCCTAGGTAGGCTTCCTTGAAGAAAACTTATCTTCCATTTGCAAATAGTTACCACTTAGAAATAAATTCTGGATTATCAATGTGGGCCTGCATTCACTTCTTTTTTTTACTTCTGGGCACCAATCTGGTGTACACCCTGCAGGCCCTGTGCATGATGCCACAGTCTCTGTGATTTCATATTGCAACAACCCTGGTAATATATGGGGCCTTGTTTCCTTTATGTTTTCTATCCCCTCTGGCTCTTACAATTTTTCTGATTTCACTTCCACGGGGTTACCTGATTCCTGATTGGGAGGTATTTTATGATAACCTCCAATTTAGGGTTGCATGTTCCATGTTCTCTCAATCTCTGCATATTGTCTGGCTATAGGTCTCTGCATTTGTTCCCATCTGCTGCAGGAGGAAGCTTCTCTGATGATGATTGAGCAAGCAACTGATCTATCAGTATAGAATAATTTCATTAGAAGTATTTTATTGCTGTGGTCTTTTATTAGAACATTAGTATTTGTTTTTACCCTTGTCTCTGGGATATCTAGTCTCAGGTTTTTGGCCATGGAAGCACCATCAGGTACAGATTCCATCTCATGAAGTGGGTCTTAAATCAAATAAGATAATACTTGGTTTTTCTGAAAAACTCCAAGACACAAATTGAAAGATTTATAGCTGGGCTGGGGTTTATGTTTCTCCTTTGGTAATGTGCTGAGTACATTCTGGTACCAAGAGAACTTGCAAAGTATAGGGCTGAAGGCTCTGTAAAGGCACCAAGAAATTCTCCATGCTAAAAAAAAAACTCGTATAGGGCAACAAAAGGTTGTTGCCACCAGTTTATGGAGAGAAAAATCACATAGCATTGATTAGAACCTGAATTGTTAGAGGGTTCCTATGAAACAGCTTTGGTCAACAACTTGATTAGATGTATCGCATTCCTGGTACTAAAGCTTCATTTAATGAGAGACATCCAGTGGGGCAGTATCTGCCCCAGTATTTGGCAATTTCATTTAGATCACTTTCATATGTGTATATAATTTAGGAAGCTTCTACTGCATTAGGTTTATGGAAACCTAATCCATCCATCAAATGGCCCTTAACTTTAGTTGTCCCTTTATGCATTCCTTCCCTCTTCTCCCTCCTCCCTACCTCTCCCATTTGATTGTCCATTCCAGCCCCCACTTCCATCCATCCATAGCTATCTATTCTATTTACCCTTCTTAAGGAGATCTGCTTCTCTACTAGTAAGCTAAGTAGAATGCAAATTAATCTCATAATTTTAGTTATAATTTTAAACATTAAGAAACATGGCCTCAAGAGGTGCCTCTTAGGGTGAAATCTGAAGTGAATAATTAAAATGTTAAGATAAATTTGAATTCCTTGCTAGTATTATGGTTTTCTAGTTCATTTGTCTTAGAAAATGCACACAACAGACTAAAATGTCATTGAAAAGTGAGAATTGTTAATCAAAGAGGAATAGAAAATTATGATGCTACAGAGGATAAACCACCCCTGCAAGAGAATATTAATACTGCTGTCCCTGGTAATCATGTCCCCACTATTCAAAACCACTTACAGGACATCTCGTAATAACAACTGTAAGGGTTCACAAAAGAAAAACAGAATATTTTTCAGTTGTGGTGTGAATTTAACCCATTTACTTCTGTCATCCTTTCTTCCTTATAATTATGGTCATAAACATAACAGTTCCATTAAATTTACAGTATGTTTCATTGAATATTTCTCAAACCACATATCATGAACTCCTATGAAAAAGCTAAGTATAACTATAGTAACTGTATAAGCATACTCTATAATCTCTGGTTTTAATATTTCTAGTATTAGAGAAGTGTACAACTTTTTAAAATTTTTATTTAAAACAACCTCTGCTGACTGGATTATAACTTCTGTTTTAATTTTTTTATTTCAAAGATCCACAATACACCCCTACTTGGTTCCTTTTCTGTGGCTAAGTTTTCCAGAAAGAAACCAGAGACAGTCAGATATTTTAATGAGTAACAGATGAGATTCTCAAGACAGCTTGAATTCACATCCTTATATATACTCCCAATAGCATAATTTGTTCTTTAGCTATACAATAATGTAATAAAATATAAATTTAATATCCTGAAAGCAGCTCTATGATAATCCAAGATACATAAATGACCCTAGACGTTGGCATAAATCTAAGGGAAATAGTAGAAGAAATCAGATTGGTTATAGTTATTTGTAAAGGTCTCTGTCTGTTACAAAAGGATGTTTACCTGAAGAGGAGTGGGGATGTCATTTATTTGTCGTTATGAGGACAAATTTTAGAAAGATTCTTTTGTTGCATTTTTTATTTCTGTATCATTAGTTACAATCCTGATTTTGATTGCCTCTTCCTGTGTGCTTTTAGGAGTGTTGCCCCCCCCATCAGCTTCAGCTACATCATTACATTATTAATTTGAGAGCTCCCAGTTTTTAATGTGGGCATATAGGACTATAAGCTTTTCTCTTATGACAGTTTTCATCATGTCCCACAGATTTTGATGTGTCATGCTTTCATTTTCATTTAATTCTAGAAAATTTTAATTTCATTATTTTAAAAATGTTTCATGATTTCACTTGTATAGATATTTTGTCTATATGTATGTCTATTAACCACGTGTGTGCCTAGTCCTGGTACCCCATGGAGGTATAAAGAACAGAATTAGAAGCTCTGGGACTGGATGTGAAATTGGGAGCCACATGTGTGTGTTGCAAATGAAACCTGGGTTTTCTGGAAAAGCATTCAAAGTTTATAACCACTGAGCCAACTTTTTCTTCAATCAGTTTTAATTCAGTCATATTCTGTTTAGTTTTCATGAATTTCCGTATATTTTGGTGGGATTTTTTTTTGGGTTGCTGTTGTTGATATCCAACTTTAATCTGTGGTGATTAACTAGACAGTAGGATGTGCTTTCAATTTTCCTGTATTTCTTAAGACTAGAATGTTTTCTAATATGTGTTTAGTTTTGGAGAAGGTTCATGGCTGCTGAGAAATTTTATTTTCAATGTTTGGAAAGAATATTATGAAAGTATCTGTTAAGTCCATTTGACTTATGATGCCATCTACCGCCAGAGTTTTTCTACTTATTTTTCCCTTGTGATGAACTCTATATTGGTAAAAGTAGTAACACTATGTGAGGTTCAACATGTGATTTTAATTGCAGTAGTTTCTGGATGCCCTTGTGTTTGGTGCATGTATCTTCTTATTGTTATTTCTTATTGTTAGAGGTGTTCCTTTAATAAATACTAAGTATCCCTTCTTAGCTCTTCTGATGAATATTTCTTTGGAATTTCTTTCAGAAATTAGAAGAGTTATAGCTATGTGTTTCTTAGCTTCATTTACTTGTAACGCCTTTTACCTGGTGTCTATCATTAGCTGGATATATGTTTTTTTAGCTGCAGCAAAAGATGAATCTCTTTATAGTTGTGACTATTATTTAGATTTGTTATTGAACAATGTAAGCTGATTCCTGTAATTTTGTTGTTTCTAGTGCTCTGTTAGCCTCCTTCTGCGTCAATGTTCTAGAACTGATTATTTGTCCTTTGTGCCTTCTTAGGTATGTTTAAACTTCTCTTCAGACCTGAATATTGCTTCTATTGTCTTTTGTACAAATAGCATGATGTTCGAATCTCTTTAAATCTGTTTTTATCACGGAAAGTTTATCTCTTTCCTTCAAATATGACTGATAGTTTTGCTGGATATAATCTCTGGGTGGCATCTGTAGTATTTAACAACTAGTCCAATATTAGTCGAATCTTATGGGCCTTCTTTCACATGTGACTTGATCTTTCTCTCTAGCTACTTTCAATATCCTTTCTTTGTTCTGTACACTTAGTGTTTTGACTATTATATGACATGGAGAGTTTCTTTTCTCATCCTTGTTGTTGTTCTACATGTCTCTTGGCACTCAAGAGGCATTTTTTTTTAGATTAGGGAGGTTGTTTTCCTTTGGTTTTATTGAAAATGTTTTTGTAACTTTGACTAGTTCTCATCTCCTTCTCCTATAGAATAGTTATTATTCATGGAATAGGCTTTTTTTGTTATGTCCCAGAGTACCTGTGCGTTCTGTTCTTATTTTTTCTTCAGAGAGTGTGGGTGTCATTTTCTTTGACTAAGTAATCCAATTCCTCTACCTCATGTTAAGATTTGAAATTCTCTCTTCCACAATGTCCAATCTACTGATGAAGTCTTCCTACAGATGGAATTTTGTATATATTTTAAAATTTTCATCTCAAATGTTATTTCCCTTTGGCATTTTTCAGAAATTTTATTTATTTATTAAATTCTGTTTCCGAATTTTGAATTTTTATCATTTTATTGAATACAATTTATGTGTTTATGGTATTCATGCTGGCATTTATTCACAACCCCTTCAAGTTCTTTGCTCACATTCATTACTGTTACATTGAAAACATTATCTTTAACTTTTTTAATTTTTTTTTTTTGGTTTTTTCGAGACAGGGTTTCTCTGTGGCTTTGGAGCCTGCACTGGAACTAGCTCTTGTAGACCAGACTGGTCTCGAACTCACAAAGATCCGCTTTCCTCTGCCTCCCGAGTGCTGGGATTAAAGGCGTGAGCCACCACTGCCCGGCAAAAACATTTTCTTGAGTCATCTAACTTGCTTTTCTCATGGAACATTACAATGATGTACTAATTTTCAGTGGAGATTTGTTGTTTTGGTTATTTCTAGTTACATGGACATTAAAACTTACATTTTTAGGTCCATATTCTTTCTAAATTACCTTGAAAATATTAAGATGCAGTTAAATGACATGTCAGGTCAGTGATTCAGTACAGTCTAACACCGCACATCAGAGTACCAGCCTAATGTGCATCAGGATCCTTAGAAAACAAATACCTTAAGCACATGATATTCCTGGACAAAAATACTACCATAAAAATGAAGTTAATCAATCATCATATCTAACTCATTATATTCTGGTTAGTGAAATGTCAAAAGATAGTACTTTAAGGGAAAATTTATCATTTTACTCTTGCATGTTATAACCTTTGCTCAGTAGATGATAAGGAAACAATTCTAAATCTATCAGATTATCATCATCTGGCTAATGATTCAACTTTTTATAACTAAGAACATATAGCATCGATTTTATGCATAAACTGAACTGATTACAAAAGTCAAAATGTATTACTCAATTACAATATAATAACCTGAAATCACAAATAAATATTACAAATATAACCAATTTTAATAAACAAACTGAATTAAACTAAATCTGTAATGAAATAAAATTATGCAAATCTTTTGGTTTCTATGGAAATAAAAATTTTAAATGGTTCCAAAAAGTCCTGCTGAGATTATTAGTCAGCAAATGGAATCATGAGCTATGAAAAGTGACATTCATCTTGCTTGCTTCATGTTATTGTGAAGATTTCAAGCTATAGAAGAGGAAAAATCATTTTAACATTTGCATTAACACAAGCTGGTTCTATTGTGAACATTTTACACTAGCATTTTCTTCTGGTGCTGTACATCTAGCCCAGGTCCAGAGCTACAACTCCACCATATCTGTTTAGTATATACCAACTTAACCCTCTGTCAATCCATTTCCTGGGTATGAATTCGTTTGAAATTTGCAAATTTATACTCTGGTGGTTTTCACAATATTTCTCCATTATCTCAGACATTTGAACACTTGGTCCCCAACTGATGGTGCTTCAGAAGAGGTTTAAGTAGTGTAAATGTGTTGCAGGAAGTATGCTATAAAGGGTGCCTTGAGAGTTTAAAGACACTTGCAATTTTGAACTTGCTTTGTCTACGTTATGCATACAGTTCAAAATATGAGCCATCAACTTCAAGTTCCTGCTACCATGGCTGTTCTGCCATTATGAAATCTAAAATTCTGAAAGCAAAAACCCAAAATAAACTCTGTCTTCTCCAAGTTTTCTTCATGATATTTTGTCACAGCAATAGAAAAAAAAATTAAATAATGCATGCACTATATTACAAAATACTGTAGCATATATTATTTCATGTTTAAGTACTTGCACATATTTCATCTCTTTGAGTTAAATTTTACTAAGTCAAAACTCTTAGCTCTGTCCTTATTTTAATGCTGACAAATGCATGCACCTTTTTATGCAATATTTTATCAAGTATTAGGATGGTACCAGAAATTCTATTTTGTACTTATTTATAAAATATTCCCCAATTTTGCAGAAACAACCAAGGTTTTAGAAGATTAGTTGTCTTCAAACTTCAGAGAGCTGGATATATACATAGTTATACACTGGTACATAGGTCTTTCCTTTCTCTGCATGCTTTGAGATTCATCCAAATTCTCATGATTAAGTAGTTCATTGATGTTTTTTGCCCAGAAAAAATACCTCAACCTCTGTGCCCACTACTTATTGATGGAAAATGCTTTATTACCATAAGGAAATATGCTGTGACATTTCTGAAAACAAAGTTGGAAATTTGTTTGTTGCTTTTCTATTGCTGTGATAAGACAACATGTCCAAAGCAACTTGTGACAAAGAAAACATTTATTTGGAGCTTACACTTTTAGATAGCTGTAGTTCATGACCATCATGGCAGGGAGCATGTCATCAAACAAGTAGGAATGGCTCTGGAGCAGTACCTTAGAATTCACATCCTGACACACAAACACAAGACAAACTGGGAATGACATGGGCTTTTGAAGTCTCAGAGCTCACCCTCAATGACACATTTCTTCCAACATGGCAGTATATCCCAATCCTTCACATACAGTTCCACTAATGGGGGATCAAGTACTCAAACACATACTCCTATAGAGAGAGGCCTTTTTATTCAAAACAGAATGGAGAGCACAATATTTATTTTCACTTAAGTAAAATTCCAAGTGCAAAATTGTATAATGAAGGTTCATGTTAAACTTTAGAGGAAGCTGCCAGGGCTTTCACAGTAATTGTGACTGCTTTTGCATCTAAAATAAAAGTATATACTTGAAAATGGTTCGATATTCTTATCATCCTGCTACCATGGCAACAAAGGCATATCTTTCACATACACACACAAAGCAAACAAATAAGTTACTCTTAGTTTCTTTTGACTATGCCAGGGCTTATTTAAATGTAACAAAACATTTAGTGTTAAATTATTTGCCCTTAAGCCATTTTTGAGTGTAGTAAAATGTTATTTAATTCTTAATTTAAAATATATACTATAATAATTTCAAAATTCATAAAATTTATATAGGATTTTGATATTTTAAATATAAAAATAAGTTATAGTTGCTGCTATCATAGCTTCTGTTTGGAATTTGTTAGATAGCAGTTTTGTTCTATTTTGTTTCCGAAGAACTTTTGTACTCCTGCAGAAATCCATTATCTATTCTAATTATTATGGGCCAAGCATTATTCTATATCTAGAATAAGGCAAATATGATTATAGTTATTTTATATTTAGTTATACTATTCATCCATTATATTATTCAAAAATTTTAGCATACATTCTTTTTTTGTTTTTTTATATCCCCTCCTTGCCTTCTTGTTTACTTTTTTCATATTTATTTATTTATTATGTATACAATATTCTGTCTGTGTGTACGTCTGCAGGCTAGAAGAGGGCCCCAGACCTCATTACAGATGGTTGTGAGCCACCATGTGGTTGCTGGGAATTGAACTCAGGACCTTTGGAAGAGCAGGCAATGCTCTTAACCACTGAGCCATCTCTCCAGCCCCTGCCTTCTTGTTTTCCTATCATTTGTAGTTATGTCACATTCAACCTGAAAACTTCAGTTCAAAAAGCTTTATAACAGCAATAACAGAGGCGAAAAGAAAGGAAAAGAGCAGAGTCATGGAAACTTACTTCAGTAAAATCCATTGGAGTATAGTCTTCTCTGAGAAACTTTTTGAAACCCCCCAAAACAGAACAAAGACAAGGAAAAATGTGAACCTTATCAGTAGGCACTGACTTCTGCATGATACTGAAGACAATCATGCATGGACCACTTTGTCTTACAATCAGTTCATGCTCACTGAACTTGAGGGCCCTAACTGTCACTCTATCTGCCCTGCAGGCTGCTTTACCCAAAAGTCGCTTCCAACTTTAAGTCTATCTGTTCAGAATTCAGCTTCTGATCACTTATTCTCATGTTCACAGAGGCTATTATTTACTACCCATACTCCTTATTCTCTACTGGAATGTATGTAACGTTATACCATGTAATTTCAGGAATATTCACTCCCAAAATAACATTCAAAGAAAATTGCTGACTTCAATACAAATAACCAGCACATTGTGAGACTGCTTCTGCCATTTATACAGTTTTGTTCAAATGACTTGAAAATGTCAAATACATTAGTCATACACTTTTTAAGCTGACCGGTTCTAGAGAGAATCTGACAATAACGTTGTAGTCAACTCATACCTTTTACTCCATGTTAGTATCCTAAAACTGTTTTAATAAACTCAATAGCTTTAATACAACAGACATTTGCCTCATGATTTTAGATACCAATAGTACTGCCATGGGCATTGTGGTGGTTTGAATGGAAATGTTACCATAGGCACATAGGCTTGAATACTTGGCCTCCAGTTGGTGGAACTATTTGGGAAGAATTAAGAGGTATGGCCTTGTTGGAGAAGGTGTGTCCCTGGGGACAGGCTTTGAGGTTTCAAAATCCCATGCCATTTCTTGCTAGTTTTCCCTGCCTTATGTTTAGGCTGAAGACATGAGATACTGCTTCAGGGCTATGCCTTTCTTCTTCCTGCCATTTCCCTAAAATTGATGCTGTGGCCTCTAACACTTTGAAACTTTGAGTCTCAAATAAACTCATTTTTCTAGAACTTACCTTGGCCATGGCCCAAATGAATTCATTCTTCTAAAACTTCCCTTGGCCATGGCATCTTATCACAGCAACAGCAATAGAAAAATAACTAATACAGTCTTCTTCTCCCTAAAGACTGTGAAAGAATAGTACCTGGCCTTCTCAGTCACTGACAGCTCCAAGGCACTCTTGATTTGAGGATTAAACTCTAGTGTCTTTCCCCATTTTAACATCACCTTCCTGTCTCTCTATGTGTTTTTCTCTTTCCCCTGTTATCATTATATCCAAAGCTAACACTCCTATAAGTTGATATTGTCTAGGTTCTAACATCATCCATGCCTGTAAAAGTCCTTTTTTTCAAATGAGATTTGTTTCCAGATGTGTTTGTGTTTGTGTGTGTGTGTGTGTGTTTGTGTGTGTGTGTGTGTGTGCGCACATGTGTGTGTATTTGAGACAGATATAGGCCAGTCTGGACTCACACTCAAAATTCTCCTGCTTTAACCTTCTAACTACAGAAAATACAGGTGTGAAATATTCTGCCAACTGGCATATATATTTTTGGCTGACTATAATTGACTCTGTTACAAGCTCTGCCAACATTCTCTTTTAATCTATTATTCTTCTTATAAATCCTCATGTATTTTCACATTAAATAAAAAAATTTTGCCAAGGTTCACACAACTTATTTTCTGATATCTTTTAGATAATGTCATTTAAGTATGAATATTGTTCATTTATTTCTAAAGAACACTTTATGTGACACAATAGTCTGTTGATGGAGAGAGGGCCTGCTTTTTATCCCAGCCACCCTGCTGGCTTACACCTGAAATAACCACACAGAAACTGTATTAATTAAATTAGTGCTTGGCCCATTAGCTCTAGCCTCTTATTGGCTAATGTTCACATCTTGATTTAACCCATTTCTATTAATCTGTGTTCACCACAAGATCATAGCTTACCCGGAAAGATTCAGTATGTCTGATTCTGGCGGCTCCTTAGCAATTCTCTCACTCTGCTTTCTTTCTCCCAGAATTCAGTTCTGTCTTCTCCACCTACCTAAGTTCCACCCTATCAAGTAGGCCAAGGCAGTTTCTTTATTCATTATCTGATGAAAATAACACACAAACAGAAGAAACTCCTACACCCATAATCTTTGATTTGGTGGTCACCACCATTAAGTGGAAAGTTAAGGAAATAGAACAAACACACTCTATTCATCTTTCTACATCAAAATTTTAGGGATTTCCTAGAAACTGTCTAGGGTAACATTTTTATGGACCACGAGGGTTTTATCTAACTCTCATAAGAGTAATATGAGCAGCTGACCCTCCAATCATGTGGGAATCCCCTCTGTGTGCTGTGATTACCATTAATGAATAAAGAAACTGCTTTGGACCTATAGCAAGGCAGAACGTAGGCAGGCAAGAAATAATAAGCTGAATGCTAGGAGTCAGAGAGAAGCCAGGCAGCTGCCAGAAACAGATGTGCTGGTAGGCCATGACCTAGTGGTGATGCAAAGATTGCTTAAAGTTGATTAAACTAAGATGTAAAAGTTAGACAATAAAAAATTAGAGCTAATGGGTCAAGAAGAGTTTTAATTAATATAGTTTTATGTGGTTATTTTGGTTCTGGATGGCGAGGATGAACAAACAGCCTCCTCTAACATTCCAATAGAAATAACATGAAGGAATGCACATAGAATGGACTTACATATCATGCTGACTGCATCCTAACAAGACTCTTGAACTAGCCTTGCCATCTGAGAGTGAAATGAATAAAGGAACTGAAGTTATTGGTATTTCCTGATAGACCTCAAGGCTAAGATCTATACATTTTGCGTACATTTCTACTAGGTTGTTTCACTCAGGGTGCTTGCAGCCTGAAATCACCAGTGCTTCATCTATAACAATAAAGCATCCTGGACAGAACGCAGGGCAGAAAGCCACTCTTGGTTGAGAACAACTGCTTAAGTTGAGTACTATTAATATTTATATATGCAAAAATGCATGTCTGTTACTTTAAAGTTGTGAAGTCATTTTCTGAGAAGCAACTGCTTTCAAGTTAAAAATACATTCACATTTTAAATTCTTGAGGTCTTAATTTTCTCATTCAGTGTACTTTTAGATGAGGACAACATCTACTTTAGCTTTTTTGGGAATTGTTAAAATTTTTCTGGCTTAATAGGGTTATTTGAGCCTCTTATATTTCAGGTCATTAATTTTAATGGTTAAGACAGAGTTATGTGGCATTTTCAGGAGGTGAAGGTGCATACTGATAATCCTACTCATGCACAGAGAAACATCATTTTCCTAGGTAAAGAAAAACCATCACTTTAAATTCAAAAGCATTTAGATTCTAAGGCTCTGTTACCATTTTCTTTAAGGGACCATTAGCCTCAATGTAAGGAATAATGGTTCACCATTTTGTTCCCACATATAATTCATTTAGAGAAATAGGAATCTGATAAAAAGCCTATAACTGGTGTTTATGGCCCACCTGTCACTGTAATACAATAGGAAGAGTTTATAATTGAACTGGAATAGAAAGGAAGTAAAGGAACTTGTAAAGCAGTGGCCTATCTTTCATTTCTGATAGTGCCAGAAAGTTAGCTAATTGTTAACATTTCTGCTCTGTTCTTCGTGTGCCAAAACTATTGACACATGCAAAGAGGTATGACAAAAACTATCCAAAACACTCAAAGCATTTAAATAATCTTATTAAAATCGAATCCAGTTGTTTTTCATATTTCAGATCCTAAGAAATCCTGGGATTTGGTGATTTCTCAAGACAAAAACTCAATTTAGGCAGTTTTAGTCCAGAGAAACAACAAAAAATATAAGAACATAGTATAGACTAAGTGTAAGTGTTCCCATGGCCTCCCTCTCGATAACCTGCTCCCTTACATGTCCTTTCTGGTCTTCCTGTGGACTAATGTTTATATATTATTTTAAGGAAGATACCCTTTTAGAAAAATAATAAAATTGGCAAAATGATTCATACTGATGATCATGAAGCAGGTCCTTGAAAATAAGGAGTCCAGGACCTTAACCTCCTGTGCACCAAGGTTGCGCTGCTCTTACCATGATCCACCCCTCTGGCTCACATATATTCAATACTGAAGTCCTGTCAGATTGTGTGAGGCACAATATATTCTTAGTCTGACAGTTGGTCTATAACAGATCTGAGTAAGTAGTGGGATACATAGACACCCTGGAGTCCTTGACGTTGGCATTTCCTTTCTTTAGATGTACTTTTTTGAACTGGTTGTAAGAGAACTCCCATGATATTTGCCTGTTTTAGACAGATTTCACTTTTATTAGTTGGTTTAGGAGATGCTTCTGTATTTCTGTTGCTTCGTTGGTTAAATAAAGAGACTGCCTTGGCATTTTGATAGGACAGGATTTAGATAGGCAGGGAAAAGAGAACAGTATGCTGAGAAGAAGATTGAGTCAGGGAGAGCCACCATGAAGCTGCCAGGGTCAGACATGCTGAATCTTTCCCGGTAAGACGACTACCTCGTGGTGATTACTAGATATGGGTTAAACTAAGATGTAAGAGTTAGCCAACAAGAGGCTAGAGCTAATAGGCCAGAGTTTAAATTAATTCAACTTCTGTGTGGTTATTTTGAATGTAAACTAGACCGGCAGCTGGGAGTCAGGTGGGACAGAACAGCCTTCGCACATTGCAACAATTAGTACTTAGTATATTTATTATAACTAATGGACTAAATCTGTAATAGACTACTATTAGCTGAAATGGGATTTATACTGACATTTATCCAGTATTATATAGTTTTATAGATTTTGAAAACTGCGTGATGTCATGGAATACTGTTAGAGTCTGAAACAGCATAATTTCACTGTCCTACAGCATTTTTAATTCCAACCAATTATGAAGATCCACAACCCAACTAGCACTTGGTACTCCATATTTTGGATTGTAGCCATTCTAATTGGCAATATATGGTGCTGAATCTCTTCTGTGGGATTGCTTACCAGCTGCATATGTGCTTTTTTAGAAAAGGCGTCTATCTCCTCCGATTTTTTGAGACATTTTTAGTTGAGCTCCTGGTTTAACTTACAGCTATATTTTAGGTGTTCTTTAGATATTTCAGATGCAATTACATGATCAAATATGTGTTCTGCAAATATTTCCTCCCTTTTGCAATTTAGTCACTTAAAACTTTTAAACCTTTTCACAGAACACAGTTTTTAATTTTAAGGAAGTCCAACTTACCAATCTTATATTTTGGTGATTGTACATCTTGCATTATATATTAAAAGTTTGCTACTGGACCCAAAGTCATCTAAATTTTTCCTATGGCATCTTCTTAGAAAATGATAACAATTAGATTGTGATTTATATCTAGAAGCCATTTTGTGTGTTCTCTCTTTCACCAACATGGACAACAAAATAAACCTAAAATCTGAGCGATTTGGGGAAGGAATTCTAGACACACACACACACAAAGGATGGGGGAGGGGGTAGGTGAAAGGGAGGGGGTAGAAGGGAGAAAGGAAGAACCTGGGAGAGCCTGGGGTTGTGGGAGGGTGGAGAGGGAGGAAGGGTGGTTATTGGGGAAGGGAATAAGATATCTGCATTAACGGGAGTCATTTAAATATTTGCAAGGGACTTGTCTCTTGAGGGGATCCCAGGCATTCATAGCGAGGTCCCAGCTAGGTACTTGGGCAGCAGAGGAGTGGGTGCCTGAACTGAACTTGTCCCATAGTTACTTCGTTGAATATCTTAATCGTCACTATAGAAATTTCGCATGATGGATAGAGATAGAGCCAGAGAACCACATTCACATCAGAACAAGGGATCGAGCTACCAAGGTCCAGTGGAAGAGCAGAAGGACGGAGAAAATGAGCAAGGAAGTGAGGACCGTGAGGGACTGGCCCACCAACAGAGACAGTGTGCTCGATCTATTGGGAGCTCATCAAATCCAGCTGGACCAAGACTGAATGAGCATATGACCTAACTGGACTCTATGAATGTGACTGCCAGTGGAGACTGATGAGAAGCCAATGATAATGGCACTGGGACCTACCTCTTCTGCATGTATTGACTATTTGGGAACTTATTCTATATGGATGCACATCTTCTTAGACCGAGATGGAGGGTGGAGGGCTTTGGGCTTCCCATAGGACAGGGTATCCTGCACCATCTTAAGGAAGCAGGGGGAGGGCGGTGGGGTAGTGGGGGAGCGGGAGGACCGGGAACAAGGCGAGCAAATGTAAATTTTTCTTTTAACAATTAAAAAAAAAAGGAAAAAAAACCAGAGCATATTCTCAGGCATGCTCTGTTTGTTAGAGGCAAGGGCATCTCATTTAAGAAAGGCTTCCTGACTCAGCTTTAGCTGCAGAAACCTTGCAGATCTTTTCAGAGGCCCCACCACCAAACACTTAAATGGTATTGCCAAGCAGAGGCAGAGTACACAAGATGAGAACACCTCGGTGATAAAGTTACCAAGACACCTGGCTAAAATAGACAAAAACAATGGACTAATTCAAGATATAAGAATTAATTATTTAATAAGAAGCTTAAGCTCCCAGACCAACCAGTTTATAGTTAATGTAGACCTCTGTGTATTTCTTTGGGAATGAACAGTTGTGGGATTACGGGAGACAGAAACCTCTGTCAATGTCTCTCTTCATAAGTCTGTGTGCACACGTGCATGTGTGTGTGTGTGCATGTATGCATGTGTACATGTATGTATGTGTATATGTGTGTGACAGATAAGGTTTGTACACTAGTTTGTTTATACTGACATAATGAAATATTCTAGACCTACTGGTTTAAATAACAAGATTTTTTGTTGTTAAAAATCTCTGAGTTAATTCATCCTGATTAATTAATCATGATCAAGGTTTCTGGTGGGAACATGATTTCTGGAAAAGGCAATCTTAACATGTTTTCACCATGCCAGAGTCCTACCGGGTTAGAACAACACTTAAATGGCCTTACTTAACTGTAATTATGTCACAAAGGCCCTATATCTAACTGAAGTCAGATTAGGGATTATGATCTCAGTAGGGAGATGTAAGCTTGGATGTTGAAAGATATTTTTTCCCTTTTTTATTGTTAAAAGAAAAATTTACATTTACTCCCCTTGTTCCCGGCCCTCCCGCTCCCCCACTACCCCAAGGCCTCACCCTGCTTCCTTAAAATGGGGCAGGATACCCTGCCCTATGGGAAGCCCAAGGCTCTCCCACCTCCATCTCGGTCTAGGAAGATGTGCATCAATAAAAATAAGTTCCCAAAAAGTCAATACATGCAGAAGAGATAGGTCCCTGTGACATTATCATTGGCTTCTCAGTCAGTCCCCA
>JAQHUG010000139.1:4802570-4826992 GCA_028555095.1 Dicrostonyx torquatus | reverse complement strand
AAGTGCAGGCTTGGTGGAGGTAGCACCTTGGCACAAATAACCCCTGCTTCCCTGAACTCATTCCCAGATCCCCAGAGCCTTAGCCCTGGAGCCTGCTGCTTTGTGAGGTCCTAGGACCCTGCAGCTGGAAGGGGGAGCTGGGCTGGGCTGGGAAAAAATCCAGTACCCGGGCAGGGCCCTGCGCCCGAATGCGAAAGATATTTTTACTAAAGGTTTTGACCCACAGTTTCAATGTCCATCTATTCAAATCAAGCAGAGAAAGAGTTCATGAGGAAATGTGCCCATTTATAAGTGTTCTCTTGCCTCTACCTTGCTCACCCCAAAATATTTGATTACTGGTTACTTTAGCCTTTTTATGCATGCTGCAAAACAAGTGTCATGGTATAACCATAGTTATTTGTTTTAAACTCCTCTGCTGACAGAATTTACAGGAACAATTTCTAGGAAATAAGTTGCCTGAAGAAGATTGACTACCTGTCTGTCTTTAAAAGTACCTTTCCTGCAGATTCTAGACATGAATTTGTTGGCACTGTGAGTATCCAAACAGGGAGAATCAAGAGACAAGAGACAAAAAAACAACATTGCTAGTCTGAATGCAGACTGTCAAGGAAAGACATAGACCATCCAGGAGCTGTTCATCCCCTTGGAGGATAATACAGCAGCCAATGTTGCACCTGTCTTGCTAGACTCCAAAACTCCAGCTAGGCTATAAGCAGCTTCTGATCCTCAGAACATAGGACTCCTGGGAAGGGGGAAGATTCATCTTCAAGCAGTGATGACTTGAGCATGATATTATAGAAAGAAACTAAAATGATCAAATTTAAAAACCCTGGAATAACAGGAAAGAGAAGCAGGGAAATTAAGGGGTTTTTAATGGGTCTTCGTACTGATTTGAAAATGCAGAGGTTTCAAAGAAGTATATTTATTGGAGACAACGAATTTTCTGTTAGAAAATTAGTTTCACATATCAGGATAGAAATATGCATGTAGCTAAAATCTCTGATAAAGAAGTGGGAAGTTAAATAAATTTTCTAAGATACAGAATGAGACTTTGAGAAAATGTAAACTTTATAAAATCAACAAAAAATAAAATAGTTGTAAAAAAATAAATAATGTAAAAAGAGAAGTTTAAAATAATTGTATGAATAAAACAGTGAAGTAGTTGAATTGCTACTGTAAATATTTGTAAACTACATTTTCTGATTTAGATTAAAATCACAGATATATGATTATTTGGCTATTTTATAAGAAGTTAAAGAGTTTTTAAAGGTACAGGCTAGTAAGCCATTGACAGATATGGTGAAACTGAAATCTCAGAAAACAAAATTTAATATTAAATAAGACAGAATTTTAATTTAGACCATAGATTAAAGAGTGATGGGAACCGGGCGGTGGTGGCACACGTCTTTAATCCCAGCACTCGGGAGGCAGAGACAGGCGGATCTCTGTGAGTTCGAGACCAACCTGGTCTACAAGAGCTAGTTCCAGGACAGGCTCCAAAGCCACAGAGAAACCCTGTCTAGAAAAAAAAAAAAAAAAAAGAGGGTAAAGAGTGATGGGATGTTGTAAACGACAAGGAGTACAGTATATGTGTTTTATCATAAGCCTTAAACCATTTAAATAACAGTTACTTATATGCAGATTAAGCTTCAAAGATTTAAAAAACATCAGTTTGTTATAGTCCAATGAACTAGATATCAGACTTCCACTTTAAAACTATGAGTGCCAGAGGAAACAATAGGATATTTTTCTTACGTCTCTACTCGTTTTTATTAACATGTATTTATTGTACAAAATACTGAGTTTCATCACACCATTTTGCCTCGCCTTGACCTCCATTGCCTATCCTCTTTCCAATTAGGATTCCGGCAATTTTCATGGTTTTATTAAAATATACACTCCACATCTGAATACAATGTAATGGTTTACTTTTTGAATCTAGTTGATGTCACTAAACACAATGATCTCTGGTAATATTTGTTTTCTTACAGGAAAAAAATGTATATGAAAAAAAGATACTGAACAGAAATCAACTTGATAGTCCATAAATACAACTAGGAAAAATATACTTCTGCCATATAGAAATAAACAAAGATAAAGAAGCATTTCTGAAGGACACTGATAGCAAAAATATCCATGAAGAAGAAATACCAAGCCTCTAGCATATAAGTGAACAAGAATCCTAGCACATACCACATACTGCACACACAAACAGAGAGAGAGAGAGAGAGAGAGAGAGAGAGAGAGAGAGAGAGAAGAGGAGAGGAGGAGAAAGAGTGTGTGTAGAAATTGCCTATCAAAACAGTAAACAGTATACATTTAACATAAAAACAAAGCATTTCACAAAAATTTATAACCATATGCCCATCTCTATAGATTTTAAACCCAAACACTACCTGAATGGTATTTGGAGAATTTCAAAGCAAGAATAAAGAATAAAGCGAGAATAATTTCAAAGCAAGATAAATATTTGCAAATTGTAATTGCACTGAGTCTCTGATGACATGAAGCATATTATTTTTGAAAATGTTTGAATAAAGAAAAACAAAACTCGAAACAATTATAGTAGTAAACTCCTCTTTGCAAAGAAACACTAGAAAAACTATAAAGATATAATAATATTATTAATGATTTCAGATGCTAGAGTTATTAAACCCCAAAATAGTGTGGGTTATTAAGATTATAAAAAATTCTGATGAAGTGAAAAAATTAAGCAAACAGCCTGAGCTGGTTAGTTTTCTCATCAGCTTGACACTAGCACGAGTCATTTTGGAGGAGGAAACCTCAAAAGAGAAAACGACAGCATCAGAGTGTCCGCTAAGGCAAGTTCGTGGGATATGACAGCATCACTGCACGTGGTGACACCTGTGGGCAAAGGGCCTTGTGTGGTATCACAAGAGAAGCTGAGTAAGCCATGAGTAGCAACCCATTAAATGCATTCTTCTATGGCCCCTTCTTCAGTTGCTAACCTCAAGTTCTGCCTGCCTGGACTCTTTCTTCCCTCAATGACAGATTGTAACCTTCTGAGTGCAATAAGCCTTTTCTTTCCAATTTGCTTTTGATAATGGTCTTTTGTAGCACAAATTCTAATTGTTCTTAATAAAAATCCAGAGTCATATACTAGGGGGTAAAAGCTGAGAAATCAGAGAAGCAGTATAGCCAGTCACTAGAGAGTCCTTTAACCTCTATGAATTCTCAGACTGAAGGGGTGATCCTGTCTCTATGAATCCTCGGACCGCATATAAATTTCTGTCTCCCCCTGCCTTATATTTCTCTCTCTACCCAGCCATATCATTCCTGTCTCCACCTCCCAAGTACTAGGATTAAAGGTGTAAGCAACCACCTCTTGGCTCTGTTTCTATTTGAGGCTGGATCAATCTAGTATAGCCCAGGGTAGCCTTGAACTCACAGAGATCTGTTTGCCTCTGCCTCCCAGGTACTGGGATTAAAAATATGTGCCACTACTGCCAGGCTTCTATGGCTAACTTGTGTCTTAGCTCTCTGAACTCTGATCTTCAGGCAAGTTTTACTTGTTAGATTACAAATGAAATATTACTACATTGTTACAGCTAGAGAAAGCAAAATAGGACAGAGGCTTCATATAATTGATTAAATCTAAAAATAACCAAAGACATAATTTGGATAACAATTTATTTATATATACATACCCATATGCACACATGCAGAAATGTGCATATATCACAGTAATGAGAAAATACATTACAGTCTAATTACAGAACTTCAAAACAATTTTTGTTAAAGCATTTTATTTGTTCTTTGATAATTTTGTGTGTGTACATAATATATCATAAGCATATCCAACCCAAATTTCCTCTCCCACTCCAGCTGAGCCCTCCCTTGAATGTTCCTTTCTTCTGCTTTCAAGTCTTCTTTTTTAAAAATAAAAACTTATAAGTATGAACTATCTAGTTTGTATGTGAGGTCATTCACTGGAGCATGGGAAGCCTATCACTCTTAAGGAAAAGTGACACTCCTAGCAGCCATCAATTGCCAATAGCTCCTAAACAGAGATAAAGCTACACAAGCTTCTCCCCAGTGCATACTGAAAGACTAACTGGAGCAATCCAGTGCAAGTCTTCTTCAGGTAATGACAGCTGTTTTGAGTTTCTGAGTGAAATAGCTACAAAGTATACATTATATAATATTTTACAGTATCCTTTTCCCATCCTCCAACTCTTGCATTCTCTTGCCTCCTCTTCCATAATGTTCACTGGACCTGGGTGGGACACATTCATAGAATTGGCCTATTTAGATCTCAGCAATAAAAGGCATTTATTCTCAGAATTTTGACTAATTATGAGTTTCTGTGCTGAGTGTTACTGCATAAAGAAATTTCTCAAACTAAAGTTGAAAGAACTAACCTATGGGTGTACACTTAACTACTAAAGAAGGAAGTTTGACAACAAATCTTAGTAGGTTCTTTCTTAGGGCCTCCGGTCTAGGGATCCTAGCCAGGTTTAAAGTGCCAGGCTTTAATTCCCTTCATTGCAGTAGACCTTAGGACCAATGACAAAGTGATTTGTTACCCTCAAAACAACCATGCTACTATTATGTCAGCAGTTACACATTGCCTACCATGAGGTATTATAGGTCAACCACTGGGTTTATCAATGGATAATCTTTATTGCCTAGTCATCTGTATAGCAACTTCTGGTACTATAGCTTTTTGGGTAGTCAACAAGGTGGGATTAATCCAAGTCAGTTCCAGCTAGAATTCTTGATGTCCTACAACAAAAATATTTGGTGACTTCAACAGTAGGGCCCCACTTAGCTTTGTTGGACAAACAAAATCAAGAACAATAAGCTTTGTTTACAAGGCCTCTGGGGTCCTCTTGACCGTGACTCATATGGAGGTAGATTATGATTGGCATTGAGACTTTCCTTTAATGTTTCATGTCTTCTAAAGAAAATGCATTCTTCCATGCAGAGTACCTCCATACAAAGTACTTTCAAATATATATCTTTTAAATTATCTCCCATAGGCTTTTTTTTACACATCCTTTTTATTACTCCTGTCATCTCCATCATAGTCCCAATCCAACGCTATTTAAATCTTTAGCTCACAATAGTCCTCTTCTACCTTTATATGACATTTTCTATTAGTCTCTCTTACTTAAGGCTCATTTCCCTCAATACATTTATATTTCCTCTTTAGCTTCCTAATGCAAACACACTCCAAACAAAACATACAAATATAAAAATTTTGAATTAAGGTTTAAATATGAGAAAGAATGAGCATCATTTATCTTTCTGGACCCATCATACTACACTTATTATGTTGCGTCAAGTTCCAATCAAAAGAAATTCTCATTTTTCTTACAGCTGAATAAAATTATGTTGTGTACATGTCATACATTTTCATTATCCATTCCTCAATTAATGTATATCTAGTCTAGTTTTATGTACTAGTTGTTGGTAATTGAGCAGTAATGAACATAGTTGTGCAAGTATCCCTGTTTTAGAATATAGAGACATTTGGGTAAGAAATGAAGGGTGATATATAGTTAGGTCACATGGTAATTCTATCTTTATCTTTTTGGAAAACATTCAGCTTCTAAAGAAAAAATATAAATCAAAAAAATAAATTTCATTATTTATCTTAAAAGCAAAATATTTTTTTACTTAAATTTATTTTAACCAATAGTTTAAGACATAAAAACTGTACATATTTGTGCTGGTTTGTTTTATGTCAATTTGGCACAAGCTAAAGTAATCTGAAAGAAGAGAACCTCAACTAAGAAAATTCATACCTCCATAAAATCCAGCTGTAAGGTGATGTGGGATTCCCCTTTGTATGCTGTGAATACCATTGGTTAATAAAGAAACTGGCTTGGTCAGACAGGGTAGAACAGAGCTAGGAGGGGAAAACTAAACTGAATGCTGGAAGAAGGAAAGTGGATTCAAGAGAGAAGCCATGTAGCCCCTCTAAAGACAGATACCAGAACTTTACCCAGTAAGCCACAGTATTGTGGCAATATGCAGATTACTAGAAATGGCTTAAATTAAGATGTAAGAGTTAGCCAATAAGAAGCTAGAACTAATGGCCAAGCAGTGATTTAATTAATATAGTTTTTATGTGATTATTTTGGGGCTGAGCAGCCAGGAACAAACAAGCGACCTCCTATAACAGTAGGTCATATTAATAATTAGTGATTGATGGGTGAGGGCCTAGTCCAGTGTGGGTGGTGTCATCCCTAGGCTCGTGGTTTTGTGAGAAGGCAGGCTGAGGGAGCCATGAGGAGCTAGGCAGTAAGCAGCACCCTTCCATGGCTGCTGTGTCAGCTCTTACCTCCAGATTCCTGCCTTTCCCCGAGTTGTTGCTTTTGCTGCTTTGAAAGATGAACTATTAGATGGAACTATGAGTGAAATAAACTCCTTCCTCCTCGAGTTGTTTTATGGTCATGGTGTTTCATCATAGAAATAAAAACCATAATTAAGAAAATATTAAATATATTGAAACTCAGTATTTCACAAAACGTAATGGCAAATAATCAGGTTATAAATTTTGAGATACTTGTCAGGAATCAAGTTATGTTGCATGCATATACATATATACATATACATATAGAGAAAGGTTGAGAGAAAAAACACAGATCGAAAACAATGTAGAAAACGTGTTTTCTCTAACCATAAACTACATTAATTAAAACCAGTATTATGCCAGTCAAAAAGTAAGGCAATTTCTATATGGACAAAGTAAACGCCATAATTATGATATGTTAAAACAATTTAAAACTCCACTTCTGACATGGCATAAGTGAAGGAAGGAACCAAAAGTAAAATTCCAATGTATTTATAATTCAATATTACACATAATAAAAATATACTGGTACCTGTCTCATGCTAGCATGCAGGATGCTGAAGCAAGAGAATTATCAACCCAAAGTGCTGCTTTGGCTACAAAATATGACCCTGATCTAAACAACAACAACAGCAACAACAACAAATTCAAGGGGAAAAAGAAAGCAGACATGAGTTTCACTACCTTCAGAACTCAGGAGAATTTTTGAATATTCATTTATTCATGTTATGTATATGAGTACTCTATCTACAAATACACCTTTATGACAGAACGGGGCATCAGTTTCCACTATAGATGGCTGTGAGCCACCATGCGGTAATTAGGAATTGAACTCAGGACCTCTGGAAGAGCAGCCAGTGCTTTTTAACCATAGAGCCATCTCTCCAGTCCCAAAACTCGGGAGAATTTTACCAGAGAAAAATATTACGTTCAAGGAGGGAAGATTCCTTAGTGTGTTAAGCAATTGCCAGGCAAGCCTGAAAATCTGAGTTCAGATTCCCTGAATCCCTGAAAAAGCCAGATCAGTAGCAGAAATAACTGCAATCCCAGTTTATTCCTACTTAAGTTGATGTGGGTAGTGCAGCCAGGGAAGTCTCTAAAGGCTGGCAAGGAATGGGCATGAACAAGACTGGACCCAAACAACAATACAGGTTTCTCAGTCAAGTAGAAATTAAGGATTGGCACTGACTCCCACAAGCACACCATAGAATACACGCACATACCCAAACCAACATAAGACTATATGGAAATACACAGAGAGACGGGCTGAGAGAGGATGTCCGTGCGCATGTGCTCGCACACACACACACACACACACACATACACACACACACACACACACACACGAGAGAGAGAGAGAGACAGAGACACAGAGAGACAGAGAGACAGAAAGAGATGCAACATTCCCTTAATAAGGTTTTGCTACCTTGCTTCTCATTTAAAACTAAGTTTCCTCTAAGTCACAGTTACATTTCTGAAAAATCTCATTGTGGGTGCATACAGTGTATGCATAATGTACTCATGTGCTTGCAAGCACCACAAATGGCCGTGTTTCCTTCTGAAGTCAGAAAACCCACACCCTTTGATACACATTCACACATAGCAGCCTCTAACTACTTCAAAGAATTTGGGAGGCTCCCTCCTCCACGATACAGGCTGCCTTCCTTCACCCGGGCAAGATCCTCAAGGCTAGAAAGATTTGCTTGCAGATTTGCTTGCCTTGTGGAATTGTGAGGCATCCCAGTGGTGCTTAAAACCTGGAGTGGCAGAAAGATTGCTACAGGTATCTGGGCCAGCTCCCCACAAATAAGGAAACTGGAACTACGATCTGCCAGATGTACTAGAGGTTAGAAGACATGCATACTAATGAATAACACATCTGGCCTGCAGTAGCTTTTTTACCTCAGGTTTCTTTAAAATAAAACCTCTGAGTCTTCATATTGATTTTAAAGTAGTTTAGTAGGAAGGCAATGGCTCCTCAAAACCTTGTAATAAAATTTATATATAATTTGTTACTAGTGTCAAAAAAAAATAAAACAAATGAACAAAAAACAACCAAGAAGGCAAATTGACTAGAGAGATTGTTACTCAGCAGTTAAGAGCTCTTGTAAAGGACTCAAGTTTGTTTTGGAGCGCCTCTCTGCAACTCCAGCTCCAGGGTATCTGACGCCATCTTCTGGCCAAATGAGGCACTGCACTCGTGCACAAACACTCCATGCACACAGGACCATAGACACATATTTTTAAATCCTAATACAGAAATGAGAAACTTCCTTATAAGTTGTTGGGTAGGGAAGTCCAAACTATTATAGGCTATTGATACTTCCCTTGATTTTCTCCCAGAGGATGAAATAGATTCTTCTTGCATATAGTACACCCCAAACACAGTTCCATCTCCCTCTACTCTTCCAAGTCATCCCCCAACTCCCCCAGATTCACTCCTACTCTGTTTCCTCTTCAGAAAAGTGCAGTCCTCCAATAGACAACAATCAAACAGAACAGAAAAAAAAGATTTTAAAGGGGAAGGCAAAAGCCCTCATATGAAGACTGGACAAGGCAACCCAATAGACGGAGAAAAGTCTCAAGAGTGGGCGAATGAGTCAGGGATACACCTGCTCCCATAGCTAGGAGTCCCACAAAACACCAAGCTAACAGCCATAACATACACCCAGAAGACCTGATAAAGACCCGTGCAGCCTCGTGTTTGTACTTCATTGGGGTAGTTTCTTTGAGGCCATAGAGTTTAGTTGATTTGGTGGGCCAGGCTCTCCAGGAGTCCTCCGTCCCTCTGACTCCTACAGTCTTTCCTCTCCCTCTTCTGTGGGATACCCAGTCTCTGAGGAGCCCGGACTCCGATTTAAACACTCCATCTGCATAATGTCAGCTGCCAGAGGAAACCTCTCTAATGACGAGGGGACAAGGAACAGATCCTATGCCTCTAACTATCCAGTCTCTGGTTCCTGGCCATCCAGGCATTGTAGGGCATGGACTCCATCTTGTGAGGTGGGTCTCAAGGTAAACCAAACACTGGTTGACGACTGCCACATGTTCTGTGCCACTAGTTCCCCAGAACTTCTTGCAGGCAGGATAGATTGTAGGTGGAGGGTTTTGTGGCTGGGTTGGAGTTCAGGTTTCTCTTTCCGTAGCCTGCAAGCAACTGCTGTGAAATACTGAGACTTTCAGAATATGACTGATGACTTAGAGAAAAGTTATATTTCTTTTCCTTACAGAAGTGAAATGGGATCAGAAAACGTTAGTTCTCTGATAACTACAATGGGAGGTGCACTTACTGTTCTTTGCAGGTATTTCATCTGACTTAAGGATGACTCTCTTCCCACAAAGGACAGGGAGATAAATTCTCACAAGTGAACTTCATGATTAAAAAAATACAGAGGAAAACTAGCCAAAAGTAGGAGAAAGAGTTAGGAAGTCAGTAGGTTTGAAGGCTTGGGTAGTTTGTTGTTAGTGTTGATCTGTTGTTTTAGCCCACCTAAATAATTATGTATAATGAGAAGAAAAAAGAACATTGAATTTTCCTTTAGTTAAAATAAATCTTTTATGGTGCTTTTTAAAATCTAACAGAAAAATATTAGAAACCATAGAGTCAATATAACTCTAGAGTATGACAAATTGCAGTTTTGTTGTTGCAAATGGGTTTCTTTATTTGATAATCTGCATGCACTAGTGTGTGTGTGTATGTGTGTGCATTAACTTGTCTCCCTTCTGCTCTTCTCCATTTATCTATTCAAATATTGTTATTTCATGACTTATGATATATTGGTGTGTCCTTGTATGTCCTGTGTTATATACCAGAAAAACAGTGACAAATAAGATCATATTCCTATTCTGCAGATTTCTTAATCTCTAGGAACAGACTGTGGCAATGTACATGCACAGGAGCTTAATACTCGCCAGGCCAGGAGACCAGTCTTACATGAAGGAGTTTACACAGAGTTTGTAATCCAAAGGCTAAAGTGATGGAGTAGGCAGCCCAGTGATGGGCAAGGGAGCAGAGGGGTGTAAGGTGGAGAAGCCTAAGCCTGTCAGGAGCTTAGTGTGAGAAGTTCTTCAAAGAACTGGGTTCCAGATGGCAGGACATAGAGAAGAGCAGGTAGGCATATTACAGCAGTCTCATTGAGGCATCTGTTCTTAGGTGGGGGAGAAACTTCTCATGCAAAAGAAGACAATGAAATCACCGATGATGTTGGAGTAGAGAGAAGGAATATTTACTTTGGTTTAAAATGGTCAAAATAACTGTTTCTTTTTTTTTAATGACTCTGTTTCTTATCTGGTAATAAGGATACAGGAGAAACAAACAGACAAAAAAAACATCATCTGTAAGAAACAGCAGAGATGATGGTGGAGTTCTTGGGAGTACTGGGTCCATGAACCCTAACTAAGACCTCTTCAGCTGGCAAACTCTTCCTCAGCAGTAGTTTGTAGCTCTACTCAAAACTAAAGCAAGTGATGAAATTTTGAGGATGTGACTAACCGACAGAGATAGCGTGAATGAGTGAATTTCAGAGATAGGATGACTTCAGCCTTTACTCCTTCTTCTGACTTCACAAAAAGGAACCACTTAAAACAGTTTCAACCAAACTGAGAAATTACATAGACCTAAAGAATATGAAATGTAACTATATGCATTTTGAAGACAAGAGAAAAGAGTATTTTTACTGTAAAACCAGGACGACTTGATATATTATAATTCAGGGTATCAATATGGACATTTCATAATCAAGGATATGATATATCCTTTGGTCAGTTGGACAGTGGTTGCATTGCATGGGTAATACAATTGTAAACAGACACTGGCAGGCAAAATTTAAATTCTAGCAGATCAGAGATTAAGTCATAGAAGTCCTCTGCCTTTTCCTACTAATTGAGAATATTGGTAACAAAAAAAATGGATTGTTTGCAAAAGGTGTGACCCATTTAGCAACTAATTTATAACCCTTAGAAAAATCTATCATTTAAAGTGAGTCGAATGGTGCAACCTATGCAGTAGAAATGACAAGTAATTGCTTTTTAAAAACCAATCTGTGGCATTTTAGAGATAAAAACATGTCTTTGTTAGTAGAAGTGAAATTCTACCATTTATTCAGTTGGTGGTAATTTTCTGATAATTAGGTAATCTAGTGAAATGTTATGTGTCTCCTCGGGCTTTCTGGAAATGCAGTGTGAATCTTGTTCTCAAAAGTAATTCATTTGCATGCCTCCCTCTACCAGAAATTTTTGAAAGTAAGCAAAGTTAATCAGAATTCAGTCTGTGTTTGTGCATGATAATTGAAATTTCTCTATATTTTTAAAAAAGAATAAACTGGCCTTTGTCCTGTTACTGGACATTTTCCTTGAAATTAATAAATACAATCAGGACATAAACCATTTGAAGAATGAAGTAAAAATTGCATAGTACATTATCTACTTTTATTATTTATTAAGTAATATATTGAAAGCACCCTTACTGAACTAATTTTATTATAACCTAATGATTTAATAATAAAATGGATGCATCTAGACTGCTGCTTCTAATCTGAAATCTTTAATGTCCAATGAAGGATAATGTCTACCCTATAAATCATTATTTGATTAAAGGCAATTTGTTGTCTGTAAAACATCACTCTGTATTTTAAATTCTAGCAGATCAGAGTTTAAGTCATAGAAGTCCTCTGCCTTTTCCTACTAATTGAGAATATTGGTAACAAAAAAAAATGGATTGTTCGCAAAAGGTGTGACCTATTTAGCAACTAATTTATAACCCTTGGAAAAATCTGTAGCTCCTTCTTTCCTCTCCGCTTGTCTTCACAATGTGTCTCCTTCAGAACTATGTGTGGTCCATTAGAGCAAATACCTGTGCTGGATTCTTTCCTAGTATTAGCAACAGTCAACTAAGTGTTAACCTGTAGTAAATACTTATTGAGCTCAGTTATTACTCCCATGAACTTAAACTCATTTTCTTCAATTCAGTTTTGTTTCGGATGTAATGTTTGGTGTTATAATGATGATAATTTTAGGATAGAATAATCATTTTCTTCTCACATAATTTTAAAATGTAAGAGTCTTATTTATGAAAGGAACATAAGCATTCTAAACAAAGTTGCCCATGAAAAAATAAACTAATTTTAAACTCTGGCTTTTCCTGTTACATTTGTTGAGGGAAGGGGTTAACCTACCAATTTTAATTTTTCTAAAAAAATATTGATATAGAAATTTTCAAGGTGATAGTATATTGGTTGTTTTAATGGAGTATTAGTATTGGAATAGTCCCCAGACTGTTTTTTTCTGCTTTGAACTTATATTATCACATATAAATTATAAAACATTTGAGACCAGTGTAACATTGTACACTTACAGCTTTACACCTACCCAATCCCATTTTCTTCCTCCTTGTTCTATTATTGCCTTTATTCATACAAAATTTTCTACTCAATTTGCTTTAACTTGAATTCCAGGTTTCATGACATCTTCCTGATACACTGGTGCAATATTACCTGTGCACAATTTGGAAAATGAAGTCTTTATGCTCTCTTCCCTGTTTGTCTGGAAAAAAATAGGCAAATGTTGTTGCTTTCACAAAAACTTTATCATCCTACACTTTCCTTAGTATTTTAAGAATCACTACCACCCACCCAGAACTGATTTTTGCCTAAAATACATGCCAAAAATGAAGAAGACAATGAGAAAGGGAGGCAGCCAAGAAGTGATCTTCAAGATTTTATGATAATTCACTTGGCATGGAGAAGGCTTTGAGAAGAGCTTTTCCTCAAGCACTAATTCAACATTTGATCATGTATAGTTAGTATCAGATCTTTATAAGTTCTTGGTGTATATATATTATTGAGCCATGTAGATACCAATCTGAGATTTTATTTAAAAATAAGTACATGGATTAAAATCTTGAATTTTATCAGGCAGTTGATATTTTGCTCATTTCAAAATTTCCAAAGTTATTTTGGTGGTTTATACTATGATTTAAAATCAGTATTTTAGACCTTTTTAAAAATGCAATTTCTTGAGTTTCATGCTCTAGAAGCTTTAGTGTGGAATTAGCCCAAGTAGTTTTACAGCAATAAGAGGTGTCATATTGGAGAAGGCTTCTCGTATTTTGCCACTTACTCTTTTATTTCCTACTCCAAAACAATTGAAT
Source organism: Dicrostonyx torquatus (assembly GCA_028555095.1). NCBI lineage: Eukaryota > Metazoa > Chordata > Mammalia > Rodentia > Cricetidae > Dicrostonyx > Dicrostonyx torquatus. The sequence continues at coordinate 4,813,523 of JAQHUG010000139.1, read as the reverse complement.
GTAGAGAAAAGAAACTACACCCATGGGTATAGCTCTCACGTTTGATCTGAAACTACTGGGATATATATTCTTTAGGTTTTAAATGAAATAATATTCCTTCTGTTCTTTCACTATAAAACCATTGTGTTGGTTATAAGAGGAATTGATATGCACCTAAGGTTTTTGAATTGCTATTTAATGTAAAGGAGATGTCTAGCTGATTCTCCCTACTTTATTGCTACCCTGTGAGTACAACTCCAAATTACAAGGCAAGCATAAAAGTAAAGGGGATGGAGGAAGCCAGCATTCTCACCTAGGAAGACACTTGTGGAGCTGCTTGGAAGTCAAACATGGACTTTTAATTTAGCTCTCCTGGTAATAATGATTTAAAATTGTTGTCAGAGCATGAGCAAAGACAAACCTGTGTCAGGAGTAGAGGCCTGTATGTTATTTATATGGCTTGTTTTTACTGTGGAAGCTTTTTTTCCCCTACCATGTGTGAAGTGCTTTTAAAATGTGCTTCTAGCAGTGTTCAAAACTATTATGTGCTACATCAGTCCTTTCCTTCAGATGAGGTTGCCGGGGAATATAGTGATGTAAGAAGATGATGACACAATCTAAAACCTCCTTTCATCTATAGAAGGAAAATTCTTGCAAATTACATAATTTAGTATTAGTTCATTGATGTACATCCTGGTAATGTAACGCGTTCCAGTTAAGTATAAAATTATAGGGTCAGTAGCAATTCAGACTAGGCAAAGAGTTTATTGTCTCGTGTAATAAAACAACAAAAGAATCTTTGTTGTAGTGGTGTTCAAAGATGATCAGCTCCAAAGCTGGAAACATCAAGAGACTAAGAAGTATTAACAGCCAAAAAAAAAAAAAACCAGGCAATTAGAGCTAATCCAACTCATGGATGAAACTGCTGAAATAGAGTTGAATACATATAATCAGTGATATGAGGAATTGGTTCTTTAGCCAAATTAACAATAATAATGATAATAATAATAATAATAATAGAGTATCCATATGAATAAAGGTATAGATGAAAAGAGAAATAGTACAACAGACACTGAGGAAATTCAGAGAATCCTAAGGACAAATAATTTGAATAACTTCATAACAACCAATGATACATAATCTCTAATTTAAAATCTCTCAACTAAAAAAATACCCAGGATCAGAGGAGTTAACTGCAGAATCCTATTTGATTCCAGGAATAACTAGAACCAATACTCCTGAAACTATTCCACATAATATGAAATTAAGGAAAATTTCCAAATACTTTTTCCAAAGTCAATATCATCCTTATATCAGCACCACACAATGACCCAACAAAAGAAAAAAATTACAGGCCAATATTTCTAATGAACATGGATGCAAAAAAAATTTCAAAAGAAATATGTACAAACTTAATTCAAAACAAATAATAAAGATCATTTACCATGATCAAGTCAGCTTCATTCCAGAGATGCAGGGAAGGAACAACACATGTAAGTGAATAGTTGAAACCTACCACATAAATAGACTCAAAGGCAGAAACCACAATCATCTCATCAAAGCAATTATTGTGCAGGTCCAGAAATGTGAGCCTATTTCCACACTGATCAAACATCAGAGAGTTAGAATGTACCTCTATTCCTTCAAGGTTGTTGTGTTCCTTCCTCAAACAAAGGTCCCACCTAGATTTAGGTCAAAGAGTTTTGCTCTCTCAAGGTTATTGTCAACAGGTGTGGCTAATAGCCAGACCTTGTATTTCAGGAATAGAGAAACAGATATGTTTCTACTTCAAACAAAAGTCTAAGGATCTTACTAAGGTTCCAGTTCCTTTAAGGAGAGAACATTGGATTCCACCCAGGGAGTGGTTTGCCTACAAAGGTTTTGGTCTAGAGTATGAACTTGACTTGTCTTGTTCTAGCAACAGAATGTTTGACTGTGGATGTAGTCCATGACCTTCAACTGGCCTGTTCATTTCCTTGTATCATATTAATGCAATTTTTTAAATCTTACTTTTCTCTTGTAGGAGAGACACTAGTTTGTTCCCAGATGTTCAGCCCCAAATTAACCACACAGAAACTGTATTAATTAAATCACTGCTTGGCCTCTTACCTCTAGATTCTTATTGGCTAGCTCTTACATCTTCATTTACCCATTTCAATTAATCTGTGTATCTTCATGTGGTTGTGGCTTACTGGCAAGGTCCCATCCAGTGTCTGTCTCTGGCAGAGCTACATGGCTTCTCCTTTTCTGCCTTCTACCTCCCAGCATCCAGTTTAGTTTTCCCCACCTACTTCTATTCTGCTCTGCCAGGCCCAAGACATATTCTTTATTAACCAATGGTATTTACAGCATACAGAGGGGTATCTCTCATCAGCACCTGCCATTTTCTGTCTAAATAAAAAGGAAGGTTTTAATTTTAACATTGTAAAATTACATATAACAAAACAGTTATTAAGCAAGAATTACAGTTACAATATTTATATCTACTTTATCCTTTATCATAACTAAGGGAAACTATGATTATAACTATCTTCAACTCCATCAAAGACTCCATAAAGATATAATATTACTTAAGCAAATAGGAAGTACATTGTAAGTAACTTCCAAAACTAAAATTGACAGACATCCTGGACGTCACCCAAAGTTCTTCTGTATCATTGGAGCATCCAATCCTTAGCCTACAGGCCCATAGTATCAGGCAGACTTTTCCATAAAGCAGGAAATTTGAAGATCTTTTCTTTCTTGCAATGGAAATTTGTCAGTCACTTTTTTCTGTGTCTTAATGTCTGGAAGACTCTTTCATGAACCAGGAACCCTGAAGGACTTCTTTAAGCAACTTCATAAGTTATTTTACTGTGGGTCCTGCATTTCCAGCTCATGCAGCATAACATCAAGAAATCCAGGCAAGAGCAGTTTCTTGCCAAAATGGCTAGCAAACTCCATAAGGAGTCTCTTTGATGCTCATCTTTCTCTTGAAGTAATTGGTGCTGCCAGGAGCAGATGTATCTCATTGTCATAAAAAGTCCTAAGTTCTTAAACATTTTAAATGCCATATTCTGAATGTCTTAGAAAGATTTGAACAATCACTATCCATCTGCAATATATCTCTCTACATTTAGAAATTCTAACTAACATGACTACAAGCATGACTATTATAGATGACTATCTATTAATCTGTATTTCTTAAATATACATTACATTTTTAAATGAGCTGCACAAACTCAATACCTTAATCAAGAGCAGAAATATACATATAACAAAGTTGACCTTAAATTTGTATCAATAAACCAAGATCCATACCAATGCAAATATCTAGATCATATCACCCTTTAAATGTAAACAAACATCTATAAACAGTATTTGGGAATTTGGGCATAGTTCTTTTCAAACTGCTTCTTGCTTTTTGTTGAGCAAAGTATTTTTGAGTGTGCATGCAGCAACCTTTCAGGGGGTCTTGGTCCATCAAACCACATTAGTCTGGAATGAGTCCACAGGTTTTCATCTTCTATGGAAACAAAAGCAGAACCTCTTTTCCAAAGTAGCAAATCCTTAGACCCAAATTCTGAAGTCATGATACCTTTAAGATATCTATGCTGGTTTGGCTTAGCATACTTTATACTTAGCTCCTTCACAGTCAAACAATTCAAAGAAAACACAACAATATATATAATCCAGACTCTCTGAGTATATTCCATCTTTACATGGTTTATTTTTCTTACTCTATTACTTTTCCACAAGTTTAATATTTATTTTATTATCATTACTTCTTTAATATATGACTGCCTGTACTCTTTTATATTACATTTACAGTCTCTTTAGTCTTTCTCTTCTCTCTTTCAAGTCTACATACATTTTTAAACACACTGGGTTTCATTTAGAGGTCTTTTACGTCTAAATCTGTCATATTGTGAATCTGAAATCCTTTTCTGTCCAGGAGAGTTTCTTAAAATGCTAAGCAACATACTAAAAATAATGCTGCTTTGCTTTTGGTTCTACCCAGTCCAACACGTTGTAGGTCTGTTCATTGCCTCTGAGAAGCATTCTCTCTGCCCTAGATCTGAGGGTGGGTTACAATGCATTTTTTTTGGATGGGCCCTGCTTGCTGGCAGCATGCCACAGCTCCTTAAGAGAAGTCTTCCTGATTCAACAGTAGCAACATCAACAACAAAAATTCACACAGGTTTGAAACAGTAGCTTTATTAGCCATGCTGGCAGCACAAACTCTGACTCTATCAGGAGGTCCAGCTATAGAGCATATTTCTAAAGCCCAATGCCCCTACCCTGGCAAGAGGAATTTTTTTGTCAGGGCTGATTACAGACAAACAACAACAACAAAGCCTTATGTCAAAATCCAACATCTCTTCATGACGGAAGTACTAGAGAATCAATGAATTCAGGGGACATACCCCAACACAATATAAGCAATAAACCACAAACCCACAATAAATATCAGAGAAAATGGAGAAAAGCTCACACCATTTCCATTAAAATGAGGAATAAAACAAAAAGATTCACTCTTACCACTCATGTTCAATAAAGAGCTTAAGGCCTTACCTAGAGCAATAAGACAAGTGAGAGATGAAGGGCCTAAAATAGTAAAGGAAGAAGTCAATATATCCTTTTTTTTTCAATTTTATTACAGTGGATTCAGTCATGCTTTTTTATTAACTCTTCTTGCCTACTTTGTGGCTATTTATTGTTCTTTGTCTTCTAAGGTTTGGATAAATCATTAAAATTTTAATTTGAAATATCTCAATTTTTTAAGCAGAGACAGTGCTGCAAATTTCTGTTTTAGGACTGCCTTCTTGTATCACAATTGTTTTGCTATGTTATTTTTCCCTCTTCATTCAATTTTATGATTTTTTTTAAATTTTCATCTTGATTTCTTCCTCAACACAGCTATCATTTAGCAGTATGTTCCTTACTTTCCATATTCTTAAAAAGTGTCTATATTCTTTTCATACTTTCTATGGCTATTAATAGCCATCTGTAGCTATAAAACATGGGGGATATGGTTTTTATTTTTTCTTTATATGTTGAAGGTTACTTATTTACTAATATGTAGTTAATTTTGGAGTGGTGTGGGAGAATTGTCTGTATTCTGTCAACCGTGTTTATTTTAATAAACGTTGACTGGCCACACAGGAAGTATAGGCAGGTCAACCAGACAGGAAGTAGAGGGGCGAGGAGAACAGGAGAATACTGAGAAGAAGAAAGCCCACTCCTGTGCAGGACCACTGAAGGAAGATGTGACCTGCCCTGCTGAGAAAAGGTACTGAGTCATATGGCTAACATATATAAGAATAATGGGTTAATATAAGTTACAAGAGCTAATAAGAAGCCTGAGATAATGGGCCAATCAGTTTATAATCTTCTGGAGATCTCTGTGTGATTTTTCTCTGGGAGTAAATGGCTGGGGGACTGGGTGGGACAGAACTAGCAGGCTATAAACTAGCAGACTATCATGTTACATTGGAGAAATTTCTACGGCTTCCTGGGAAGAATGTGTATTCTTTATGTTTGGGTGCAATATTCTGTAGATACCAATTTGGTTCATTTTATTTATAATATCATTTAATTCTAGAGTTCCCATGTTGAGTTTTGTTTGGTTTCCAGATGATGACTCTATTAGTGTGAGTAGAGTATTAAAGTCAGCACTATCATTGTGTTGGTGTCAATTAGTAGTTTTAGATCTAATATTTTTTTTATAAATTTGTGTGCTCCTATGTTTTGTATATATGTGTTTAGAATTGCATTGTCCTTTGTGGATTTCTCCTTTGATGGGTATAGTATCCCTTACTATCTCTTCTGACCATTTTTCACTTGAAGTCTATTTTGTTTAACATTGAAATAGATAAGCTTACTGGTCTATTACTTTAATTTGGCTTGGATGCCCTTTTGCATCCTTTTACATTAAGGTGATGTGTATCATTAATTATGAGGTATATTTCTTGGAAGTATCATAAAGATGACTCCTGTTTTTAATCTAATCTCTTAGTTCATGCCCTTTTATTGGGGAATTTAGACCAATACTATTAAGTTAATCTTGAAAGATTTTTATTAGTTTCTGTCATTTAGATGATTTGTGGTATTTTCTAGATCTCTTTTGGTTACTTAGTCTGGTTTTTCCATTTATTCCCTGTGATATTTAGGGTGTGTTTATTGATCTTTTCAGATTGATGTGTTCCTTCTGATATTGTCTGTAAAGATGGACTATTAGTTATATATGTCTTTAATCTATATTTATCATAGTCAATTTTTATTCTCAATTTTAATAAATAGTATCTCAGAGATTAATAATATGGGTTGATAGTTGTGGTTTTTCAGGATTTGAAACATACTTTCAAATATCTATTGATAGAAGTTTCTGTTAGGTAGCCCAGGGTTACCTTAATAGCATCAGCATCTCTTTATTTTGTGCTTTCAATGTCTAAACCATAATGTTACCTACAAATTGTCTTTTCTGCCCTTGTCTGTTTGTCATTCTGTAAGCATCTTATACAAAGCCTGGGGCATCTATTTCTCTAGGCTTAGTTTTCTTCAGTAATTTTGCTAAAAGTATACTATATGTCTTTGTTATGATATTATTCTCTTTTTATGCCCATAACTTGGAGATGAGATAATTTCTTGGTATCCCAAAATATCCCCCATGTTTCATTCATATTTTTTAGCCTCTCTTTGACTTTTATTGAGTCATCAAAAACTTCAATTATGTCTTCTATCCTTGACTCACTATTTTTGACATGACCCATCTGTTGGCAAGGGTTTCCACTGAGAATTTTAAATTAATTTGCTAAGTTTTTTATATCAAGTATTGTTTCTGTTTGTGTTACTTTAAATATCTAAACTATATTTTCATGTCCTAGATTGGTTTCCTTATTTAATTTGACTCTCTCTCATCTTTAAATTTTTTAACCACCATTATAATCATGCTTTCAAATTATTTGTAAGTTCTTCCAGGTCATTTTTAATAGGGGTTATTACTTTGTTGACTTGTATTTTTGAAAGTGACATGTTAAAATATTTCATGTCATTTTAATTTCTGCATTTGTAATTTGTACATATGGAGTTTGCCTTTTTGTTTCTNACCTTACTTCATTTAGCAGGGACATTTACAATGTTCAGAACAGGGATAATTCAGGCATGGATTGTTGATTTCTCTGTCTGTCTGGTATTTAGTTTTTCATCCTCTGTCCTGGATTTTCTACTTATCAGCTACAAAGCTACAATTTGGTATATTTAGTGGCTTAGTCAATGATCTTAGAATAAATTTCCTCTGGTAGTGTTGACCAGTCTTAGGTCTCAGGATGTGATAGGGCAACTGCGGGGAGGGGGTGAATCTTGAAGGAAGGGAATGACCTGAATCTCCAAGCCATATGTTCTGCTTGGGGAGTTCCTTGTTGACATCAGGCTGATGGCTAATAAGCCAGTAAGGAGCATAGAGGAGGTCACAGTCTCTGTCAAGATACATGAGGTATTTAAAACTACTGTGTCTCTGTACCATGTGCAAAGTTTTAAAAGACCCTGGTGAGAAAGAACCTGTGATCTCTGTCAAAACAGAAAACAGAGGAGCCTGAGGGAAAGCCTTGGTCTCTGACTAGGATGCCTCAGGTAATGAGAATGGAGAGCAGCTATCAGGAAGTGCCTCTGTCTCCCAGTGATTTGACTGGAGTCGGGGTCTGGGATTTGGTGAGTCTCAGATAAAGGGAGACAAGCCAGGTAGAGTTCATACTCCTTGGCAAGTAGCCACAGGGTGAGCAGAATTGAGAGGAATGACTTTTGTATTCCAAGCTGACTGACAGGATTTTGGTCATATGCTCACTACTATTAGCCAATTATTTTACCACCAAAATTAGCCAGACAACAACCTAGGGTGTATGAATGGTTGACGAAGATCATAAGATAGACAAGGCACTGAATAAACTCCTAAATCATGGGGTAAATACCCTAAAATAAGAAGAAATGTTTCTAGACAGATAAAACATAGATAGCCACAAAATTATTAAATGAAACTTCTGACCTCTGAAGACTAGTCTCTTGCTTCTGAAGTATTAATGGAAATCAAGTTATAGTTAAAAGGTATGATGGGTTTTAGAAAATTCAACAGATTGAACAAGTGTGTCTCACTGCAGATAAAATACAAAAGCCTCTTTTAGTACCTGTCACCATATTATTTCATGAACATAAGCCTCAAGAAACATTTTTGATCAATGCAACAAAAAGAAAATTTTAGATGATTAGCAGTACAATCAACAAATTAAATTAGTTGTACTTCCTATAAAAATATGTCATGCTTATTCACACAAAAATAAATAATTCAAGGGATTAATGACATTACAAAGTGGGAGCTAATTAGAAGGATAATTGAAAACATAATCGCATTAATGTTGATTAACTTTACAATAACTTTTAGAGCAAGACTAAAGAAAGGAAATGAGGAAGAGGTTTTGACATTGAGTAAACAGACTAACAAAACAGAGAATAATGTAGTATACTAACTTGTCTTATATTTTATGAAACCTTTAAAAATAAATGTTAAAATGATTACCATAAATTTCAAGCCAATGTAAACAGAAAAACTAAAACACAACTAAGGAGATAAAAGAAAATAAAACTTTAATATCACTAGTTTCTGTTACAGTATTAAAAAGGGTCAATATAACATATTTCAAAACAATTAAGAGAATCTATAGTGTTCATCACCATTAGCCAATTATTTTGCTACCAAAATTAACCACATAAACAACCTTGTGTATGAATGGTTGACAAGAAATATATAATGAATGGGTCAGAGTAATCCTCTAATATCATGAGACACACAGTGAATATGGGCATAGTACACATTATTATTTTTCTTTCAAAGATTAAAAATTACCCAGATAATATAAATTATTAGAAGTCATCTCTTATAACTATATATTTTCAGTTATGATAATGATGTCATTAGTGATGTAGGTTGCAATAATAATACATAATGGGAGATATATATTATCAAATGATATAAAATTATTTTAACAGATTACAAGGAATTTTACTTTTATCTCATCTTTGTCTTCAGAATAAATAAAAATCATACTGAAAACTTATCTTTATTTTGTTCATAAGACAAAATCAAATGCAAAGCTATATACATTCAGGGCAAGCACTCTTCCAGCTGAGCTACATTCCTATCCCAGTTCCACGGTTTAAATATCTTTCAATAATGATCATTGAAGTTACATTTTATTTTTATGTGAACATATAGCTCATTCACAAGGACTAAAAACTGTATTACACATTAGTCATTGTAAATAAAGTATCTCTTAATAAGAAATATCATCCTCAGGAAAAGAATACCATCATATTTTTAAATATTAATTTTTAAAGAAAATATATCACACATAAAAATTCATCAGATCAAAAGACTATATAACTTAACAGAGGTACTATACTTTTTTCCATTGTCTTTCTCCCATTATCCTATAGGCAGGAATGAATATTCCAAGAAGGCAAGAGTTTATTTCCCTGATAAAAACCTCCCTGCCAAGTGTGTCCTGAGACCCACTGCTATTGCATATGATCAGGGGTAGCTACACACACTGTTCACACAAAATCATAAACTTACTTAAAGTACTACAGGTTTGTAGAGAAATTTCATCCCTAAAATTTTCTCAAATTTGATTTTCCATTTCACAGTTCTTGAGCATAAACTTTGTGGATGACAATATGCTGTTGCATAGTAACATTAGACACATTTTTATCATCTAAAGATTTATGGAGTTCTACTCATGGGGATTTCCCCTGAATCTATCCACAGTACCTTTTACTATGGCCAGGTTTTCAGGACCAATTGTAGAGCACAGAGCATGAACACTCCTTCCCTGATACTACCGCCCATACCTCTTATTTTCCCCATGGCACCTCTGACACAATAAGCACAGAAGAACACTTTTCACGGCCTTGCATGTTCAACCCAGGAATGTGGAAAATTCACTTCCCTTTATGGACAGAAACCAGTGAATAAATGAATATTTCATCACACTGTCTAAAGGAACTTATGCATTTTCGAAAGCATCACAAGTCTAAAATGTATGCATTTTCTCCAAAGGCAATGGTATACTGTAATTTCTCCTTGACATTAACAGTAGCCAAATTGGTTTTATGTATGTGCAAGATTTTTATCTCTTTTTTCTTCTTCATTCTTTTCCCCCCAATTGAACTGGGAGACTCTATTTTCTGTGGGGTGGGAGACGTCAAAACACTTTTTTCTGAAACTTGTTTACTGAAAAATCTTAACTAAGATAGTTACTGAATATTTATGTGTAAATGGATACAAATGCATAGTATTTATTAACATCGCAGCAATGAGTAACTTACATTTATATTAGTATATCTGAGGAATTAAGTATCTTGCCCAGCCTATAGTCTGCTTGTTTACTAGTTTGTGAGAGAAAACTGCTGAAAAGAGACTTTGTCTGCAGAGACTAGCTGATTAGAATTTCACTGCTGTGGAGAGATAGAATGGTGCCAGTCCAGAGTCTAATGATGTTATCTTGGGCTAATTATAGTCCTTCATAAAACCCTTTCCTTGACACATCTCTGTCAGAACTAACATCTTTGACTGGTAGATAGATATTTTAGGATCTATTAACTTAGCAGACGACTAACTTCCACCAACCCCAAAGCTAAGAATCTCTTCAGACAGAAAGTGAACATGTTTTTATTTGATTGTGACAGACACAACTAAATGGAAACTTTAACTTTCTGTGATAAATTGTCATTGAAGTATTAAGAATCTGCATAGCTATTTAATAGTTACCTTTTCTGTTTCTGTGGCAAAAATACTCTAGCTAAAGCAACTAAGGAGAAAATATTTATTATAAAACAAAGCTAAAGAAACGGTCCTTCCTTAGCCATCAACAAAGGACATTAAGCTTATAGCTCACAAGCCTGCAGAAGCCAAATAGCAAGGTGAACCCAAAGAAAAACATATAT
>JAQHUG010000139.1:4761632-4776801 GCA_028555095.1 Dicrostonyx torquatus | reverse complement strand
TGACCAAAATATCCAATAAAAACAAATGCAGGAGTGAAAGATTTGTGTTTATATTTCTAAGATTTATATAACGTATCCAAGGAAAGACTACAGCAAGAATGTGAGGGAAGAGGTCTTGTGGTATCCACAGTTAAGAAGCAGAGAGAGAAGAATGCTCTTGTTTGGCTCACTTCCTCTTTTTGAGTCTAAGAAATGGTTTTGTCCACATTTAGGATGACTCTTCCCAGTTCCAATAAACTTTCTTGGAAAAATCCTCAGAGTCACTCACAGCCACATTTTTATTATTACCTTAAATCCAGTGAAATCAACAATGATTTAGTCTTTGCAGCTCTACTTCTTGTTCAGTTGGCACCAGTTGTCATCACCTTAAATCATAGTATTCTGTCCTTGACCCATAAAGTCTCACATTAATGTAGTAATGAGGTGGAGTGGGCTATGTCCCGCCCAGCTCCTGGCCACATGACCACACAGCTAGCTTACATTTGAAATAACCACATGAAAATTGTATTCATTTAAATACTGCCTGGCCCATTATAACTAGCCTCTTCTTGGCTAACTCTCACATCTTAAACTAATTCATTTTAATAGTCTGTGTATCACCACTTGTTGCAGCTTACCGGCATGGCTCTAATCAGTGTCCATCTCGGGCCGAAGCATCATGGCATCTCTCACACTTCCTTTTCTTTCCAGCCTTCTGTTCTCTCTACTCTGCCCACCTAAGGGCTATGTCCTATCCTACAGGCCAGGCAGTCCTTTATTCAACCAATGAGAGCAACCCAAAGTACAAAAGAACCTTCCTACACCAAATTAAGTTCATGATGACAAATGCACTTATTCCACTCTGAATGTTCCCATCATCTAGAACAGCAACAATATTGTCCAAAAGCTCCAAATCCTGTATGATACTCATGTTATCTCTTAACTATGCACCCCTACATGAAAAGAAGTTGCTTATTTCCAATCTACAGTCTAAAAATATAAACATCCTCATTCCAAAAGGGTAAAATAGTGTGAAAACCAAAGAAAAACCAGATCCAGGCAAGACTGAAACATTAATGAAGCCCCTTTTCCACTATCTAAAGCTGGTGATAAAATCATGTAGGCTCTACAGAGATGGGGTAGACTGCACTGTCTAGTTTTGATACTCACTGGACATAAAGCTTTTCCCTTGAGTTAGCTCTGCTATGTGTCTGCACTTTTTCTAAGCTAATTCATGATGTGGGTATATCTAGTATCCTGGAGCCTTCTTTACAAGTTAACTTTCATCTCCTACCTCTTCATACAGCAATCTGGGGGGACTCTTTGCAAGGACTAAATCCTCCACATTTTCTGGTCTCAGTGGCTTTCAGCTATCTTGACATAAGCCCCTTTGTCTTCCTGTCTCATGAATTTTGCATCCTGATAAAACCAACGCCATGTGAATGAGGCTGCCAAATTCTACTGCTAGCTCTTGATGTAGTCTCGCATCATTCTTACTCACTTACATAGTCTCTGCACAGGTGGCTGTTTGGGGACAGGGAGTACCTTCAGCTACATTTCTAGCAAAAGCTCTGCCCTTTGTTTCCCAATTTGGGGGCTTCAGTATATAGGAAATACCCTCAGGGAATCATTCCAATTGTTCAAGTGAAAAGACTGAAACTTTTCCTTAAAGACTTTAATCTCTTTAACAATTACTGAAGTTTTTTGTCTGCATTTTCTATGTAACAAAGCTAAGCTTGTTGACGAGCTTTCTTCAGCAATCTGCCTATTTTGCATTCCTTTCTAATTACTCTCACTGTGGTTTTTAGGACACAGAAGAATGCTGCCAGATTCTTTAAGACAATATAATAGGGATAACACAGCTCCTGATAGAGTCCTCATTCTATCCCGTAATCTCACAAGATGCACCTCTATTGTTCATATTTCTCTCGATATTCTGATCTTCCAAACTCCCTCCAGAGGGGCTTATTAAGCTCTGTTCACATCTTTCTAGAACTTTTCTATAAATCCAAGTTTTTCTACATTACCTCCACAATCCAACTCCAAAGTCTTGTGATCACATGGTTAGGTTTATTATAGACAAGGCCCCACTTCTCAAAACTGAGTTTCAAACTACCCCACAAGTAGCAAATTAAAGAGTAAATTGTTTCTTTTGGTTTCTTAAGGCATGATGGCAGTGGTGAGAAGCAGCTACTCACATCATATCCACAATCAGGGAGCAGAAAGATTAATACTCATGTTGGCTTTGCTGGCTATTCTACTTAGCATTTAGTCTGGAGCACAACCCATAAGATGATGCCACCCACAATCAAGGTCTTCCCTGCTCAGCTAAACATTTCTGAAAATACCCTTGTAGACACGCCCAAAGGTATTTTTCCATTTGCTCAAATTGACATTTAAAATTAACTATCATGCCTTTGGATAAACAGGGCAAGTATATCACTGAATCATAAATTTTTATTACCCTACATATCAACATTTGAACAATTTCTATTTTCTTATGATTACAAAGTGCAAATATCACCAGACAAAATTTTTGGTAATTTGGTAAAAAAAATTGCATCACATAAGAATTTTCTTGAAATATAATTATTTGGTTATGAGAATAATTATTTTGTTTCTATAAATTCTACCTATTTATTTAAATATCCATCAGTAAACGAGAATGTTTATTTCCTCATAGAGTTATCCTGATTTAAAGTTTCCTAGCTTTTCTAAGGCTGTACCAAGCTAGTCAATTAAAATATAAATTAATAAAATAATGTATATAATACATATTTTATACTATTAAATTTTTTTTACAGTACTTTGACACCTAATGAAAATAAGAATTTTATTTTATTTTGATTCATTTTAGATTCGCATATGTATGAAAGTTTTGCCAACATGTATACATGTTCACTTTTGTGCTTGATGCAAGAGGGCTTCTGATCCATTAGAACTGGACTTATAGATCACTTTGAGTGTTGGAAACCAACCCAAGTTCTCTGCAAGAGTATCCAGTGCTCTTTACCCCTCAGCCACCTCTTCATAACTAGTATAAAACTTTTTAATCTTTTTAATGATTCAAAATATATCTTTCTGTATGAGATGCATGCTATATATATGCTTATATAATCTTATCTGCATAGTTATTATTTATATTCCATAGCATAGTACTTGATAGTTCATATGCAATCAACTGTGCAAACAAGTTGTTAGTGAGAATTTCACTTCATTTATTTCATCCTCTAAGATAGCTTCTGAAATATTTTCCTGTGTATTTTACTATATTGCTTTCCAAGTACTCAAATATTTTTAAAGCCCTAAGCTCTAGTTTAGGTGTGTCTAAACCCAGTATGTGAGATTCTTTAACTATTCTTGACTCGCTGCTACCTATGTGCCTCTTGCACCAAGAAACACATCGGAGAGCTTTCTGTTTCATGGCCTATTCTTTTACTCCCAAGAAGCCTGCTATTATGGATAGCATTGCTCCAAACACTTGAGATCATCTCATTAGCTTTCAATTTTATTACATTCTTATCTTATGTTGTCTTCTTTGTTAAAAATGATATTGTATTCCTCAGTTGTCTCTAAAAATTTCCTGCTGCTTTTGCATTTAAAATCATTTTAAGGAAATAACTTCAAACATTAATTATTATCAGTACTTTTTCTCATTTCCACAATTTTTTCCCATTTTCAATTTTTAAATATCTACTACCATTTTCATCACTCAATGAATGTTTCTAAAGTTCAATTTCTTTTGTTTTCTCACCAAAGAATTACTATGATCTTTATTCCTTAGAATTCCTAAAAGCTTCTGTTGTTATCCACGGATATATTGTCAGTGACTCTCCTTTTTGTAGCTCCCTCTCAGGTTCTTGATCTCTGAAGTCTGTGGACCATACCCACTGCATCCTCTGCCAGGTCTGGGTCATACATGATTCCCATCTTCCTCCAGGAAGACACTTTCAACAAGGAAAACAAATGAACAGGCAACTGATAAGAACAGAAAGGGAGACAATCACTTGGAAATCATGCAAAAAATGTATCGTTCATATTCATGACCTGTCATTTTTCCTGACCATACTTGTAGCCCTTGGAATAGTTGTAGTTATTCAGAAACTTTAGGGGAAAGATGAGTATACCAGGTTTAATGTTTCAATCCATGTATGTTTGACTTCAAAGTGATCTGAAAACTTGGGAGAAACTGAGTCAGAAAATCTTAAGATTCATAATGCACCACATATATAAAACAGAAAAACTACAAAATGTCTAAACATTTAACGCTTTGATTTAGACTGTCTTCATACTGTCTTTCTAAGGAAATCTCAAATTTAACATACACACACAGAGAAACACAGAAAGAGATGATAGATAGATAGATAGATAGATAGATAGATAGATAGATAGATAGATAGACAGACAAGGATAGATTGCATAATTAGTATATATAGATATATAGATATTTCTAATTTATATATTAATTCAATAGGTGTGGGCTCATGCCTGAGCATCTGTATGTTTGTCCCATTCCCATGAATTGTTCAAAACTGAAGCTCTGTGGACCACATTTAGAATCCTAGCTTGAGAATCTTCTTTACATGTAACTGCAAAATGAGTTCAATTATGAAAACAATTACTATTGCCAGTAATAGTGACTATAAAATAGTTCACATTTGCATGGCATTTCCCATTGACAGAGCACTGTGACATTTGTTAACTCCTTTTGATATTCACAATGACCCCCCCCTGATGTTGGGGGGATATTAATTATTCAAAGGAGAAATTGAAGAAATGTTAAGTCATTTGTTCAATGTCACACAACTAATGAGTGGCAAGGAGATCTATGAGGTGAACTTGGACCTAGAGAAGATGCAGCAAAAGGGCTGAAAGAATGGGCTTGGGAACCAGAAAGAACAATCTCTCAGTTTTGTCTCTTTTGCATCTTAATTGTGTGACATTGTACAAGTTACTTAACCTCTCTATTTCAGCTTCCTCAATTAAAAACTGGAAATGCCTGTTTGCGCACTTGATAAGCTCAATATCTACTTTAATGCCTGCTTTATGTTCTTTATGCTAATCATTGAATAAATGGGAACTGCTCTGTTGTTTGTTTTGTTTTTTCTTATCCCAGGAAACTGCCCAATTTAGGAAGCTAGCATATACCTTAGCCTTAGTCCTCAGCTATAAGGAATATCTAACTCTCTTTAGCATCTGCCTGTGATGTGCTTGACATGAAAAGCAGGTTTGGACTCTTGGAGTGAGCCCTTTTCAGTGCATCCCTCTTTAGCTGGATCTGTGGGAGAGCATGCAACATAGCTGCCTACTGATGTGATTTTATGTATATAAAAAATTTCTGCCTGCCGGGTTTCTGCTATGGTTCCTTTCACAAGCCCACAAATCCATGCACATTTTCTTCAAGTGTGGAAGAGGAGCTATTTTTTGTTAGTGGGGTGCTGATGAATCATTATACTTACCTAAGCTTTAGATGATCTCACCAGTTGTGTTTTCTGCAAAATTTACTGAGCAATGGTACTACAAAAAGCCAAAAAATTACATCTTTGCCAGTAACAGATGAGAACAAGCAATACAAAGGAAAATGCAGGATCATATTGATAGTGTGTGGGTGTGATTTATGAAACATGTTGATAATTATTAAAAGTGGTATCTTGTTTATGATCTAGTAGCTAGGTTAGCACAATTCATTCTTTTTAAATGTCTTAAATAAAAATATTTCTTTGGGGTCACTTTGATTTTCATTAAAAGAAGTAAATGTGCAATCACTTTATTTCTTAGAATTTATGATAACTTAGTTTCTTTAATATTTCTCAGTTCAGTAGATGGAAGGTTCATAGTATTGAGTACTATGAATTCTAATCACTTCTAACCTGACCTGATCAACATGAATTTGATTCTATAACATTTTCAGAGATCCCTGGGTATGCAAGCAAAATAATAATATAGATCAAAAATAGACATGCAGGATGTTTCATTGTAAGATACATAGAATTATGATTTTATAAGACTTTTAATCAGAAAAACATTGGTCAACTCAAATGTTCAACAATATATTGTGTGAATATCTGAACCACTGCTAGTGAAAAGGAAGATGAACTGGGAGATGAAGTCCATCATGCTTATATAATCATGTAATAGCCTAGTTGAATATCTAAAGCTTATATAGATATAATCATTACTAATCAAACATGACATGAGATAAGGAGGTAATAAATCCTTACACCTTTACATAGAGATGAAATAAAATATATAAGCTTTGCTACAAGTCATCTGTCAATATCCTTGAGTCATTAGAAATAGGCAACTACAGTCTTTTGGCAATAGTCTTTTCTATATTGTACTATGTCTATAATTAATGATGGTTAATAGACCTATGTGAATTGTTGATTTATGCAAAAAGTTCATTCTATATTTTTGGTAGTGGTGATCCAAGAACATTCATAGCCATTTAGCAGACAAAGCAGACACTAGGAAAAGAATAGTATAGCATCTAGGCATTATGTAGCATTCATCTGCCCCCATCAGCCTAAAACAGGAACTTCATCTTACAGAACAGACCCAAATGTACATGATTTGTTGTCTTAGATATTTTAACTTCACAGAGACATTTAAGAGTGGAATATGAATAATCTTTGGTATCAGAAAATTCTGTATTTGGGTCATAATACTTTTGCTAACTTGTTATGCAATCTCAGGTACTGACCCATTCTCAGCAAATGTCAACCTCCTCATTAGAAAAATAAAAGCAAACATACTTACCTATAGAAGACACTGCAGTCCAAGAACACTACATAATTTCAGTCCTAATTCTGAGGAACAATTGAGAACAGTTCCCCACTGTATTGTTATGGAATATTACTTTATCTATGTAAAGATGTGTTACAATTGGTTATGCTGCATTTGTTTAACAATATAAAAATATCTTACATTTGTTTATGCTGCATTTGATTAACAACGTAAATGTGTTGTTTTGCCTTCCTAAGGCACCTGAATCATCTAATTAAAAGCTGAACAGCCAAAAACAATGACATCATGAAATTTTCAGGCAAATAGATGGCACAAGATAAAAACATTCTGAATAAGGTAACCAAAACGCATAAAGACAATCACAGTATGTACTGACTCATAAGTTGATATTAGATGTAGAGCAAAGGATAATCAGACACAATCCACAGCTCCAGAGAAGCTAGGTAATGAGAAAGACCCTAAGAAGGACACATGGATCTTCCAGAGAAGGGGAATTAGATGAGATCTCTTGGGTAAACTGGGGATGGGGGGTGGTAAAGGGGAATGGATGGGAGATGAGGGATGGTCCAGGAGGAGAGGGACAGTGTGGCAGAGCAATGAAAGAGACATCTTAATGGAGAGCCACTGTGGGGAAAGGGAGAAACTTGGTGCTAAGGAAATTACCAAGAATCCACAACAATGATCCCATCTAAGACTCCTAGCAATAATGGAGACAAAGTCCAAACTGGCCTTCCCCCATAACCAGACTGGTGAATACCAACTATAATCACAGAGCCTTCATCCAGCAATGGCAGGACCAGATGCAGAGATCCACAACCAAGCACCAGGCCCAACTCCAGGAATTCAATCGAAGAGAGGAAGGAGGGAATATATGAGCAAGGAGGTCAAGATCATGATGAGAAATCTACAGGGAGAGCTGAACCAAGCAATGGAAACTCATGAACTCTAGACCAACACTTGTAGAGCGTCTATGGGACCAAACTAAGCCCTCCATATATGGGAGACAGTGGTGAAGTTTGTGAAGCAACTGGCAGTAAGCCTAGGATCTATCCTTGGTGCATGAACTAGCTTTTTGGAGCCCATTCCCTATGGCAGCATGCCATGCTCCAGCTTAATGCAGGGGGAGGGGCTTGGTCCTGCCCCAGTTTAATGTGCCAGACTTTGTTGACTCCCTATGAGAGCTCTTACTTATTGAAAGAAGTGGATGGAGGGTGGGTTGGGGACAGGGGAAGGGAGATGAACAATGGTTGGAATGTAAAATGAAATTTTAAAAAAACCTGAACAGTCAATAGCTAGGAGTAGAGAAATAAACAGGGCTGGCGGACATGGAGAATAAGTAGGAGGAGGAAATGTGGGGAGAGAAGAGAGGAGAGAGAAGAAACCAACGAGAAACAGAGGGAGATGTTCAAGGTCAGTCAACCAGTCAGCCAGGTGTCTGCCAGAAAACTAGACACAAAATAGGACATACAGAATGAAAGAAAGGTAAAAAGCCACAAGTCAAAACGTACATGAAGAAAAACAGTTCAAATTAAGTTATAAGAGCTAGTGGGACAAACATAAGATAAGGCAAGCATTCATAACTAATAAGTCTCTATGTAATGATTTGGGACCTTGTTAACGGCTCAAAAGAAAGCCTGCTACAGTGTATCTGATATTTTGCTTTGTGGCCATCTTTTCTGAATCTGGGATGATTTTAAATAACCTAAATGAAATGAGAGAGTGTTAATACCAGGGCACACAAATCTTCAATAAGTAGCCCATTCTCTCAGTCTTTGGATGAGGAGATTATAGGAAGCATTTTAAGGCCCTAGATAGTTGAGCCTGTACACACCAGAGCAAAATTCTCAATGATGCATCATACATTCCCTTTAATTCATAGTAGGCTGTTTATGTCATATCATCATTGTAGTAGTGCAAAGCTAAGTAGTATAACACTTAAAATGTAAATGATAATTAATTTTTGTACATATAATCTTCCCTGGTGTCATGTCCATATTTGGACATGCTCATTGGACTAATAATATTCCTCAAATCTGTTGCTCTACCATGACAGCTAAAAATAAATGAACTGTATTCTCCAGTAACTGAGCCTCATAGTTGTGGTCCACAATCCAAACTATATAGAGTTACTCTTACACTAAGTAAGTTTCCAAAGCTCTGCCCAATCTACAACCATGTAACCCACAGTACAATGTAACACAGACACTTTTAGAATGGATACAGAGAGTGTTTTTCTTTAAGTTGGAATTATACTACCTTGCTTTAGGTCATTTGGTATGATTGTAAGGGCTCTGGAACAAACACATAGGACCTTGACATGGATCAATGCAAATGAGCAACCCTGATTCTGAAGCTCTACTTCAGACTATGGCTATTAATAAATCAAAGCTGGATTACTTTAAAAATACTGGGAGAGAAAAAAACAATGCAGAATGTTCTTACTCTGCACTCGATGTGCAGAATGTAGGCTAGAGCCATATGCTTAAGCCTTTTATTTCTGCTCAATTATTCAAAAATCTTTATTTAAAATTTCATGAAGAACTTTCTTCTAAGGGTAAAGAAGAAAGAGAGGTTTAAAATTTAAGCATGCTTCTGTGCTATAGAATGAATTGGAAATGTAACAAAAGGAAGAGTGAAGCTCAATTCATTTGACACTTGTGATTTCATGTATTGCTGTGAGATTAAGAAGAAATTGAACAAAGTAGCTCAAGAGAGTAGTAAAATAACTTAAAATGACAAAGCTCTCTTTTATACTTTACATATAATTAACATAGTAATTGCATTCTCTATTTTATCTCCGAGCATCATGGTAGATTTACTGTTCAGTGATGAATGCTCTTGATGCTCACTCAAAGTTATTGTTTACATTCAGGGAGCACACGCTATTTCTTCCGAGGCTTTATGTGTGTCTATATTTATAATTATCCTTTCCTCTAATTAGTGGAGTTTTGCTGAGTGATTGTCAGTTTGTTGTTAAATTACACATATTTGAGGTGGGTAATGCAGTTGCTCAATATATAATCCTGAGATACAAACACAAGAAAACCTTTCAAAAACTAAAAGAAGTTGTCCTTATCCAGATACAGTCTCTTTTAAAAAAAGAAAACATTATTCATTATGTAATCAAATCTTTTGTGTCAATCAGAATTCTATCCTTGGAATGGCATACCTGATATAAATCAACTTAATTCATGTACTCTTCCTTAATCGCCTGTAGTTGTTCGTGTAGGGTTGAAGCCTACTATCCACTTTACATATCTATTATCGTTGTCATTATTCGTGTTTAGACAGTCATGTTAGTGAGATTTAATGAATGATATTACTAGAAAATATTATCTTCCAGAAAACTCCCTGTCCCTTTGGCTCTTATAATCTTTCCACCCCTTCTTCCACAATGATTTCTGAGCCTAGGTGCAGGAGTTATTTTGCAGATATGTCCATCGGGACTGGGCTCCACAACTCTGCATTTTGATTGGTTGTGGTGTTCTGGAGTAGTTTCTGTCTCTTGCAAGGAGAAGCTTCCTTGATGAGAAGTGAAGACTACATATATCTGTGTATATAAGGATAAATGTTTAGAATGTAGCTATGGATTATGCTGGTTTAGTTAAGTTGTGGTTGTACTTCTTCAAGATCGATGACTTCGTAAGTGCTGAGTAGTTGGCCAGCTTGCCAGTACTGAGCATGTTCCCTCTTGTTGAGCACATCTTAAGGACAAATTAGACATATGTTGGCTATCACCAAAGTATGCATGTACATTAACTGGTCATTGTGGTTCATAGGTATTATTGCTGGGTAGGGTTTTTTTTTTTGTTGTTGTTGTTGTTGCCTCTATCCTTTGGAAGCTTTCATGGTGCCTTCTGACACCAGGAGAGCTAGTCCTCTGGGAGGAGACATTCAATTCATTTCCAGTTCAAGGACTTCTTGGTCCTTTGTCTGAAGTGTACGGTTATCTTCATCAATAGAAACTTTGACCTCGGGGGGCAACCAAGGCCAGTAGCAATATGCTGTGATGTTTTGGGAGTCTCTTTACTGACCCTGAACCACTCAAACAGACTTTCTCATAACTTCTTTTGGGGTTTTTGTTAAATGGCCTTATGCTTTTTGTTACTATATTTTGATAGTAGTTTCCAGATCACCATAAAACTGAATGGGAAGCACAAAGTTCCAACTAAACTGCCCTATTAATGAGATTGCTTACCCCAATGACACACATTTACAGCTAATAAATTCATATCCATATATCATCATTCAAAGTGTGCAACCCCTTTGAAAGCTCACTCTGTGTTGTGTATTGTATGAATTTGGGTTTGTATCCATCATAGCAAAGCGTTCCACTACTTTCATCTCTTCCTTACTATCATTATTTCCTTTTTGTCATTCAACACTCATTAATCTTTACTTGTCACATTTACATTTACATGGTTAGAATCATTCAGCAAGCACTCTTTCCGTGTCACCTTCTTTCATTTAGTAGTGTACCTTGACATTTCTTTATTATAAAGCTTTCTTTGTGATTCAATATCTCATTCATTTCTTCTCAGCACTAAATGTTTCATTGATACATTTCATCATTTATCCATCTTCCTACTGAGCTCATCTAGTACTACAGAGAATTGTAGTCCTTCTGAGATGTGCATTTCTTCCTTCCCATCCCCATGATCCTGCTTCCTCTTTCTCTACTCACAAGCCATGACACACTCTAACTGTACTAGTGTACATCCTTATCATGTCCTTCCATAAACAAAGACAACACAGAAGGTCTGCTCACTTTCTCTCATACCCTGAATTTTTCTAAACAAGAAATGAGTGTCATATATTATGTTGAAATTATTCTAAATTTAAAAGTGAATCATCACTTAACATTCAGCAACCTGTTACCTTCGCATATACTTAGCTAGTAACTGATTCCTGATCAATTTTGTTCCTTACAATCGGCTTTTCTTCCAACTTCCTTAGCTGAGTATCCTTTGAATTTCAGTGTTTCTCTAGCTAGTTTTTCACTGAACTGGTTAGTTTGTCTCACTACTCTTTGTTAGAACACAGGTTTCAGTTTCTAAGAATGTTGCTCTGATGCTGTGGGCAAAGCCATGCCTTTCTTTCATGAGCTCATTGCTCTTTAGAAACCTTTCCTAGAGTATCCTGTGTGTATTCAGAATCCCTTCTATGTATTTCCACAGAATTCCAGACTACTGATTATACTACATTAATAATTTGTTTGCTCGCAAATGGAACTTCAAGTCTTCAAGACCCAGGCACAGTGGCACTCAGTATGTGAACCCTCCACTCTGTTCAATAAACTTCCTGATGAAAACAAGAGCTTTCATCTTCTCTCACTGCAAGATAGACTTCTCATAGGGCATTCTACAGTCTAAAATGCTTCTCATTCTTCTAGCACCAAATTATGTGGTTTGTAGGTTACTATATTTGAACATTTGGTTAGGAGTTCGTGACACTGTGGGGGTTATGACATTATTAGGGGATTGAGTGTAGACGCTGACTGGAGGAAGTGTGTCACTGGAGTCAGACTTCAAAGGTGTATTGCCTCACCCTACTTTCTCTCTCTCTCTCTCTTTCTCTCTTTCACCCTACTTTCTCTCTCTCTCTCTCTCTCTCTCTCTCTCTCTCTCTCTCTCTCTCTCTCCTCACTCTCTCTCTCTGTGTACTATTCTCTCTTAAAATCTCTCCTTCACCAAATGGTAAATGGTAACTAGAACCTCACGACAAAGTTTCCCTTTTTAATCTTATACCAAAAGCAGAAAATTTTTACTGCTGAAGCTACCAAACTAGGCTTACACCTGAACTCCTCTGATTGGAGCCTGAAGTAGGTATTAATTACTTTTGGTTTGCTGTAATAAAATACCGTGATCAAAAGTAACATAAGGAAGAAAAGGTTTGTTTCACTTTTGGTTCTAGAGGAAGAGAGTTCATTATTTAGGGGAAGGCCCACAGACAGCAAGAACAAAAAGCTGGCTGGTCATGTCTCCAAGAGAGAGGGAAAGAGAGAATGAATAAACACATGTAACTTAATCAGGAATCTAGTTCTAAGAATCAAACCATTTTCAGAACAAGTCTAATGGCCTGACCTTGACATTCAGAGCCAAAATAAAATGGAAAACAGAACCAACTCCACAAAGTTGTTCTTTGACCATGGCACATGTACCCACACACATGCATCATGATATGTTGTTGCCTCTATCCTTTGGAAGCTTTCATGGTGCCTTCTGACACCAGGAGAGCTAGTCCTCTGGGAGGAGACATTCAATTCATTTCCAGTTCAAGGACTTCTTGGTCCTTAGAACTAGATTCCTGATTAAGTTACATGTGTTGATACCCACACATGATAACAATAATAATACTAAGTTTAAGGAGATATAAGCTATCTACTTAGATGTTCATATGAAAACATTGAAACACAAATGAACAATTTATGAATGAACTATAAATATAGTCCTTGAATGATTATAGCGTATGTATTTCAATAGAAATTAGTTTTCAAAGTAGCAGGGTTTAGCTTGAAATAAAGACATTAGTTAAAACGGGTGCTTTTCACTGCTTTTTTTGTGATCTTCAGTAGTCCTTTAATCGGTTGCCAAAGCACAGAAAAGAGGCTGTTTCTGGCATTAACGCTTTTGTTCTGGAACATGGTCTTTGCTTCCAGTCAATCATCTGTGGTATTAAAAATGATCAACCTGCCTTCCAATTTAATGAAGAGTTTCTGAGAAGCAATTTCTCTCTTTTTATAGTAACAATTGTACCCTGTGTTCAAATATCACTCCATTCTTGCAGGACAAAAGACTTCTGGCTTGTTAGCAATTCAACATAACCATGCCAACCACCATCAGTGCCTAAAATAGCTTTAAAGATGGGTGATAGGAAAAAAGGTTGTACAGCATTTGCCTAGGTACAGCATCGAAAGAAAGAAAGAAAGAAAGAAAGAAAGAAAGAAAGAAAGAAAGAAAGAAAGAAAGAAAGAAGAAAAAGAAAGCAGATGTGCCTATGTATCCATACCTCCTAAACTGCTATAGAAATCTCTAGGTATCTCACAAACTAAGGAAATAAGACAGTATTGTACTATCGAGAATCACATTCTAAATAACTAAATAACAGACAGATACATTTGGGTTTTAGTTAAGAACTTCTACAAAATACAGTTAAAATGAGAACATAAAATACGTATTAATGATAATGAAAGAAGGTAAAAATAAGATGCAAGGGCCTGAAACAATTTTTAAACAAGTAAATAGCAACATTGTACATGTATTTTTGATTCTACCTCAATCAAGATTCTGGTAGGAAATAGATGACAAGTATATTTTTATATTTTGATTGGATGACATAATTTCTGGAGGAATTATTTTTGTGATTATATATTCATATTAAATTTATATATTCACATACACCGAAAACAACTTCAAACTGCACACACACACATGACTAAATTAATTTAAAGTAAATTTTAAAAAGATTGCATTTTCATGACACTATAAATTATGCTATTTTATTTTATTGTTAACTTTCTAGGGTAAAATACAAAGTAACAGGTATCATCAAGTCTTCCCCAACAGCATTTGCTATTATACTTCCCTCCCTTGGCTCCCCTACCATTGTCCTCCCCCTTGCCCTTTCCCCAGCTTTACCGGTTTACTTTCTTCCCCTAGTTAGTACCTATTCTGCTTTCTTTTATCCTTACAATTTCAAAAATTCATTAGTATATTTCATATTAATTATACGTAACTGATTTTATTATGACATTTTTATATAGATGCATATTTAGCATATTTAATTTTTAAATAAGTATTTTTATTGCTTCTATGTAACAGACCTTTAAGCCTCTAATCCCAGGGAAACAGGAAGTACATCTTTCATTCATGAAATTTGAATGCAAGACAGAAAATAATTTGGCCATATATACATTATGAGCATTTTATCAGTGAAAACACACAATTACATCAATTGTCCTTTCTCTCTTCTCCCTCCAATGCCTTCCATGTCTTTGCCTCCTTGCTCCCTCTCAAACTACTGCCATCCTTTTAGTTAATTATTATTGTTTCTCAAACACATACGCATATATGAAATACAAAAAGCAAATACAACCTGCTAAGTCCATTTAGTATTACAAGTATATATATGACTTCAGGGCTGACCATTTGGTTGTGGACAACCAATTAGGGGGAATTGCCCCGGGGAAAAAGAAATTCTCCTTCTCTTAGTAGCTGCTAATTGATTGTAGCTGTTGATCAAGGAAAGAGGCCCTGTGCAATTTCTCACTACTATCTAAGCACGTGTGTTGGTAATATCATTGTTGAAGTCTTGTTTAGGTAGCAATGTTGTTAAAGTATGAGTGTAGATAACCTGTCACTTCTGGGAGACACAATCTCATAGCAGACTTCCTGGTCCTGTGTGGACTCTGATACCTGCTAGACTAAGGACACCGTGCAGGTTC
>JAQHUG010000139.1:4694137-4706486 GCA_028555095.1 Dicrostonyx torquatus | reverse complement strand
TACATTACTTTTATGTCATTTTTGTTATATTAACTCTATAAATCTATGAACAAAAAAAAAGCCTTTCCATTTTATACTGTCTTTCTCAACCTCTTCAGAGATTTTGAAGTTTTTATTATAGAGGTCTTTCACCTTTTTGGTTAGTTTTATTCCAAGATGTTTTAGTTTTTTATACTAATGTAAGTGGGAATGTGCCCCTGACCTCTTTTTCAGTGTGTTTGTTAGTGGTGTATTTTCTAAGTTGATTTTCTTCCCTACCACTTTGCTGAAATTGTTGATTCTTTCTATAACTTTTCTGATGCAATTTTGAGGATCTCTTATGTAAATAGCATATCATTTGCAAATATGGATAATTTGACTTCTTTACTTATTTTTATCCCTTTGATTTCCTTTTCTTGCCTTATTTCCTTAGCTAGAGCTTCCAGAATATATTGAAAATAAGTGAAGTTAGTAGACAGCCATGACTCTTTCCTGATTTTAGTAAGATTATTTCCAGCAATGGCTACATAAACAAGACTGGAGCAATGCCCACAGCATTGCACATGTTAACATGGAAAGGGGAAAAATTTCACAGGGTCTCACAACTAGGCATAGAACTACAGGCAGCTTAAGACAGCTGGGAGAAAGAGAATTGACCTTTCCCAGTAATCAGCCCCCATACTGATTGTCCAATGCAGAGTGATCAGCCTTGAAATCATATATACACAAACTACAAAAAGATGTATTCAGTAGGTTTGTGTATGTATGGGGGAGTTGCAGCAATGATAATCAAAGAAAAAGAGGCTATCAATCTGAAAGTTGGGGAGATATAGATATTTGAGGGAAGGTAGTTGGAACCGCTAGAATAAGGAAAGTAAGGGAGAAAAGTGGTATAATTTTATTTCAATTAAACACTTTAAAATATAAATAAATAGAAATGCTGAGTGTATTGATTAATGCACCCCATTGTGCACATACACATAACATATCTCTTTGTTTAAAGTAAATATCAACAATTATAAATTGTAAAAATATATCAAAAATTAAAATTTAAAAACAAGAAAGAACTCACTCAGCTTCTGAACTTTAAACAGCTACCTGACAGCTTTGAAAAAGAATCACTTTACATTACTAAGTACCAGTTCTCTTATCTATGAAACAATGTGAGACTTAGAGGAGACTTACTATAAAATTACATGAGTCTTGACTGAGGATACAGCTCAGAAGCAGAGTGCATGCTGATACTATGATGCTCATGGCCTGTGATCTGGTGCTAGTCTTCCTCTGTGGTAATGATGATTTGCCTTTCCTGAGTATACAATATACTGACCTCTATCAAACCAGGCCTTTGTCCTGTACATGCCATTTGCATTGTTTTAACATGTTTCAATGACAAATTTTCAAAACAATACTCCTTCTATATTTACATGTACATGCACACACACACGAAGAGAGAGATGTGTGTGTGTGCATGTGCATGAATTAGTTATTTCTCTGTGTTTTTCTACACGATATAGGTGACTATGCTGCAATATAAAGTCTAATATATTTGAGAATCATCAGTTACACATCTATACATTGTAAGCACTTATATAGTATATATTTGTATAGTTTCCTTCCTCATCTTTTACCTTGTGTCTATAGTATTGTTATAACATGATTATTCCTTTCACACTAACTTGATTGAAGGTTGTATAGACTTCATTTGAAGTTCCATTAATCAACGCTTTATATTGTACAGCACATTACAGCGTACTTTTCCCTTTGTGTACATGTGTGTGTGTGTGTGTGTGTGTGTGTGTGTATATATATATATATATATATAGAGAGAGAGAGAGAGAGAGAGAGAGAGAAGACAAAGTATGCCTACCCACTAAACAGTATGTTTGCAGTCTCTAGCTGTGA
Organism: Dicrostonyx torquatus; assembly: GCA_028555095.1. Lineage (NCBI taxonomy): Eukaryota > Metazoa > Chordata > Mammalia > Rodentia > Cricetidae > Dicrostonyx > Dicrostonyx torquatus. The sequence goes on along the minus strand of JAQHUG010000139.1, from coordinate 4,704,602 downwards.
ATTCAAAGAGGTTTCTTTGCAACAGTGTTATATCCAACACGTTTTAATAGGAAAGGAAAAAAATGGTTTACAATATAAAACTTTTAAACTTTCTCTTATTTCCATGCCAATTGCTTGCCCCACATTTGAACCCAACCATCCCCCATATATTCAAGTGTTTTTGTACTTTTGATTATTCACCAGAATCAAAGGAGTTTAGCTGAATGAAATTTTGCTGTCATGTGGGCACAGATTAAAAGGGCAAGCGCATAAGTGGTAGCAATTCATAGACTTTTTAATGGGTGCTTTTTTTTCAATCTTAGCTTATTGAACCAAGCTACTAAAACATTTTAGATTTCTCTCTAAATTTTGACCTTTACTTGTCAAGCTCTTTTTGTATGTGAGTCATTTCTGCTGAAGACATGGCAGGCTCATTTGGCTGTGACAGTGACCCCTTACTGTTGCTGGTAAGGCTTCTCTGCTTTTTCAGGCTTTGTGTTTACGTGCACTGTATGAGGTAACGTCCTAATTATATCCTTGGTTTGGCATTAGTGTCAAAACGATTTTGACATATACAAATATTGTATTTAGATATTTAGCTCTTAAAATTACTCTATAAGTTATTAAAGAAATTTAAAAGTATCACAAAGGACAAATAGAGACATAAAAGATTGAATCACAAAAAATAAATAATAGATTTGAAGAAAACAAGAAACTTAGGACCAAGGAGCAATAGAGTTAGGGGGTACACATGTTAAAAAAGGTCTGTCATAGGAATAAAGTTGAAGATGAAAGATGAATTAAAGCTACAACAATTTGTAAATAACTAATGCTTGCAAATGTGGCCTCCTCATAATTGGACTTTGCAGAGCACAAAAGCAGTGTGAGGTCCAAATTCCAATGTCAGGGTGGAGGAGGGCCCCAGGAGGCCAGAAGATCAAAGAGGATGCAAGGAGTCATAGGCAACCAGGAAATATGGTCATTGGTATGCAGGCTTCTAGGTAGGCAGATACCAGCAAACACTTGGGCACATGATAGTACACATGCATCACAGAGAAGCAGACACCACAAAAACAGACCAGCACAGAGCTTGCAGGCCTACACAGGCAGACTGACAAAGGCAAAAGGCAATAGGTGAAGGCAAAGGCACATTCATCTGATCTCAAGGCCATATTTATAGATAATCACACAAAAGTGGCGTTTTACTGGGAATAATTATAAAGGACATTACATTTCTGCTCACTCTGTAGTTCCTGGAACACTTTTTGCTGACTCAAGTCCCCAAGATGTCCAGCATTAGTCATCTGAGCTGTGTTGGAAATTCATCCTGGCTTTGTGTTGTCTAAATGCAAACTGCCCTGAGTGCATTCTGTTCCCTAACGCAGTGTATTAGTCCTGTTCATACAAGGCTAGTGCAAAGGCTCTTCTGAAAGCAATGGCAGAGAGTGATATGGAAAGAGGAACTCTAAAGAGACAAGGTCCAGAGTACATTTGCCAGCTGTGGGCTCAAGTGCATTACCCACCTGTGACCCAAATTCTTCTTTTGTGAAAGAAGGGAAAGTATAGGATTGTATTGGACATAGATTATGACATAAAAGCAGTGTTTGGCACAATGACTCACCAAATAAAGCCTCAAACTGCCTCAGACACCATTACTGCTAGAGAGATGTGAAAAGAGGTTAGAAATAGTGAGGAGGAGAATTCATAAGGAAAATACAACTATCCAGTCAGGAGTAGAACCTACTCTATATGGAGATCTACTGTCCATGGGCTTTTGAGAAGGAGGAAGAATGCTTATGAGCCTCCATTTTTAGAACTAATAGGCAGCAGTCTCTGTTCCCAAAGGCAGACTTTTCTACCTGTCATTCTAAAAATTGTTTTTTTTAAAAGGTCCTGTCATTAGTGCTTACCTCTCAGTAGAAAGGGAAGAATTAGGTTTCCATATGTGAATGTGGTTAGTTTATCTATTCAACATTAAATCAGCGCACACACATACACATCAGTAGGGTCCAAGGTGTCATTTTTTGTTGGAGGTTGCTTGTTTGTTTCCTGACTGCCTGGAAGCTCAGACACAAAATACTCACACAAAAACTATATTATTTAAACCACTGCTTGGCCCATTAGCTCTAGCTTCTTAGTTCCTAACTCTTACATATTAATTTAACCCATCTCCATTAATCTAGGTATCACCACGTGGCAGTGGCTTATTGGATAAAGTTCTGTCTGGCTCCAGTGGGGCTACGTGACTTCTCTCTCACTCTGCCCTTCTTTCTCCCAGCATTCAGTTTAGTTTTCCCTACCTAACTAAGTTCTACGCTATCACAGGCTCAAGACAGTTTCTTTATTAACCAATGGTATTCACAGCATACAGAGGGGCATTCCACATCACTTGTCATAAAGGACACCAACTACCTCGTATATCTGTCAGGATGCAGTGATCAGGCTCAGACATCTTTTTCCTCTATATTGCTCTGTGGGATCCTTGAGACGAGGTTGGACAGTTCTTGCTTCAGGATCTGGCAGAGGTAAAGGTCCATTGCTACTGCATCTAGAGGCTTCTGTCTGCCTCGTTCTGGGTTGGGGCTTTATACTTCCTTTCTTATCATTACCCTACATTCATGGTATCACACTACACTCTTTTTTAGGCTTTTACCTCTGTACTACACTCCAGACACTTACATCATTGTGTCTGTGTTCACATGCTTCTTACAGGTCCTAAAAGGTTTATCTGTCTTAAACAAGAAAGGAAGAATAAAGAGAGAAAAGGAAAGGAGGGAGGGAGGAAGGGAGGGAAGGAGAAAAGGAGGAAGGAAGAAAGGAAGGAAGGAAGGAAAGAAGGAAGGAAGGAAGGAAAGAAGGAAGGAAGGAAGAGAGGAAAGAAAGAAGGAAGGCCTACACTTTGTTTGACAAGAAAAGAGCTTAGAAGCTTCTTTTGTCATTTCCTGACAAGAAAAGCATAGTTTTAAAAAAAAGGCAACTGTTAATAGGGGCACCAGAAAAACGAGGTCACAGATCAAATAGCAGCCCTCAAAACTTTGTAATTGGGTGAATACAGAGAAGCTCTGTAAGAAGCAAGGCTTGAGAAGATCTGAGCTAAGTTGCTGAATTGCTGAAGGCTCCTTGTGGAAGCAGCAAACTCCAACTGGCCTAGGCATAAAAGTCTCAACAAGCTTAGGGCTTTAACTCCAGGGGTTTTGTCAGGTCCTGGTAGTGAATATCACAGGAGAATCCTCTTGGCCTTCCAGCAGGAGAAGGAGAAAGGAACCATTCTGAAATGTGACCCAGCATAGACTCTTATTCCCAAGCTCCCCACACCACAGCCTAACTGTTAGGGTTTCATCAAAGTCAAACATGCTTGAGGGAAGGGTATACTTCCCTTCACCCACACCGGTCATCCAGACTGTCATGGAGCAGGAGATGGAGACTAAGAGTCTCTAATCCAGGAATAGGTGAGGGAATGTTCAGAAGTTAGGAAAGAAAGAAGATGAACTGTCAAAGCAATAACGGCTGAGAGTTTCCCTCGGTTATGTCAGATACTTATGGAGTATAAAATTGCCTGGAAAGACACATTTGCTTGACCACAGGATGGTCAAAGTTTCAATGATTCTGGAGAAGTTGAAATATTGTCATTCCAGGGCCTGGTGACAAGTTATCCTTGGCTATCTTGGCCCTTTAATAGATATGTGATGTAAACTAACATCTTTGTAACTAATAGGCAAATCTTTTGAAATCTAAACAGATTCCACTACCCAAAAGGCTATGAATGCCATACCATAACTTCCTATGTCCTGTAGATGAGAATTCTCTGGTTTTCTGTAATCTGTTATTTTCATCAATACAGTTGAAAAGTATCGTGTTTCATAATTTTCTTTATTCTGTTATTAGAAAATTTCATGAACCACACTGGAAGGCAGAATTCCCATGGTTAACCTGAACCCATTTTCACACATCATGGTCTCTCATATTTGGTCCAGAATGATCTATCTATTATCCCCTTTGAGGTGAAAGGTTTTTTTTTCGACTCATGTCTTTAGTCTACATTTGGTTCTTTACCATCACCTGACATCACCTTTTCTTGATGGTCTTCCTAAATGTTTAATATAACACGCTCACACATACATACACACAGCTGTTTATGTATATCCATGTACACATTAAAGACGAGGATCTTTATATGAGACAGAATGTGTGATTCAGATTTTTTTCTGTGATTAGGTGATCTTATTAATCTTATACATTTTATCTATTTTCCTAGAAATTTCATTATTTCTCAGAGATGACTAATATTCTATTAATCTAGTTTATTAATTTTATTCAATATTAGCATTCATTAGTTTCATTAATATAATTTCCATTTTAAATATGAATGACATTTTCTTTATCCTTCCATGTATTGATAGACATCTAGGATTGTTCCATGTCCTTCCTATCATAAATAGAGCATCAATGAACATGGATAAGAAAATATTTACAAGGTAGGATATAGACTTCACTGCATCTAAGTATACTCAGGATTGGACTAGTTGGGCCATTCTATTTTTAGTATTTTGTGTACACTTCAAGCTGATTTCTATACTGTCTATATTAATTTGCATTCAAGAATGTAATACAAGTTTTATAAAATTGCATTTAGCTACCAAGAAAGAAAGCATAAGCATGATGATAGCAACTAAGAATTCAGGAATGTGATAAAGAGACCAAACCTAAGGGGTAGTAGAAGAAAGTGACTGCAAACTAAAAGAATAGAAAAACTGATAAATAAAACTATAACAGAAAAATCTCCCACATCCAGAGAAAGTATCTGAGACAGTTGAAGCTCCAAACAGACCTGCAAGGAAAAGAAAAAGAAAGAAAACATTTATTTAAGAGACATTATCATTAAAATGTCAAAACCACAGAATATTTGTCTACCTGGCAAAGTAGACATCATGAAAAAATTGGAAGCTCACATATATTAATAAATTTTAAGAAAATCACATATATTAATAAATTTAAGACACATTAAGAACATGTAACTAAATATATATATATATATATATATATATTTACAAACTAAATTTTGATGTGCCTAATTTCATAAAACTAACATCACTGGACAGATAAGATCTGATACATTGACACTGATTGAATTCAGTACCCTTCACTCATTGGTAGATAGGCTATCCAGAAAAATAAAATCTAAGAAAGAAAGACAAACAACAAACAATAAATAACAACCAACAAAAAACTTTGGATTCATACCAAACCATAGACCATAGACAGAAGTTTCTGTCCCACCCAGCCCCACAGCTGTTCAGTCCCAAAGGAACACACAGAGGTTTATTTTAATTATAAACTGTTTGACCTATCAGCTCAGGATTAGTATTAACAAGTTCTTACAACTTAAATTCACCCATAATTCTTGTCTATGTTGAGCCATGTGGTTTGGTACCTTTTCTCAGTAAGGCATTCTCATCTTGCTTCCTCTGCTTCTAGATGATGAATCTTGCTTCCTCTGCTTCTAGATGATGACTGAGTTTGTGCCTTCTGACTTCCCTGAATTCTCTGAGTCTGGTTGTACCACTTCTACTTCCTATACAGCTACTGACCCATCAGTTGTTGTGGAGGTTTCTATCCTACCTGGTCCTATAATAAGCACACAGAAACTATATTATTTGCAATACTATTTGGCTAATCTTTTTAGCTAGCTTATATCTTAAATTAGTCCATTTCCATTATTTATTCTTTACCATGCAGCTTGTGGCCTGTCAGCAAGGTTCCAGCTGGCAGGCAGGTCATGTCTTTCCCCTCTGGTGGCTATATGGCATCTCTTGACTCCTCCTTCTTTCTCCCAGCATTCAGTTTAGTTTTTTTCACCTAGCTCTGTTCTGCCCTGCGCAGGCCCAAAACAGCTTCTTTATTCATTAACCAATTAAAACAACACATATAGAGAAGGAATTCCTATATCAAATCAGCATTTTATTGAATTAATATGAGTAACAAATCTTTTTTTTTAGTTTTTCCATTTATTTTTTATTTTTTTTCACTTAAAAATTTACACTTTCTCCCCTTATCCTAATCTCCCCTGCTCCCCCATTACCCCTCCTCCCTCCCCCTTCTTCCTTAAGAGAGGGCAAGGTACCCTGCCCTGTGGAAAATCCAAGGCCCTCCCTCCCTTTATTCCGGCCCAAGAAGGGGTGCATCCAAATAGACTGGGTTCCCCAAAAGCCTATTCATGCAGAGGAGATAGGTCCCAGTGCCATTATCAATGGCTACTCAGTCAGCCCCCATTGGCAGCCACATTCAGAGAGTCTGAATTGGTCATAATATCCTTCAGTCCTGGTCCAGCTGGGTTTGATAAGCTCCCATTAGATCAGGCACACTGTCTCAGTGGGTGGACCAGCCCCTCACGGTCCTGACTTCCTTGCCAATCTTCTCCCACCTTCTGCTCTTCGACTGTGCTTTGGGAGCTCAGTCCTTTGCTCTGATGTGAATGTGGGTCTCTGTGAGTGACAAATCTTTACAGTGTACAAGAGCACTATCCCACAGCACATAGCACACAAACTTCCCGGATACTACAAAGTACTCCATCAAACAGTAGGGTATAACATTCTTCTGCTCGTGTGTACTTACTTCATCCTCTCTGGTATTGTTTCACAGATCCTTGGAAAATTTGAACACTTTGCTTTTAAATACAATTTTAGAATTTAAAAGAGTCTTGGTCTGGGTTAATTTAGTGGTTATCTTATGATCCAGAGATGACATAATTTTATTAATCATGTAAAAATTAATATATTTGGTTAATAGAGATGATCTTTGAAAGTATTTAAACATTGCAGTGTATTTTACATGTATATTTTCTAATCAGAAGTGTTTAACTAAACACTGCATAGAATATTTGGTAAGCCCTCTAATACATACTTTTCATTAAAAAGCCCTGTTGTTTTTGAAGTTTTTTTGGGTTTTTTGGTTTTATTTTAATTGGAAATGAAATAAATTTGGAGTGTATTCAAATAGTAGTGGCTGAAGAGGCTTTTGGGAACAGCAGGGAATCACTCTGCCTAACCCCAATTAGTCTTGTTTTCCATAATCAGGGCAGTTCTGTTTTTCAATATAACCACTAAAGATGGTGATAATCAAAATTAATATGGTTGAAAAGCAATTCAGGAGCAAATGTTTATTGTTGATAATTTTTGTTCTCTGTCATAATTTTCATAAAACCTGTCAGCCCCGAAAATGATTTCAAGGAGTGTGAGAGCAGCAAAGTAGGCAGGTGGATCTCAATTATACAGTAGACATGCTTCCACAAAGCAATGTGAAAGTCAGTTTTGAGCAAATCAAATTATGTTTAGATTGCACTTCATGTGTTGATTAGCCATCAGAATAAGCAAGACCTGGTTATGGACCTAAATAATTTAATTCATATTTGAACCCATATATGAAGATCATCCTCTCCAAAAAATTATTTTGAAGAATTGTCAATAGTGTGGAGATGTGCAGCCATCGGAAAATGTTAGAACCTTGCTTCTGCTGTCTTTCCATGTCCTGCTTTAATTATAAAAATGACTTTTTTCCCTATTACCACTACAAATGGATTATCAGAGGCTAGAGAAGGGAGTGGGCATAATTGATAGAGATTGGCTAGATATCAGGCACAGGAAAATACAGAATAAGCAAGTGCTAGTGTCCTATATTAACTACAAGAGGACAACTGCAGTGGACAATCATCACTCATTGTACACACTCATCACTCCATAGCCAACAAAATATATACAATTATTATTGTTGAGGAAAATTAAAACAGAAAGGCATGACTGATGTGACAAAAGGAAGAGGGTACTGCACATGTTTTTTTTAAATGAGCTCTCACTATGTAGCCCTGGCTGACCTGGAACTCAGTTTAGAACAGGGTGGCCTCAAACTCACAGTGCTGGCTTTAAAGGCATATGGCACAACATACAACTTATACATGATCATTTAAACTGCATGAACTTTATAAAGTGTAAAATGAATATACAGAAGTGAATCTAGTGCAGGTCTTGCTAAGAATGTATGGTAGAAGAAGTCAGTTGAAGAGGCTGTGCAAACTCTCATTGTCTAGTCTTATATCCTATAGTATGGTCCAGGCAACCATGCTCCTGGAGAACACACAAATCAGGGAAGCAGGCAAACAAGACAGGACCAAGGAGTCAAGAAAAACATGGGGAAAAAATCAATTCTCTAGCAACTCCCAACAGTATTTCTATGGCCGTATTACTTGACAATACATAGAGTGTAGTAGCCACTCACTCTTTGTTAGAAACTCCTGATAAAAACCAATCAAAACCACACAAAGAGCAGTATCTAACACAAAACTATAGTAAATTAGCCAAATAAGCAGCATTTATGCAATTGTGGGTTATATAATGAGGATCCTGTTTGTTTGCAACTCCACTCTGCCTCATTGAAACTCCATCCATCTTCTTCCAACATTACATCACTCAATTCCACACCTCATCTTCATCCAGCACAGAGCTAGATATAACACATTTCAACCTAACTGGCATATGTTTCTCCTTACACTATTACTAGAAGGTATCACATGTACAGTTCAATTCTGGCATGGTTAATGAAACACCAGCTGTGTCATGGCCTTTTTTTCTTTTTGTCACATAAAAGCAAACTTTGTCTTCTTAACTCATTTTTTCAGTTATCTTATTAAAACTCATTTCGTAGAACATCCTATAACTACTAAGGTCAATTTATCTCGTTTACCCAGAGTAACAGATTTACTCTATTATCAATCCTATTCAACATTTAGGGCAGTATCAGGAAACAATAAATAGACTTTAAAACTTGTGGATAAAACATTACGGAAAGTTCATATTTGGGGGATTATTCAGTAATTCAATTAAGCGAGAGTGGGTGATCTGAGGATTATGGGAGGACATTTCACATATAATAGTGGGGACACAAGTAGAAAGGGGCAAGTGTTCAACTTTGCCAATGGACACATGTGGAATCACAGAAAAGTAGACCCACAAAGTCCACTGGATTATCTTTCAGCAGCACTGCAGGCTCTGAACACAGTTCTTGGTGACACTGACATGACAGTGAGGGCAGCTAACAGACACCACAAGAAGGAGTTCTGTCAAGAAGGGAGGAGTCAGTGCCATCACTGAGCTGAAGTGTGATGAGAATTTAAATAAGACTATTGGTGGCGGAAGGAAATTTATAAGGTTTGATCTAAGGAAGAAGTGTCAGGAAACAGCCAAGAGTTTGGGAAGAGATGGCCAGATAATGATGCCAAGTTATGAGCCTGGAAGGAGAGGAGCTAAAGTGAGAAACTGAACAGCGAGCTGAGGGTTTTAATGGATTAGATAACCCAAGGAACAGTCTTGGAAACCATGTACACTTCTGGAACGGTTAAAACAAAGTCTGTGTAAAAGCTGTCAGGCAGGTAAGTAGAAAGCCAAAGTCAATCAAGGTCCATGGAAGGCTAGAAAGAGAATATTAAATAAAATATGACCATGTTAGCATTTCAGACTTGTAAGCACGTGAAGGTTAATAATGCATTTACTAACAAGGCTTGATAAACCTGTGGGTAACTAAGCCACTCAATAAACTGCAAAGCCTTGCACATTAATTCCAAAGAGTTAAACACTGTGCAGACGATCAAGAAATAGCAAGCTACACGTTATAATTTAATTTAAATCAGTCTATTCAAATAGATTTGCTCTGTGTTGGTTTCTAGTGACAGAATGCCTGAGAGAAACAACTTCAAAAGAGGAAAGGCTTCTCTCAGTTTCAGTTCATGGTCAGTTTGCTCCATCGCTGGGAGCCTGTGGTGAGGCAGAATCTCCTGGCATCATGACCACGTAGGGGATTTCATGGCATCCGGCAGAGAGAATCATAGCCCCCACCGCATACTTCTGCTAATGATATTAACTGGAAAGATCAGTCCATTGAGGAATTTAGAATTTCCACATACAGTAACTTTCAATAGGCCCCATTGCTTCCTCAAGCCTGAGGAAGTCAGTATGCAGAGAGAGAGGGGTAGGGAGCTGAAGACAGTGCCTCCACCTTTTAAGGACTGCCTAGTGCATGCTCACAGGCGGGTAGTGTGGTTACGTCATATGCAGATGATGGAGCTCGCACATGCACGCAAGGGCTCATGCAGCTGCATCATATGTAGATGATGCAACCATGTTGCACATGGGTCATGCAGGGTCCTTTTAGGCACTTCTGCCTAAGGGCTTGTCCACACATGGGCCCTGGAATCTGGAAGTGTCAGCCATGTTGTGTGGCTAAACTGACAAGAAAGCTTTTAATGCATGTACCTTTGGACATTTCAGATTTAAGCCATCATAATATCTTACTCTCAAAACCAACCTCACAAGTTACAGGCAAAACATATTATAAACAAAAGTTACAATATAAAATGGTCAGCCCTGAAAACACACATACAAAGTACATTGGATGAACTAAGCAGGTTTTTAATATACATTTGGGAACACACAACTCCCCC
>JAQHUG010000139.1:4663304-4687305 GCA_028555095.1 Dicrostonyx torquatus | reverse complement strand
ACTGGAGAACACTAGTTTTGTTGTTGCTGTTGCTGTTTGCTTTCTGTTTGGGAGGTTGCTTGTTGTGGTGGTTGTTGCTAGGCTTCCTTAGCCTCCTTATTCCCCAGGAAAGGGTGGTGAACTGATGCTGTCCATCAGTTCTGCAGCCCCACCATGCAGGACAATCAGATGCGAAAAGGAATTAAGTCAAAGCAGAAACTCAGTTTATTACTGTGAGTGGCAGCTTATATAGGTTAAATGACATCATGTGATGCGGGGGTACCTCCAGCCAATGAGATACAGCCAAGCCCTCCCTCTGGCTAGAGGGGTGTCCACATAGATTTTGCTGTCTCACCCCCCCCCCCTTCTTGGTAGCTTTAAGACTATCCTTCAAACTCGAGGCAGGCTTTTCACTGTCCTATAGGGCTCGAGGTCCAGGCCCTGAGACAATTTTGGCCCAAGAGTTGTTTTGTTTTTGTTTGTAAAACATTGGTTTTATTACTCTAAACCTGGCCTTTTAACTCACACCATTGGGATAGCTCAGAAGAGCGTTTCTTTGGGTTGCTGCCTCCCCTTTTCTTGGAATTTGTCCACCTGGCAAAAGTTTCTTAACAAATGAACATAAAGACTCTTGTGTTTTGTTTCTATTCTTGCAGTTTAAAAAAATATCCATATGACCAAATTTCCTTCCTTTAAAACTGTCATATTATGTGCAAGGATAATTAAAAATAGAGAGGGAAGGAAAGCAGACATTGCACTTCACAGTTCAAGACTGATTCCCTTTGGGTTGTTCCCCTCTTTTTTCTTTTGTTGTTTGTTTTATGGTTTTAATCCTGGACAACTTGATTCAATTCAATTCCGTGTCATAAACGTTTATGGAACAGTTCTATTTTATGTCATCAAATATTTAATGAAAGATGATTGGAAAACACCAGGACAATATCAACTTTTACTTATATTCCTAACTCAAAACTGTATGTCTATCTTGTCTCCGTTTGCAGCATCAACTAATTGATACTGAAGAAGAACAAAAGGGAGATAAAACTTGAGTCCATTCGGAGTTAGAATAAAAATCCTTAGAAAGAACAGTTTTTTTTTTTTTTTTGAAAAAGCTCTCTGTGGGAGAGAGGCAGCCTGGAGAGCTACAATGGAGATGAAAAGAAGGCGTTATGAGCCCACCACAGCGTCAATTCAGAATTCTGGTACCCATTCCAACAGTTGCTAATAGGTCACAGGAGAAGGGATGAGAGACCACAGGAAACTCTTCAGGTACCCCTTCAGAAAATGAGCTATTAGACAAGCAGAACCAATCAGGAGGTCTCCTCCTGCCATGTGTTACTATGCAGATATTCCCTGCTGCTTCTTTGAAAAGGCATATGCATACCCTATGGAAATGTGTGATCTTTGAGAATTAGAGGCAGACATCTGACCACATCCCAGGAGGCAAATTACAGGACTGGCAGCAGGAGCGAACACTGATTCAAAGGCAATCTTTGTACCCCCTAATATGTGAATTTAAAGTAGCAAGAGAAAGAAGGGTCAGTCTTTAGAATTTCTTCCAGGAATGACTTGACAGATGAGTAGGATTAAAAGGGTCCCCCTTTTCATGCTTTTAGGGATGGCTAACAGAAGATATTACCGATACTGCCAGAGAAAGCAAATTAAATCTGAAGAATGTTATCACTCGTCTTTCTACATAAAGTGATTCTGCCACTGAATGTGCTCCAGTCTATATTAAATATTTCCTATGCATGGTAATGGTGAGTGATAAGGCAACAGAAGCCAGTGGCATTTCCTGACACCAGTTTTGAAAGTATATTCTCTTCTGACAGAGAGTGTGTGTTCTGGGGGGGAGATTATCCATCTACTTATTCAACTTTTGGAGTGAACTTATGACTGACTGGTTGACTGTCCTGTGTGATCCTTTATCACCCCAGCTGCACTAGCTACAGGCAGCTATGTAGGGGCAGGAGTGGACCTGAGACATGAAAGGATAAGTTCATGCATCACCATGCAGAGGAAACTGCTGTGGGACAATGGTGTTTTATCCTGTCACTTATATTGTATTGCTTTAATAAAATGCTGGTTGACCAGTAGCCAGGCAGGAAGTATAGGCAGGGTGACCAAGCAGGAAATAGAGGTGGGGCAGCCAGAACAGGAAAATTTGGGGAAGAAGAATAGTCAGTCTGTAGTCGTCACCCAGATGCAGAGGAAGCAAAATGAGAGCATCTCACTGAGAAAGGTACCAAGCCACATGGTTAACACAGAAAAGAATTATGAGCTAATTCAAGATGTAAGAAAAAGTTAATCATAAGCCTGGGATGATAGACCAACCAGTTTATAATTAATGTAGACCTCTGTGTGTTTCTTCGGGACAGAATGACTGCGGGACCGAGCAGGACAGAAACCTCAGCCAACAGGGAACTTGGACATTACTTTTCATTTTGCCTTATCTTTTTTAAATGACACTAATTAAATTTAACAAACTTTAAAAGCATATCATTCTTCTAGGCACTGTGATAGACAAGATTGAGTAAGAAATGGTTTCTACCTCCTGTTATCAAATTTAGGAGACACTCCATACTCAGGAATGATGATTGTGATATATTTTTGCAATAATATTTTAACTAGAACAAAGAGAAAAACATCCCCAGGAACCTGTGTTTGCATATCCTTACTGAACAGAGACTTTCTGCAAATCTGTTTTGCAACTCTCTAGTTCACCACATCTCTACAGTTCCTCTACCAGTACCTGGCAGAGAATAGTTCTTCAGGCTCTGAGTTGCTTTTTGAATGAAGTGATTAACCTTCATAGTTATGAAAAGTAACTATTAAATCTCTATATAAGGAAATGTTAATCCCACTGGGTGAGAATAAGACTCACTACCACAATTTTTAAACCAGAGTTGAAGGTAGATTTATTAAATGCTGTCCAGGATGATAGACATTGGTCAGATCCACACCTGAGACTCCCAGAGTATGACACAAAACTCCATTAGTCAGAGAGTTATAATGGCAAAGCCCACAAGACTATGGATTTTCAGCTTCGTGCAATCAGAGGCAAGCATACATCCTATTGTACTTCCCTGCCCATGAACCTTCCACCTACATGTGATCAAGACTTCCTGTGCAAAAAGAAGCAACCAAGCTTCTTTACAGAAGTGAAAACATGTAGTTTTTTATCTTAGAGGAGCAACAGCTTCCAGCATTCTAGGTAATCAGGCAATATTAGAGGCATTCTTGTTTTATAGATATCTTATATATCTATAGTCATTTATAGATATCTTATGGTTATCTTATATATTTTTATAGATATCTTATATATCTTGTCTACAGTCATTTAAAATTAATACACAAATTCAGCCATCATAGAAATTATCTCATTGAAGTCTTACAGTTTCTTTCTTTGTCAAGTAGAACAAAAAGTTCTACTTTTTCAATTTCAATAGTTTAGTCAAAACAAAGACCTTCCCTCCTCCTCCCTGTAACTACTGGAATAACAAGAAGCAGAGAAGGTTTGTGAATTTTCTGTATCAATAACAAGTCAGTATTTTGGAAAGCTACTTAGTCTCCGTCTCAAATGTTGACCACTGTCATTGCAGATTTAAGCATGTACTCCATACCCAACTTGGGATCAGGCTACTACTGTTGGGTCCACCGGGGTCACACAAAGATGGGGACAGACCACAAAGTCTAATAAACCAGAAGAAAACTTTATTCCAAGAAAAAAATTAAAAAATAAAAATAAATCTCTATGGGGTACAAAAAGCTTATGAGCTAGCTGAGATTGCAGCCAGAGATGGATTTTCTAAGGCTATGGCAAAGGCTGCTTTCTGAACCCATCTTCTTATACTAAGGGACATGAAGCATTAGGTCTGAAGAAAGGAATTTTTACAATCTTGAGGTAAAACTCAGATACAGATTGCCTTACTTTGCAATCTTCATTAACAGAATTTCTCAATTAAACTAGTGTTTGTACTTAATCTATCGTCTTCCCTGGTATTCCCAGGCAGTGTTTACTGAAGCTCTGCCCCCTCCATTTTGATGCTGCCAGTTTCACACAGCAGGAATAATGTGTAACTCAGAGGTCACATATATCCACCTCCTAAAGGTTAACTCAGCTCATATCCATCATTAATCACTGATGGTCGGGGTGTTATCTTAGGACTAACTCTCACAGAGAGATGCTTCGGCCTTGTAAACAGAGCTATGGGTTATGATGCAGAGTAACCCACTGTTAATAGTAAATCCTTAAGCTGCTGAGAAAGCTGCTAACAGCCTGCACTCACTCTCCTAAGCTTACAACTTTATATTTCCTTATTTCTACATTCTTATTTCTGGAATCTACATTTCTATATTATTATTCTTGGACCCTTCAGCTGCCACTGTCCTTCAATTGTTCCCAGAGCTTTTTTGCCTGACCATGCCCTGACCAACTGAATCACCTTAATAACAGTTACTGCTTACACTTGATTGTAGCTCAAAGCAAGCATTGCTGCTGGATTCAAACCCATGCCTTAGAAAAGCATGCAAGAATGACATTCTTTGAGTTCATCGCTCTTATCTTTTTAGAAGTACAGAATTCCAGTTCATGCTGATGGCCAATTGTCCACTTTAATGAGCTACTTACAAATGTTCTCAAAATCAAGTTGTTATTGATGTGTGAGGCCCTCATTAACATGACTTAATACAGAAAATGTTTATGTTTAATGGGATCAATGAGCTATAACCATATAATTTTATATTATGTGTATTTAATTGGTAAATAATATACTGTTTAAACTTGTGAAAGTGGACTCTGTAAATGAACAGAGGGTCTTACTGTCCCACACCCCAGCATGTTTATTTTAAATGAACCCATTGTCAAGAACAGACTGCCCCTCTAAACTCTCTAGAGGAGAGAGAAATGAACAGGAAAACAGCCCAAGAGTGTAAATGTGTCCTTGATTAAAAACTAAAGGGCAAAATACTTCGAGTGGAGGTTGCTATTGTTCTTTCCATGATATAGAAATGCCTACAGTGGGAAATAAGACACCAGAAACTCATCTCTAGAGAGAAGCTCTGCTGTGCTCAGAACTCTCATCTGAAACTTCAGAATTACTGTTCCTGCTGGATGGCTGTAAGTATCTTATTTGATGCCGTTGCCTCCGCTGTTACTTGCTCTTTTACTTGGAAGCCTCACCCAAAGGGATATCCTGCACCACCAGGGACTCTCTCCATCAGGAATGGCTCACTACCTCACTAGAAGGTCCTCCAGTCCACTTCTGCTGGATGCTTAGAGCCCCAAATTTGATGATGTTTTCTATCTGTGACTTCTCTTAGCCTGTTACTTACTATTTATTCTTTTGCCTTGGCATATATCTAATAAACTCTTGTATTTAAACTTGAAAGCATCACTATTGTAGACCATTCCCTGAATCATATAAGATAATTCTTCAGCAAGGCAATAAAGTATCTCTGATTATTAAAATTTATACCCACAACCAGGTGATTTTCCAAGCATACTAAAATAGAAAAACAAGCTGACTTTCTCTCTATGTGGTATTTGTTTCGTGATGATTTCTTTTCTAAGGCATTTTTGCTGCATATACAGGGAGAAAAAGATATAAAAGAGGACAGAACACTTAAACTCATTTATTGGAATTATCTTTCTGTAAGGCTATGTCTACTTTCCTATAGGGACATGATTACTATTCCTTATTCTCATCATCATTTTCTAACATTTTTCTAAGTGACATGCTTAGCATCTTCAGCAGACATATTGATGTTTTATTGAGAAAGATGAAATTTGAAGAATTATAGATTTAATAAAAATTTCAAAATATTGTTGGAACAAACACTCAGAAAAAGTGGCACATAAATTATCTGTTAAAATTACTACACATCTTAAACACGTGTATACACACACACATGACAATTTGAAGACAGAATAGGTTCACATTCTCTCAATGGATCATCAAGCATCTTTTCAGTAAAACAAGGGAATGATTTGATCTCGATGGCTTAATAATAAACTCATCTACAGCTTTCAAGGCTTGCCCAAAGGTAGCACAAATGGGAATATGATGGGAAAGACACTGCTTTTAACATTTGCTATATAATGTGATAAATGACATGGTGCTACTTAAGTCAATATCAGACCACATAGCTATTAACAGTGGTCCAGGAAGACTGTAATGGATCTGAAGCTTTCATAGCATTCCAAAACAACCACGTATTTGTGGTGTTAGTATAAACAAAGCTTTTCCATTGCGAGTCATATAAAAGCATAAAGAATACAACTATGTATAAAATTTAACATAAGAATAGTAAATAATTATTCATAACTGATGTCTCTACAATACTATATAAATTAAATACTAGTTATGTGCCCTTCTTACTAAAAACTAATTCAGGGACTCGACAGATGGTTCATTATTTAAGAGCACATACTGCTCTTCCATAAAATGACAAAATTGCCTAAAAACACATTACTCAGAAAATATCCTGGTGCTTAAGCAGCACATGACTGTGTGTAAATATACATGGACAGAAACGGACAGAGAATAGGACACAAAATCTATATTTGATTCATGTCTTTAGTCTAAAAGAGTAACATTTGCATTAAATTTAATATTTCATGTCAATTTGGGAACATCTTTCCATGTTATTCTATGAATAAACTTTAGTATAAACACACTGAAGCTTATTTAAGGGCAGTCATAACTTATGGTTTACTTTTGGGGTTCTAATTTTTTTTTTTTTTGGTTTTTCAAGACAGGGTTTCTCTGTAGCTTTGGAGCCTCTCCTGGAACTTGCTCTTGTAGACCAGGTTGGCCTCAAACTCACAAAGACTTGCCTGCCTTTGCCTCCTGAGTGCTGGGATTAAAGGTGTGCACCACCACTGCCCAGCTGGGGGTTCTAATTTAAAAACTCAAAGTATTCTTTCTCTTTTACTAATTGCCATAAATTTTGATTTGTAAAATGAAGTCATTTTCACCAAAATCACATTTGGAAACATGTCTTCAATATTTTTGCGAAAACTGCACAGATTTCCTGTGTACCTTTAGCTGTTCTGTGATTGCAAAGTTTACATTTTACAATGTCAAAAGATTTGAGGTCTACATTGAGCAATCATATATGTGTATTTGGGATCCCTCGCAGCTGAAGTCCTAGGATGTGTGTTAAAAACTTGGGTAGATTGAGTGGCCCACTGATAGGACATGTACAAAGATCATAAAAGGCTGAGTTTCAGCCATGTTCAGAATGAATTATGTAATGCCTAATTTACTATCAAACCCTGATAATTACTTTATCCAATTGGTTTCTTTGCTTTGCCAATATTGTCTTAATCCATCTTGTATTATTATACTTTATTTTGCAGAACCTTATTATTGATTTTGTAATTTCAATTCTCTCAAGCTGTATAGTTTGAACACTCTTGGGAAATAAGTTCTTGTATATTGTAGTTCTCATGTCCCCGCCCCTGTCTGATTAATCAGTTATTTTGAGTCTTTTGTTGTCTTTCCCATCTCAGTCTTCCTCCCTGTGGGCATGACTGTCCAAGACAGAACTATTACCTAAGGGAAAGCAATTAAGAATATTTGAACTAATTAAAAGTTTGGAAAATTGGTATTCTCTACTGAGAGTTTCAGCTTTTTAATGCTTTCTGGTGATTCAATGATACAAATAACTATGAAATGGCTTTTATATGATATAATAAGAATGTGTTAATATTTAAAAGATAACTCCATGTTTGCTACATTTCTCACTGTTGTTATAAAATATCTGATGGAAACAACTTAAAGAGAAGTTAAGGCTCATTCTTCATGAAAGGATATAATCCATCATGTGTAGTAAGCACAGCAATAGGAGCAGAGGCAGCTGGTCACATAGCATCCACCATCAGAAAGCGTATAGGGATCAACCTTGGGGTTCATTGGATTTCCATGCTCCTTTCTTTCCTCTTTGTCACCTGCTACCCCACTAATGGCATGGTGTCTGTTTCTATGTATGGTGGGTCTTCCATCCTCAGCTAAATTACTCGGGAGAACACTTTCACAGACTGAACAGATGTCTGATTTCCAGGCAATTCCAGATGCAGTCAATTAGTCAATAACAACTATCACACTTAAAGAGCTAATGCTCTCAAATTTATCTAAAATACGACAAAACCAGGCACTAACATGATAAAATATATGTTTGAAGTATCAGACACATTGATGGAGTGTCAATGTAACATAGTGTGCAAATAGCCATTAACGCAGTTTCTCTTTCCAAATTCCTACTAAAGTTTAAGGATCTTAAGAATTTGGTCAGCTTCTCTAGGCTGTCAAAATTATCTTCCCTCTCTATGAAAGACTGGAATGCTCAGAGTTAAACCACAGCAACTATTCACAATAGACACATAGTAAATATAATAATATAGCCACAACCTGTTTAGCATAAAAGGAATTGACAAAGTTAGTAGAATGATATTGGTTTTATTTTCAAAACATAATTGTATTCCACAAAACACGTCTTATAGGCTAACCCATGGTGACTTTTTAAAATGAATCTATAAATATTTGAAAATAAATATGTTTAAATTCTAATTCTAATTCACCAAGTGTAGTAGAACTCACATGAAATCCCAGAACATGGAAGGCTGAAACAAGAAGATTGCATGAATTCAGTGTTAGCCTGGAATACATGGAGAGCTCAATATCTATCTGAGCTAAATATGGAGACCCTGCCTCCAAATAAATCAATTAATGAACATGTGAAAATTGTATTTTTGAAATACTACTAGGGTTTCTCAATAGATTTTAAGTACAAAACTGATGTGGGTGTGTTCTCCTGTATTTTGTATATTTGTATTGGTTGAATAAAGAGCTGCCTGGCTTGTAAGGTAGGTCAGCCCTTAGGTGGGTGGAGTAGACAGAACGCAAGTTCTGGGAAGAAAGGAAGTGAGAAAGCCAGACGCCATGAGGCTCCCGTCAGAGATGGAGGTACCTTAGGACCATCCGGTAAGTCACCCACCTCGTGGTGACATACAGACTTTTATAATGGGTTAGTTTAGATGTGAGGGCTAGCCAAGAAAAGACTGATGATGATGGACCAGAAAGTATTTAAATGAATACAGTCTCATGTGGTTATTTCGGGCATAAACAAGCAAACAGTGGCTGAGCGGGCTGGAGGCTGGGGGCTGGGAGCTGGGTGCTGGGAACACAACCTACACCTCACCCCTATTTGCAACACAAAACGGTATCTTTAGACATAGAAAAGGGTTTAAAAACCATTGATTGAATACTTTTTCAACTTATTCATGTACAATATAACCTGCTTATCTCAATTTTAGCTCTAAATGCATCTTTGCTTCCTTAGAACTGCTCACCTAATATAAAGCGAAGCACTTCTGAGGGTGGTCATTTGGGGGCAGATTTAAAACAGTTTTACTGGTGATTGCTTCATTACCTGAGGATGACAGCAAACATGCTTTCATCATAAATGTATACTGACAAATGCCACCAAAATTAAAATAAAAATAGAGGGACATGGTATCTAAGGATATTTTAAAATATATAGCTATCTAAAATAATCATAATTGATGATTCCTGACAAGTCAGAACTCAAAATGGAAAAATACAAAATTATATTAGTATTTTTCTTGCTATGAAGCAAATTACCATTAACTTAGTAGCCTAAGGCAATAAAAATGTACTCTGGTTAAGTTTGCATGACTTCTGACTAAATAGGTAAAAATCTGTTTTAAACTTTGCCATATTTAGATAAGTGGATTTATTTTGTGGTAAGTCACTGAGCTGTATGCTTATAGTCTGTGTGTTTTCTGGATGAGTACTAATTCAATTAAAAAGGATATCTATAAGCTTATTGAACAGATGTGCAAAATTTATTTTAAAGTGAAAAGAATAATATTTAAAACATTTTTGAGATTGCTCTTAAATTTATAATTAAAGCATAATATTCCTCTTAGAAGTGAAATTGGGCTATGCAGATATTT
Source organism: Dicrostonyx torquatus (assembly GCA_028555095.1). Taxonomy (NCBI): domain Eukaryota; kingdom Metazoa; phylum Chordata; class Mammalia; order Rodentia; family Cricetidae; genus Dicrostonyx; species Dicrostonyx torquatus. The sequence goes on along the minus strand of JAQHUG010000139.1, from coordinate 4,677,344 downwards.
ATTGATGCAGAGAAAAGGGATGGAAAATATCCTGAAAGTGAGATCACGAAGGATAAGATTTGAGGGAAGGATATGATTCCCAAGTTTCTTTTTGCATCTTCTCCATCATTCATTTTTAAATTTAGGACACATATGATTTAGTAATTAAAATAGAAGGATTTTTAAGGAACAAAAAATAGTAGAATATAAAAATAGATCTTAGCCTTAATAATTATTATATTAATGAATATTTGTGACACTGTTTATTATGACTAAATTAATAAATAATAAAACTTGTCCTGATAGTTGCTCTCACAACTCTATATGAATACTATTTATCTCTCAAGAAAAAAATAAAATCACAAAATTTTTGAGAAAATGAACTTAGAACATTAATATTATAAAAGTCACACAATCTCAAAAAGAAAAAGGAAACTATGTGTTCTTCTTTATAAGCAGAATTTAGCCAATAATAAACATATATATGTAAACAAACGTACTATGGGTACAGCATAACATGAAGAAAGAAAATGGGAACAAATAAATATTAGAAGAAAGGAACGACTTAATGTACTCAATGACCATATGCAAGAGGATACGAAGCTAATTGTCTCTCTAGTTCTAACTCACATGGAATTTTCAATTTTGGTAGTAGATACATGCATAAAATTATGTTCTGTAATAAAATACAAAATCCAACATGCCCCAAAGCTTCTATTTCAAATGACTATTCTAACTGTATAGAAGTTAAATGAGTTGTATAGTATTTGGGTATGGTTAATTTCAGTGTGTTTGTTGTTGTGTGTGTGTTCAATTTGTAATTTTTTGTAACAAAGCTAAGAATAAAAGTTTGTTAATGTCAAATCTCAGAAAAGAGCTAGTAACATGTGTAAATGTGCTTGCTACCAAGCCTGAAGACCTGAACACAGTCCTTGGAACTCATATGGCAAAAGTAGAGTATCTACACCTCTATGTTCTCTTCTGCCCTCAACTTGTCGACTTGTCTGGCCAGTTTTTTATGTCAATTTGACACAAGTGATAGTCATTTTGGAAGAGGAAACCACAATTGAGAAAATCCCCCCACAGGATTGGTCTGTGGGCAAGCCCATTCAATAATATTTTCTTGACTGATGACTGATGTGGGTAAGCCCTTCCCACAGAGAGTGGTGTCATTCCTGGATGAGTGGTCCTCGGAGGCATTAAGAACACAGCTGAGCAAGACCTGAGGAGCAAACCAGTAAGCAGCACTCCTCCATGTCCTCTCTATCAGCTCATGCCTCCAGGTTCTTGCTTTGAGTTTCTCCCCAACGTCCCCCAGATAATGGATGACAAATTGCAAGATAAAATAAAGGCCTTCCCCTCAACAAGTTGATCTGATGCTTTGTCAAAGTAATAGACGTCCAAGATATGCACCATGGTGTGCATGCGCTTGCATATGTATGTGTGTACACAAAAAATAAAGACGGGGATATTACAGAGAGAGAACTCAAACAACTAACTTAATGATACATTCAAGGTTTTGGAAAGAACATAAACAACACCTAAAAGCAGTAGCAGGGAGAAATAATTAAGACTGAGGCAGAAATTAATGAAATGGAAACAGCAAGAACAAATAATACAGGAATCAAGGAAAGGAAAAATTGATTCCTTACAAGACAAGATTGGCTATCCCCTAGTCAAATTAACCAGAGGAGGGACCAATTAATAAAATTAGTGATGTAAAGGGAGTGATTGTAGCTGGAACAATCAATGAAATTCAGAACATAACAGAATCATTTCCTACTGAATTGGAAAATCTAAGAAAAATGAATTACTTTATAGATGCTTAGGACCTGCCAGAATTTTATAAAGATGAAGTAAATAATTTTGAATGATTCATAACAAGTAATGCGATTGATTACTAACATAAAGTTGTTACTAACTACACAAAGGATGGAAGGAAGAAAGGAAGGAAGGAAGGAAGGAAGGAAGGAAGGAAGAAAGAAAGAAAGAAAGAAAGAAAGAAAGAAAGAAAGAGAAAAAGAGAAAAAGAGAAAAAGAGAAAAAGAGAAGAAAAGAAAGATCCAGGACCAAATATATTCAGTGTTTAAATCTAAAAGAACTTTCAAAAAAATTACCACCAATATTTGTCAAATTTTTCCACAAAATGAAGTGGAAGAAACTCTTTCAAACTTTTTTTTTAATGAAGCCTAACCATGATGTCAAACCAGATAAACAACAACAAAAATTGCAGAATGATACCCCTTATGAACACAGGTACAAAACATTCTAATAATATACTGGATAAGAAATCACACCCCCAAATCTTTTAGAGCTAATAAACACTTTCATCAAAGTGGCAGGATACTAAATTAACACCACAAATCTGTAGTCTTAATACATAGCAATGCCAAACATGCTGTAAAAGAAATAAGGGAAGAAGTGCTACTCATTACAGCAAAAAATAACAAATAAGAACATTTAGCAATAAACATAACCAAAGAAGTGAAAAAACTCTACAATGGCAACTTTAAGATGCTGAAGAAACTGAGGAGGACCCTATCAGATGAATGATCATGGAAGAAAAGAATTAATACTTTTAAAATAACTGTCCTTCCCTAAACAACTAAAAATTCAATATAACTACAATCAAAACTCCATGGTCATTCTTCATGAACATAGAAAAGTCTTAAAATTTATATGGAATTCCAAAATACCAAAGACAGGCAAAGACCCTTGAACAAAAAGAATATTGTAGGAGGTACCAATATGCCTGATTTAAATATGTACTACAGGGTCATAGTCATAAAAACAGTGTCTTTCAAAAATAAAATAGAAATCCCGAACAATGGAATAGAATAGATGACCCAAATATAAGTACGTACAGTTTCAACTACCTGATTTTTGAAACACACACACAGTATTGGAGAAAAGACAGCATCTTTGACAAGTGGTGCTGTGAAAACAGGATATAAACATGCAAAGGAGTAAAAATAGGTCCTTCTCTCTGTATCACTCAATTCCCAATGAACAAAGGATTATGTAAGACCTGACACCTGAAATTAACATAGAAGGAAGAAGGGAGCATGCTTCAACATACGGGCACAATGGAGACTTTATAAATACAATTTTAGTAGTGCAGAAAATAAGACTGATAACCGACAAATGGCACTTCATGAAACTGAAAAGCCTTTGTATTATAGCAAAGTGAAAATGCAGACCAGAATATGGAAGAAAATGTTTGGGGAAAATATCTGCTGGAGTATTAGTGCATAGAAAATGTAAAGAACACAAAACCCTAACACCAAGAAAATAACCAATAGAGCTGAAAAATGTTTGAGGGAGCTTGGAGAGTTAAGAGTCCAGGTTGCTCTTCCAGAGGATTCAAGTTCAACACCTAGTACCCACATGGTGGTTGCCAACTTTCTATAACCCCAGTCCCTGGGGATCTGATGCCCTCTTCCAGCCTCCACAGGTAATGCATACGTGTAGAGTACAGATAATCATACAAGCAAAAATATTCATACGTGTAAAGTAAAAATAAAATAAATAAATAAATAAATAAAATCCAGCTGGACCAGGACTGAATGAGCATATGACCTAGCCGGACTCTCTGAATGTGACTGCCAGTGGGGACTGACTGAGAAGCCAATGATAATGGCACTGGGACCTATCTCTTCTGCATGTATTGGCTATTTGGGAACTTATTCTATATGGATGCACATCTTCTTAGACCGAGATGGAGGGGGGAGGGCCTTGGGCTTCCCACAGGGCAGGGTATTCTGTCCCATCTTAAGGAAGCAGGGGGAGGGCGGTGGGGTAGTGGGGGCGTGGGAGGGCCTGGAACAAGGGGAGTAAATGTAAATTTTTCTTTTAACAATAAAAAATAAATAAAAGTTAAAAATAAATTTAAAAATGCTCTGTGGAATTAAGCAGAATTTTCTCAGAAGAATAGATACAAATAGCTAGGGAGTACTTTTAAAAGTGTTCAACATCTTTAGTTAGCAGAGAAAGTCAGATTAAATCTACTGTGAGAGTCCTTCACCCCAGTCAGAATGGCTATCAACAAGAATAAAAATGATAACAAATGTTTCCATAGCTGTGGGAAAGCAGAACTCATATTCAGCATTAGTGAGAGTCTCAGCTACTGCAGCTCCTTGGAAAATCATTTGGAAGCTTTCTAAAAAAAAAATTTAAAAATAAACCTAGAAATAAAATAAATTACCCAGGAGAAAAAACAGAATTTACAACATACTACAGATACATTTGACCATCCATGTTCATTGCTCTTCTAGATACAGTAGGCAGAAAATAAAATCAGTTAAAGGCCCATCAACTGACAAATGGATAATAAAACTGTGGAACACATACACAACAGAATTTTATTCACTTCCCAAGAAAAAAATAAAATAATGGCATTTGCAGGTAAATGGCTTAGAACTGAAAAACATACTGAGTGGATTAACCCAGACCCAGGAGAATAAATGATGTTTGTTCTCTTTGTTATATGGATTTTAGCTTGAATTCTTTAGTTCTGTTTAAGTCAATATAGCTTTTAAACTGTGAGACTAGGAAGAAGATGTTGGGGCGGGTTCCTTAAGGGAGTGAGGATAGTGGAACAGGAATAGAAGGAAAGCATAGAGGTGAAGCAGTAGCGTGAAAATGTTTCCATAGGAAGGGCTTTGGGGAATCAAGAGGATGAGTCTGCAGTGTTTAGGACTAACCAAATTAAGGCATATAGAAAAGCCTTATGTAAACCTAGTGCCTCTAACCCAAATAAAGAAAGATTAAATAGGTATCGTGGCTAGATAATGCTGCCCCTAGAAACAATGGGTTACTAAAGATAGCTCCCAGTCCCACAAGACTTGTAGAGACTCGCCAAACAGTAAAGACACCACACATATTAGCTGCAAGATTGAGAGAAAACCAGCTGGAACTGAGCGGGCTAGATTTCAAGGTGAATGGAAGATACAATGCAAGTTATTAGGAAAGGGAGCACATGAACTGTCCAACCCAGGAGTGAGTCCTATGAACCACAGGATCAACCTGCCAGGCAAGACCAGCCCACCAGAGCAATAATGGCATGACTGTTAACAGCAGTAACAAGCTATAGTTTCACTGGATTTGAGGCTCACTCCATGGGGAAACCATGTGTCATGCTATAAACTCAATTAATGATCTGTGCTTAGAGATCACAGGCCCATAGAAGAACTTACTACTCTCGTATAACTAAATTTACATAGCATCAAACTGGCTTCTAAATATCTATATTTAAGTTGAGAGACAAAAGCTACTCTCAGTCTTAACCAGAAGGGATTTTGTTTATTTGTTTTTATTTTTTGTTTTTAGGATTTTTTTTTTTTGCAGTGAATGGTACTGAATGGCAGATTTATGGTTGTCCAGGATGCTGAGAATAAGTGATGACTGGGCGTTTAGTCCTAGGAAAGACATTTATACCACTAACCCCCACTATGGTTCAGGATGGGTGGAGAGTATATCACAACCAGAAGACAGTAGGGAAGGACTATGAAAGGCCATAGATTAGACTGGGCACAACTATTGCACTCATAATTTACAATGACTTTGATCACCTGCACTATGCCTGCATCAAGACTCGCCCTCTAAACAATCAGTCATGAAAGAATGGGAGACTCAAAGGGCCCAACTTTTTATTCCTGAATCATTAGCTATTCATAGATCCTGGAATTGGGCTGATCATTGTCTTCAGTTGTGTACCCACTGCTGAGACCATTATGTTCCTACTGGATAACTCTAAACCCATGATTACCCACACTGCTCAACAAGAACAAAACAAACAAAAAATCAATTGGTGTGGATGTAAGAAAGAGATTAACAGGAACGAAAGCAGGAAGACAAGAGAGAAGGGTCATGGGGAAAAGTGGGATAAGAGTTGTCAGTACACATGTAAATGTGTGAAATTTTCAAAGAAGAAATTTAATAATTAAAAACAAAGAATGCTAATATTACCAATTCCATATTCTCCTCAATCTAAGGAAAATAATGTACAAATATAACATACTTGTCTTCTTAATTAAGGTTTTATTAATGTGGCAAATCTCTGACCAAAACAACTTGGGGAGAAAATGGCTTATTTGACTTATACATCCTTATCACAGTTTATCGTCAAAGGAAGTCAGGGCAGGAACTCAAGCAGAATAAAAGCCATAGAGGAAGACTATTTATTGGTTTGTTCCTCGTCTCTTACTCAGTCTGCTTCTCTGTAACACCCAAGACTACCCGCTCAGGGGTGGCACCACCCACAGTGAACTGAGTACTCCCACATCAATCATTATTAAAGAAAATGTCCCACAGGCATATGTATAATCTAATATTATGAACGTATTTTCTCATTTGAAGTTCCATCTTCTCATATGACTCTAGCTAACTCAAGTTTACACACACAACAAAAAAAAGTTTATCAGGACAATTGACTCCTTGTCAGTTAGAAACATCAACACAGACTTATTAAAACATAATCGTTCCTCTCTTTATTTATCACATATTAGCATCAATAACTCCATAGAAAATGCATTCCAAGTTTGAAGAGTCCCGTTGTCTCTAAAGTTCAAATACTTTAAAAGTTCAAATATTTTTTTTAAAATACCCAATGTCTCTTTTAAATTTCAAAACCTCTCTAAAACATCCAAAATCTGTCCAATGCAATGCTCCAGGGTCTCTTAACTGTAGGGACTTATGGAAAACAAAACAAAACAAAAAACAAAAAGAACTAAATACTTATCTCACTCTAAGAGTAAAAAAAAAAAATCACACGGTCACAATCTAATCAAAGGTAAGCCAAATTTAAACAGGGTAATACTTCAGTGCTTGGTATCTGATACTCATAACATTCTGCTCCAAAGGGACATGGTTGCTCCATTTCTCTGTCTGTGCCAGACTGGGAGGCTTCACTCCACAGCTGTCGCCGTCCTTGGAGGTCGTCCTGTGATACTGGCATCTTTAAAATGCTGGAATCTTTCGTTCACCTGGAATGCATACTCACCAGTTGAATCTCCGGGCTCACTTCAGGAACTCTCCCCTTGCCCAAGTTTCAGCTTTTCTCCGACTTTCCCTCAATCCTGCGTCCTCTACTGAAAGTGAGGCTGGACCTTCACCAATGGTCTCTCCTGGTTTCTGATAGCTCCAAGCCTTGGCTATTTCCGGTTATCCCTTCATGTTTTCAAAACCGGTATCATTTTGCAGACTCTTACACATTACCAGATTCAGCTGCCAGAAGACGGTAAAGCTTTGGCCACCTCTAGAACACAACTTTTGTATGATGAGTCTCAGGAAACTTTGCAGAAGATGTCACAAAAATTATTCTTGTCTCTTCTAAATCATAGTTAATTCATCAGCCCCAGCTGACCAACATCAATTTTCCAGCAAAGCAAAGCTTTCATTTCAATGGTTCTTGTCCCTTGTTAATTCTTTCGCCACTACTAATCAGAACCATAGATTCTTAATTTAAAATATCATATAAATAGTCCTGATAGAGTGTTTACTTCTCTCTGATACTTCAAAAGTCAGCTCTACATCATCTGAACTGCTCTTAGCATTATCTTCTAAGTTTACACAATAGTCCCGTTAGCTTCTGAACATTCCATGGATTTTATACCCTGAAATCCCAACGTCCTTCCACAGCATCCAAACATGGTCATGTGTGTCACAGAAATATCCCCTGAGCTTGGCCCCAACTTCCATCTTAGTTAGGATTTCTACTGATGTGACAAAACTCCAACCAAAACCAACTTAGCGAGGAGAAGGTTTATTTGTCTTACACTTACAGGTCCCAGTCCATCACTTGAAGAAGTCAGGGCAGGAACTCAAGGCAGGAACTGAAGTAGAAGCTGTGGAGAAATGCTGCTTACTATTTTCTTCCTCATGGCTTGTTCACTTGCTTTCTTACTCCACCCTGGACCACCAGCCCAGGGGTGGCCCCACCCACTGAGAACTGAGCCCTCCCACAGGAGTCATTAATCAAGAAAATGCCCATTAGGTTTTCCTACAAGCTGATATTAGGGAGGCATTTTCTTTATTGAGGTTCCATGTTTTCAGATGACTCTAACTTGTGTCAAGCTGACAAAAAAAAAAAAACAAAAAAAAAACAACTAACCAGCACAATGCTATTTGCCACAATAAATCTAATAACACTATTAAAATTCTGTCATTGCTCCCTAAGAAAGGATTATACTTGTTGACTGAATTTTATTAAATAAAATATTCATTAACATAAATTACTTATTGTCATTTGTTATGAAAATAGTTTTGGAAAATAGTTCCCACAAATGGTTCTTGTGGGAGGAAGGGTCAGAGTAAATACAAATAAAGACATTCTCAAAATGTGTTTCTGCTAATTATAAGAAAGCTATCCATGCATTCATTGCTATCACAACGTGGTCATCAATCTTCACTCCTTATTTGAGCTTTACTCTTGAGATCTATTTCTAAAGTGTTTTATAGAAATGTCACAGCCACCCGAATGTTGAAAGAAAAAAGTTTCACACCTGAAATTCATATGGCTGGATATTTTTAATACGTTACAATGAAACTTGAGCTAAAGTATAGTTTCATGCTGTCCTGTGGCATTCGAACTCCATGTGGAAATATTGATTTATTTGAAAATATTATGGTATAAGCAAATTTATTTGAATAAAGAGCCTTTTGGTTAAAATTCACAACTCAATTATTTGATAAAATACTTGAGCAAAAAGAATACAGCTGTTAGAAAAGGGGAAAGAGTGCTGTCAATAGGGCAAAAAGAGAAAAATAGTTAATACTAAATATACTTTTCTGGAAGTTGTAAATTCTTTAAAGTCTAAATTAGTTCATGCTTCATAATTAGGATTTATAAAACAAATAAGCTGACTAAACAAAATAGTCACATCTATATAGGATTACTGGCCATTATGGTAGGATAGCCAAGAATTGAAAACTCCTTTGTCAGGACTGGAACCTGGCAATAATGACCTCAAGGTCCAATGTCAAATAAGTTTGTACCTAAGATGGCAAAAAGACTCAGTATTTTCACCAGTGGAGATCTTGGATAATCATTGAAGTTTATATAAATACAGGAAAAAAAGGTCTCACTGGATGGCATCCACTACAAATAACGCCAATAAAATTGACATCAACCTGAAGATATAAACATATGGCATCTTACTCGTTTTTTAACATGCTGCCTCAGTCTCTGTGAGTTCATGTGTGTGTCAATCGTGTAGAGCGGCCTTCCTTTCTTGAAGTCCTCTATCCCCCCTGGCTCTTATACCCATTCTGCCTCGTCTTCCACACAGTTCCCCGAGGCCCAAATAGAGGGATCTGATGGAGACATTCCATTTAGGGATGAGTATCCCAAAGACTGACACTCTCTCTCTCTCTCTCTCTCTCTCTCTCTCTCTCTCTCTCTCTCTCTCTCTCTCTCTCTCTCTCTCTCTGCATAATGATGTCTGGCAGTGTGTCTCTGCAGTTGCTCCATCTGCTACATATGGAAGCTTCTCTGATGATGGCTGAGCAAGGTACTGCTCTATGAGTATAGAAGAATGTCATAAGGAGTCTTTTTATTGCTACATATTTTTAGTACAGTAGTATTTGGTTTTACCCTAGGTCTCGGGTCTACCTACTTTCAAGTTCCTGGCCATCTAAGCATTACCAGGTATGGGTTCCATCTCACTGAGTGGGTCTAAAGTCTTTGAAACACTATGTTAAGTTTCTACAATTCAATGGCAAGACAAAATAAATAAACTGCTAATAGTTGTATTCACACAGTTTAATAAAGACTGACAGTCATTTTAATGAAGGAGTACTTTGAAAATTCAGCTGTGCTGAAAAAGAGAAACTTGAAACAAGGGGACATACAGAGTAGGCTGGATCATGTTCTGCAAAAAGTGAGTAGTGGAGAATGTAGGAAAGAAAAAAGGAACAGACAAAGCAAAGGCATGAACTCCAACAGCAGGAAAAAATTATAGACATACTTTTCAGTGGAAAGAACACTGTCTGTCCTCATTGCTATGTTAAGAATTTATTGGGACCACTTACACACTCAGCAAGACACCTTAGTGGCTTGAAAGAGACAACTTAGAAGAGACAATTTGTACATATGAAACAGGAGGGGGAGAAAAATGTAACTGATTGAATGTCCCTCAAACATTTCCTAAACATATCTTACTTTCTCATCATTAGCTAGGGAAAAGTTTAAAATAAAATAGTTTTTTCCTATCTCTTTTTGGCTATTTAATTATACTGTCAACAAGCCTCCTTTTAAAACTTTTAAAAATAGTGTTTATACGTGTAGGTGTTTTGTCTGCATGAATGGTTGTGGAACCGGAATGCAGTGCCGATGAAGGCCAGAAGAGAGCAGAAGGTCCATTATGGTAACCCAGGGTCATGCTCTCTAGTCCAATCTCTCTAGTCCCCAAACAAGTCCCTTATAGTCCAAATTTAGGAGAATTTCTGCATAAAGAGCAAGTAAATTAGGTTCCTATTTAGGCATGTGATGTTGATGGAATTTATGCCATATTTAAGACTTTCTGAAAATGATACAATTACTAAGAAGTTATTTTTATAAGTGAGTAGAACGATTTAAAGTAATCATATAATGATGTTCTATTTTTTAAATTTTGTTACTAGATAAAATTTTGTATTTTATTAGGCCATAGTTCCTACTGCTAAATTCACATTGTGTCTGTAAGATAGAAGGTAAAAGCAGAACGAACTCAAAAAAGCCACTTGTAGTGATGAGGTCAATTCAGTATCAGAATAGAAGTTCTTCTTAAATGAAATGGAGCAGAGATCACAGTCCTGTGGGTACATTGTAATTCATGCTCACACACAGTTTGTCTTTCATTTCAACAAATTTTGGAAGGGATCACATAGAGAGAACTCTTGGTTTTCACAAGGGCTATTTTTTTTCTGGGGACAGTACAGGGAGCAAAAAAGGTCTTACTACATATATATATGTTTAAAGTTTCTGAAGTTTAGACTTTTCTAGTACTTTAGGATCTGTTCTATACAAAAATGGACTTTTTAATCAACATTTATTTTCCAAAGAACATCTATGGTCCTTTTTCTAGTTGATTTACTTCCCCTTTCCATAGGTCCTATGACTCCTTATGCCTAACAATAGTTCCTCAAGGATTTATCAAAACTGTAAAGGTGGCTAGGTGGTGGCACATGCCTTTAATTCTAGCATTCAGGAGGAAGAGGCAGGTGGATCTCTGTGAGTTCTAAGATAGCCTGGTCTACAGACCAAGATCCAGCACAAGCTCCAAAACTACAAAGAAAGAGAAACCCTGTCTCAAAAAAAATAAAAAATAAAAACCTAACATATACAACTTTAAACTCATCCATGTCTATTGCAGGCATGTGCTATTACCTAATCATGCATCTCTGTTATCACACTCAAGGGAACAAAAAGAATGTTCCATGAAATTCATTCTACCTGGTCTGCACATCTTCACCAGCCACTTGACAGATGAGTGTGTCAAGGAACATGTGTTTTAAGATCAGCTAGACTAAAACTGGAAGTGTCTAGTAGTGAGGCGGCAGGAACCTTAGTACTGCTAAATTGAGACACATATGAGATGAAATCATTAAAAGCATATTTAAATTAAATTTTTAAAAGTATCTGATCATGAAAAATATAAGTCTTGTGAATGACTGATAATTTCTCTTCTACTGATCTGTAATTTCTTGGAGATAATATCACATATACGTGAATATGTGTATATCAAGGATGACTAATTTTGTTCATTGAATTGGCCTACTTCTCTCAACTGTTTGACCAAGAGAATAGATTCTAAGTATAATGTAAAGCTGGCACTACTGTTAAAGTAATAGGGGAAAAGAAGGTTCTAGAAAATACTGATGTCTGACAGAAACAAAGATACTTATGAAGAAATTATAGGAAAATAAAGAGAACAAATGATTTCATCGGAATTTATATTTCACTCATGAAAGATTTCTTAGAAAACACTTCCCATCATCATGCTCTGATCCTACAGGCTCTGCATCTTTTTTTATTTGTCCTCTGCTATTGCTGGACTCCAAGGTTATTGTGGAAGAAGACCCATCATGTATTATCAGCTCTAGCTTTGAGAATGCCTTTACATCTTACATCTGTTTTAGTTTTCTGGAATATATAGACACTTTCACATGTCTTGACAGTAATATTCAGTAAGTTACAGATCTTGTGCCATTAGCCTTGATGCCAAAATGCTGAATAATAGCAAGAGTTTTCACTTTTTGGATTTTATGATTTTTAGTGGAATATTTTTTAGACAGTATAATTTGAGTATGTTTCTCTTCCTCTAGTTCCTCCCAGATATTTCTGCATTCCTGCCCACAAATTTTATGTTCTTTACCTCTGTGTCTTTAAAAATGAAAACAAACAAACAAACAAAATCAGGAAGCATACATAAAACCAGAAACCGAAATGCATAAACAAAAGACAAATAAGACAAAAAAAAATCCCAAACGAACAAAATGAGATAAAAACTCTACAAAATGCCATTGAGTTCTTATTGTTGACCAAATACTCATAGAATTGTTATCTGTCCTTAAGTGTAGTTAATGTATGTGGTGAGACTCTATTGCCTAAAACTATTTTGTCCTTTGCCAGAGGGTATCAGTTGCAGATACCCTCTTGGTTAGGCTTGTGTACCCTTTTCTTCCTGGCTCAAACCTGTGAAGGCCATGTATGTGCTTCCACAGCACCAATGAGTTCATATGTGCACCAGCCCTACTGTGTCTAGAAGACAATTCTTTGGAATTATCCATCATCTCTGGTTCTTAAAAAGTTCTTTCAGCCTTCCCTTCTGAATACCACCAAGCCTTGAGGATTGAGGAAGAAGACATTCCATTTAGGACAGAGTGCTCCAAAGTCTTTCATTCCTTGCACATTATTCAGTGTATTATTTCCCATTTCCTGCAAGAGGAAGCTTTGTCGATGACAGAGCAAGGCACTGATCTATAGGTATAGTAGTATGTCATTAGAAGTCGTTGAAATTTCCATGTCACTTTAGTAGCAAAATATTTGGTTTTCCCCAGACTCATGTCCTATGTAGTCACAAATTTTTAGTGACTTTAGAAGTGTCAGCTATGGGTCCTATTTAATGGAGTGAATCTTAAATCAAATCAAGAAGTGGTTTGTTACTCCTATATCCTTGGAATCACTGTTGCACCAGTATATCTTGCAGACAGGCTATTCCTGTAGCTTGCATGGTTTGTAGTGGGATTTATGATTGCCTTTCTCCTGTGGTAGCCTGCGGAGGACCTTACAGTACCATGGAAGCTAGTAAGTAGTGATGAAGCTTATAATTATGCCCCAACTCGACTTCCTCATGTTTGATGAAATATGTAAACCTTGTCTTTAGCAGCAAGGTCTTACCACCAGGTTGTAGATTAACTAACAGCCTTGACTACAGCCCGTGATGTTTTGAGGGATTTTATGGGGCCCCTTTGTCCAATGACTCAGCTATATGTAACTCCTTCCTGGCACTGGTAGCTTTACTTGGTGGCATAAGATGTTTAGTTGTGGCATTGTCTCCTTTATTATTTGGTTATTCCTTTCATATATGCATATATTTTAGGAACCTCTACAGTAATAAGTTTCAATATGTTTTTAAATGGCCTTTAGTGTTACTTGTCCCTCCATATATTCACCCTTTTACCCTTCTCTTTCACCCCCTCCCAATTAACCCACTTATTCTAGTTTCCCCTCAGTTACTCCAAAACAATATATTTTATTTCCTCCTTGTTCTTTCCTGCCCACTAGTCCCTAACTAGGTACCTCACCTCTGTGATGATTTGGATTGCAGCACACATATCAAAGGCAAAAAGCTTATATCTACATAGAAGAGAAAAATACATTTGTCTTTGGGGGATTTGAGCTACTTCACTCAAGCTGAGTTTTTCCAGCTCCTTCCATTTACCAGTAAATTTACTTTTAAGTAGCTGAATAATGTATCCCTTGTGTAAATGTACTAAGATTTAAATATCGATTCAACAGTTGATGAGCATTTAGACTGCTTCCAATTTCTAGTTATTATGACTAGAGGATTAATCAGCATG
>JAQHUG010000139.1:4643513-4661493 GCA_028555095.1 Dicrostonyx torquatus | reverse complement strand
AGTTTATTGAGAATTTTTTCATCTATTTACATAAGGGAAATTGGTCTGTAATTCTCTTTCTTTTTTGGGTCTTTGTGTGGTTTTGTTACCAGTATAATAGTGACCACATAAAAAGTTTTAGGCAATATTTCTTTTCTCTTAATTTTGTAGAATAATTTGAAGAGTGTTGTTATTAATTCTTCTTTGAAGGTCTGATATAATTTGTGCTGAATCTGTGCATCCCTAGGCTTTTGTTGTTTGGAAGACTTAATGATTCCTTCAATTTCGCTAGGCATTATGGGTCTATGTAAATTTCTTATTTGATCCTGATTTAACTTTAATAGGTCACATAAAGCAAGAATCTCATTCATTTCTTTTATGTATTCCAATTTGGTACATGAACTTTCACTTTTTGAAACAAGGTGTGACTTTTGAATGGTTCCAAATATAAAATATACTGAGTATATTACTAAAACATTGTTATCATACCAATACAATATGCTTGGCAAGATTTTCATTTTAAAAAGTTCAATCTACATCACTTCAACATTAATTTCTGTAACTACTCTACAAATCCCTCCATCTGATAGTTTTTAGAGGAAACAAAAGAAAACTAGATATGATGAAAATATAATATTCAACATCCTACTGTTGTAATTCAATGCATAAACCTAAACAATACTTTCATTATATGCATATCTATAGTCTTCATATCTAACATATATATCAATATATAGTAAGCATTATTACTAACAGGAGAGCACATCACATTATAACTTATTGAAAATGCAGATATCTACTGAAAAACTTTCTTCTATTAGATAATGCTTTGGAAAACCTTCAAAAGCTATCTATGGATTTATATGTTGTTAATCTAAGTATTTTTCATGCTGGACAGATAGAGCCCTCTGCTGCTTTGTAACACTGTCTCTAAGATATACATATATCTTGACAAACAAGAACATTTAATATCAACAAATGAAGAAATATAATAAATATTTCTAATCAAAAACATATTCTTCATGCTAACATTACTCTACATAGTATGTGTATTGAATAATATGACAGTGGACACTACTAGACAGTTTTTGATGTCTAAAACATATATCCAAGTGATAGTTTCATGACATTATCTCACATTTGCTTTTTTTAAATTATAAATAAAGTTAGAATTGTTCTAACATCTACTCACAGTTGCAATAGGAAAACTTCGTATCTACAGTGTTGCATCTTCTGGTTTATTAAACTAGAAGCAAAGAGTAGAGAAGTGGTTGGCCTTTCATTTTCAAGGAACAAGGAGGTGCACAACTGTCAAGCACATATATAACAAGAAGTGTGAAATGAATTTTATGTTGAAGAACTATTAAAATTGCATAAGGGACAGCCAAGGGACAAAGATGTAGGTAACACCATGCACTGATGAATCTGGAGATCGTGAATTCCAAGTGAGAGATGTTCAGTTTATCCCCAAACCACCAGCTAATGTTTCCTTTTCCAGTGCAAAGGACCATGATAAATAAGAACAGAAGGCAATAAAAAATTGAACACTAGCAATACATGCTGTAGAAAGTTTTGAACACTCTTCATATTTGTGAGTGAGAGATTTCTACAACTTCTAGAAATGACTATTGCCTGGGCATAGTCCTCATCTATTACCTTATCACTCTGGGAAACTGAAGCAGGAGAATTGCCACAAACTACAGGTCATTTTTGACTGCCTGGTGAGATTCTGTCTCAAAATGAAAAACAATTGAACAAACAATGAATGTTGATAGGTTTTATGAGCTAAGAGCATACAACAAAGACCTTCAATTTTTAACAACCTTCTCTCTATATAGGTCTAAGCTAAATGTACTCTAACAGGTTTTAGACGATATTTTGACTTATATATAATAATGTAATTGGAAGCAAATAAAAATATAGGCAAACTGAATACATGAGAATCTGGTTAGAAAAGTAATGATTGGTGGGATCAGAGAACACATTGCCATGCAGGACATTTATAGTTAAGGGGCATAAAACATTGAAAACTAAGATTCACAAAGAAGTTTCAAGGAAGTATTTGTTCATTAAAAGAAAGACTAATACTTGAACAATGTACTCTGGTATTCCATGTATTTTCCACCCTACTTTTGTGGGCTCCAAATCTCTTCATTAACAGGATCTCATGTTATTACTAGGCATTTGATTGCTCCCCTAAAGGATCTACTAGGAACTATATTTTACTGTGAAAAATATTTAAAGACTATGTTATCATTGAGCTAAATCTTTGGCAACAGATTTTTCTTAATTAAATTCTTAAAAACAGTTACGAGTGTCCTCAAAATTTGGACTACTGTGTTTGTAAAAGTAAGAAAAGGACCACCATCGAATTTCAAAATTAAACCTAAAAGAAACTCCGCCAATTCTATCCTTAACAAATTGCATATGACTACATCAAAGAGCTGAATAAAGAGCATCACAGGCTGAGATATATTCTTTTACAATTTAACATCTTTGCACTCTTCTATAAAACGGAATTCAGTTACAAAAGATTTTAGAACTTTCAAAAGATTTACTAAAATTTTTAATTGAAACTTGGTCCCATGACAGGTACTGGTGCTCAGCCAATGTATTTGAACTCAATAAATGCTGGACAAAGACGTTTAATACTTCTTCAGACAATTTATTATAATGCTATCACACGCCAATAAATTCCTGCTTTATGGTATTTAATACAGAACTGTGTCCTAGTCCCTCTTCATTGTTAATTTTATAATAGCTGATCTAGGTTACAAAGACTGAAAACATAGATGTTTCCAGGACAGAGCCCTGAGCAATTACTGTAAAAGAGGAATTCATTGGCCTTGTGATGGCATTCTCAAGTATCCAGTTATACCTGCGATTTGAATAAGAACTGATTAAACTCTCACAATTCATCATGAGAAACCTTCCTGTCAATGAAATATACTAGGAGAAATTCCATCACTCCCTGAGATGCTCTGCCCCCTCCCAGCAAAGTAATAAATTAGTAGTCATCCTTTGTGAATGTGCTAAGCATGAGGTCACTCATCCCTTCTACCAGGGCACAGAAGGGTAAAGGGGATTCCAACTCTCCTATTTCTTTTGCAGGTAAGCCACAGAAAATCTAAAAGAGACACAATTCCAGCTTGACATAAACTCTGTAAAAGAGAAAGTGAACTTTTAGGATGATTATAGACTGAAAACTCTCACAGATAATTCTAATACTTGGATACATATGTAACTAGTCCTGAGACTGTCTAGGCAGTTTATAGAATGAATTCTGTTCCATCAGATTTCCTCTGCACAGTTTTTAAAAACCCCCCTCTTCCTCCACTCTCTCCAAACCAAACCTTCTCAAAGAGTCTCTAAAACAAAGACCCCAAAAGCCCATTTTTGTGTTCTCAATGGCACACTGTCCCTGAAAACTGTCAACTGTCTATTCCCCACCTAAACCACTCAGCTTTGGGTCATATTTGGGCACAAACCCGGCTTATGACAGACATACCATTACCCCTTGCCTATAACACATAAAGTCTCCCTGCTTTTGGATGGGGGTGCAACACTTCTGGCCCTAATATCTAGGAGTAGAAGCCTCACCCCCATGAGTTGCATTGTTCAAATATACCTGTTGTTATACTTCTTCAGTTTGGCTCAATCAGGCTTATTGCATCAGCAAGGCAACTTAATAACAGTGGGACAGAAAACCTTTAAATTCTAATTCTAATTAATGGGTTCAAAGTATTCAGGGTGCAGCTCAGTAGTTGAAAACTTGAGAATGTGAAAGGCTCTAGGTTTTATACTCAACTGATAGAGACAGACAGACAGACAGAAAGAGAAACACACAACACAGAGGCAGAGACAGAGTATGCACCAAGATTAAAATCCCAAGTTCTCAAAAATAGACTATGCCATAGAGATTTGCCTGCAGGAATTTTATCTCTTGAGATCATGGAGTGTTCGGTCTCAAGTGGGGTATCACACCCAACATTCTTCCAAAGTCGTTAATTATCATGGAATGCAGGGTAACAGATTATAAGAGGCAGAGAAACACAGAAACAGTGTTTTTCAGACATGACGGGCTGTTACTTTCGTGAATTTATTGGTTATGACCGAATGCAAAAGACCTACAAAAGATAAAGCCAGACAAATCCTAGGATGGATAGGGGAGTGAGTCACCATGTCACACCTCTAAATGCAGACCTAATTTCAACTGATGTCTGTTGAGGGAGGGAGGGTTCCTGTGCTTCAGGAATATGGCCTGTGAGAGACTACTCAGGCCCCGTTAGATGGTTCTCTACTCATGTAAATGTGAGTAGTACTAAGAGCTTTTCTTGATGAAGATCAAGATAAGGGTGGAGAAAATAGGGGAGGAATCAGAGGCGAGGGTATATGAATGATTTTGATGAAAGAATATTATGCAAACATAAAATTCACAAAAATAAAAATATTTTTTAAAAATGCTCTCACAAAAGAGAGCTGGAGGGCTGAAGAGGTGGCTCAGTGTGTAAGAGGACTGACTGTTCTTCCAGAGGTCCTGAGTTCAATTCCCAGCAGCTACATGGTGGCTCATAATCATCTGTAATGAGATCTGCTTCCCTCTTCTGGTGTGCAGGTATACATGTAGGCAGAATACTGTATACATAATAAATAAATCTTTAAAATATACACATGAAATAAAAATAAATCTACCAAAAGAGGAAAAGAAATAAAGACATCTGGAAAAAATGAGGAAGAATGGAGGAAAGAGGTGATTTGTACTGCAAATCAAATGAACAGAGGCTTCAGCTGACCCTGAAGGGAGCGTAGGATCAGATGTTTACATTTTTTTAAATTGAATCAAGAGGAATAGGCTTTGCTACTCATTCACATATGCAGGGGACTGGAAAGGATATCATAGAGCATAACACAACTGGCGAGGCTCATAGCTGAACGAGCAGCTATAGCCGATGAAAGCTTAGACAACTGAATTTGACTTACACTGCAGGGGTTAAGGTTCAGATAAACTAGGCAGACACTACCATGCTCACTATAACCAACGAAGCACACACTGATGTGAATTAGCCATGTTTACGACACAGTTCCATCTCTCAAAGGACTGATCAGTAAAATAGGTACTTTTAAAGAACAGAGCAAATACTAACCACACGGAAGGTCAAAGAGCTGCATCGTCATGAGCATGCCTGTACTGATGTGTGATTAGAACAAAGAGCACTGCCCAGTAAGTAGAGGCAGTTGCAGCTCAACCCAGCAGCTTTGTAGAATCCCGGTGCCAGCAAAAAGATACAGTTTTATGGGCTCATCCTGATTCAAAATGAAGGCATAGGATGCATAATATCAGAACTCTGGGAAGAGGAAAGAAAGACAACAAGCTCCTAGCCATTGGTTCATAGCCTGTGAACTCCAATGAGCAGGCCAGTTGCTTCTGTGGGTTCTCCTTTGTGATGACCCTGATCCCCCATGACTCATACAATCTTTCCTTCAGCTTCACAACAGGATTCCTCAGGCTTGATCCAATGCTTGGCTGTGGATCTCTGCATCTGTTTCCATCAGTTACTAGACAAAGGCTCTCTGATGACAACTGGGGTTGTCACCAATCTGATTACAGGAGATGACAAGTTCAGGCTAGCTATCCACTATTACTAGGAGTCTTAGCAGGGGTTAATTCTTGTAGATTCTTATAAGGTTCCCTTAGGAAAGAAGAATGTTTTTATGTTTGGGGGTCACCACAATATAAAGGGTTGCTGTACATACATGCCTGTTTCTCCTCTACCCAAAGAAGAGGAAACTCTTTACTGCTTTTCACTGCATAGCACCTCCTCAAGGGACAGTGAGTACCATGATTATTTTAGGTCAATGAGAAACATGGAATGTTGTTTACAAAAATATGTTGAAACTTCATCACAATAATAATAACGTCACTCATTTCACTGTATCCTTTGAAGGCTATGTAATGACAGTATTTATTTTATGTTTGTGTGACAAATACCATAATAAATGTCTTTTACCCACAATCTTGTTCACAATATTTTGAAGATGTGGTTACTTTTTATATTTATTTGCTTGAAGAAGAAACTGAAGCATAGGGAGATGAAGTAATTTATCAAGATTGTGTATTTGTCATGTGACTTCTGCTGGGGATAAATGAGTATCTGCTTGCCGAGATAAGGCACTGATTACAGAGCAAAGATATGATTCCATTCAAGTCTGTCTTAGTGAACCAGTACTTTAATTTGGATTATATGCAGAATGATAGCTGAGGGATAGATAACTCACAGGGTCATAGATGACTCCAGACACAACATGGGAATGTTCACTCCAGTGTAGGTGAGATCAGGAAAACTATTATCACTGAAGTCACCAGCATAAATTGCAGGAAGGTCCACCCCCAGCAAAAACTTACTGCTTATATAATCTCAAAGCCGTGCCAACTGTGTCTTGTATCTTTCCTGTGATTTTGAGATCCATTTCAGCCTTTCAGCAGGGATTGGTTCAATCTGGAAGAAATGAGCACATCTGACACTCAACAGCTTTCCCGCATATCACTGTTTCTCCCCACTCTTCGGCATCTCTGAGATATTGAGAGGGTGACATTGGCATCTCACTAGATAGCCTGCGACGTAGCAGAAAGTCAATCACTTGTTCTCAGCAGTTGACCTGTTATGAGTCTCACAGTGACCAATGTCCAATAAAAGAAGTTATTCCTTCCATGGCCAATGCTGATGGTAGTAGCACTCTATGGATATAAACACGAAGGTTTAGAAGGCAATTTGATGGTTATATCACATCCACCTAACCCAACAATAACAGTAGCCTCCCAAATGCATCTATGTCTCCCCTAGCTTCTTTCCTGACTTCGAGTGTCTTATGTGAATATAGTCTTAAACCCAACTGGAAAGCAGTTCTTTTCACCACAACAAGAGTGCCACTGTTCTCGTGGTATAGAATGCATGATCTATAACCAAACTTAACAATTGCCAACACTTCACCCTCAGAAGCCTTGACAATAGCAATATGAAAACCATCCAGGGGAGGGGGACAGGAAACTACAGCTCAGTCTCAGTATAATTTCTCCAAGTTATATAGCTAAAGCATGTGGAGTCTTCAACAACAGAACTTACCATGTAGTAATTATATCAAGCAATCGTCAGCACTAGTAACAACTTTTTGGTTTATGGGACTTCTGGGGCTTCCCTGGCAAACAAGTCATAGATGGGGGGGGCATCTAACCCTGGCTGTGGATTTTTAACTCATCAACCTACAGAAATGAGAAAAGAATATGAAAAAGGCAAGTGACTTCAAAAAAACACATGAAAATATTATAAGTTGTAACAATACTATATATCAATTTAAACAACCAGTCTATAAGAATTAAGATGTTACCAGTAGAAAAAAAATGAATAGACCCAATTTTAAAAACCTTGCTAAAAGAGACTACTAAGCACATAAAGCCATGGAAATTTAGCTCTTTAGAGAAACAATTTAGGCAGAATGTTTGGCATATACAAAGGCATAAATGGCATAATGTTCACACAAGGAATTAGAAGACTAATTCAGTCCTAATAAAAATCCCAAAGGTTATGGCTGCGAGAAAAGAATTTGCATTCACAATGAAATGGCCCTCAGTGGGTAGAGATGTTATTCAGCCTAGCTTGTTTTGAGATGCCAAATGGACTTTTTGGCATTACTGTATAAAACAATACAGTAGCCATAATTAATTAAGCTGTTTTCCAAGCACACTTCCAAGTTCTTTACCTGTTTTAATTATTTTTCCTAATATGTACCCAATGAGATATTAATATACTCATTTAATGAGGAGAACAAGTTATTGAAGTCTGAGGAAACTATGAGATCACACAGACATTTTCAAAATCAGGAAACATGATTTGAGAGTCTAACTCTAATTACAACTCAGTATGGTGTATGTTATATATAAAACACAGACAAAAGACAGAATTAAAGTGTTTTGTAACATACATGTTTCATAATATACTTAAAAAATACTCAACTTTTAAAATCTACAATATGGTATATGAAATTAGTGAGACCTATTTTAAATTAGCTATTGTAAAAAGCCAGAATCTTAATAATCTATTCTTTCCTATTTTCCATTTTTCTTTTTACAGGTGTCATTATTCTTATCATAGAATTTTCAAAAAGTAAAATTTAAAAAAAAAGCCACTCACACCTCTAAGGCTCAGGGAACATTGCTGAAGAAAATGCAGAAAGTCTGTAAGAGCCAGAGGATCAGGGAGTTTGCTGTAAGACTGTGTAGCCTATCAGAAGCTACACCTCGTCTCACCAGCATGACCGACTAAACATGAGCTGAACAAGGACAACAGCAATGGGCACACCAAAGTGCATGGAGAAAAGTCCATGAGGCCCCAACTACATACAAAGAACGACAGGCACCTGAGGAAAGCTGGGAGAAGGAGAAGTGAACTTTCTCAGAGAGCAACACACCAACTGGCTGTTGTGAAAACACACATACAAATATCATTATACAGACTGAACATATATATGCAGTAACAGTGAATGAAGAGTCATAAATTTGAAGGAGAACAGAGAAGGTTAAATGGGAAGGTTTGAAGGAGGAAATAAAATGGAGAAATGATGTAATTATGATCTCAAAAAGAAAAAAAGTCACTTATTAATTGTGATAACATATTGAAAAGAAAATGGAACCACAATGTCATTTACCAATTCTGGAAATTAAAGGACATATTTTTACTTAAGCTAGAAAATGTGTATGTATGATAAGCTTAATGTGTGGGTATGTGTTGAAGATGCTTATGAATTATTATATACTGCTACACTGACTGCAATTCAAAAATGCTAATGTATTAATATGAAAAAGTACATTACATTCTGTTGCTTAAAACTCATCAGACTGTAATTGTTAGGCACTATAAAAAAGCACTTAGAAAGAATATTTTTTATTCCTTGAAAATGACATGGGTCAAAAGTATTCAATCATAGACACACTTTCTGAACTCCAGAAAGGCAGAGAAATGCAACAATTTCTCTTCCAGCTAATTATAGAAATAGTTTTATACTAAATGTAAGGTTGCCACATTCTTTTAGCTCTGCATTGCCTCTGAAATTACTGACTTTGATAGAATAGATTTAAGTTATTCAATACACAAGAATAGAACTGAGAATTATGACCTGCAATAATTTTTGATAATTCTTTGAGGTAATGCTTACTTTATAGCATCATATGGAGGTTGCTCAAAACTTCTCTGCATGCTTGTTTAAATGGTTTTCATTGCTAGGCTTGATATTCAGAGGAGAGGTAATTTTATTATATGTTATGATTTTGTTAACACGCTGAAAGAGAAATCGTACTTCTAAAATGTTACTTTAATGATCTAAATATTTATGTGCCCTTAAAAATGTAAGTTCACTTCTTTCTGGAATGTTTCAATGTAAGACCTAAATGTTACACTAACATTAAGAAAATTCACTGGCCTCATTTGTCTATGAAAGAAATGTCATTCCTGAGAGTGAAGGGAACTAGCTTGGGGTCACATTACATTACTATTTTTCTTGCAATTGTGATAAAATGCTTGACAAAAGTGATTTATGGGGAAGGGTCAAATCTCATCACAGCAAGGAAGGCATGGTGCCAAGAACATGAAGTAGTTGGTCAGTTGGTCACATTTCATCATCAGTCTGGAAACAAAGGGATGAAGGATACCAATTGGCTGGTTGTCTTTCTTTTTTCCATTAGTCCAAGACTACAGGCCATGGGATAGTTATGCCCACAGTTAGAATGGCCTTTCCTTGCTAAGTTAATCTGGAAGTATGTCTCCTAGGTGATCCTACATGCCGTAAAATTAACAATGAGAATTAACTATTGCAATTGAAACCATGTGACTGGAGGAAACCAGAAAAGCAGTGATCACAGTAAAATGTGGCTCTCTTTTCTTTACCCACTCCACACTACACATTTTTAGGAAAGGCATACCCACTCTGTGACCCATCACATGTAAAGAAGTCACTGGCTGCTTTTCTACCACTCAGGACCCTAATTCTCTTTACCCTTTTCTCTATAAGGGAAACAAAATGTTCAAATTATTTGATTTCCCTTTTCAAAACCTGACCTGAGTATTTCTTTCCATAAAAATATTCATGATCATTTTTCTGGTCATTGTAAATGAAAATTACTGATCTTAGCTAACACATAACCACAAACTTCTCGGAGGTTGAGAGCACTGACTGCTTTTCCAGAGGTCCTGAGTTCAATTCCCAGCAACCACAAACTTTTATAAAGTTTGGGAAGAAATTTCTACTCTGATTTGTAAGGCACATAGGATTTTCATTCAAAACCAACTCTAACTATTATAGTATAAACAGAAATCTCACAACTATGAGAGTACTGTCCATATCCGTAGACTGCAGATAGCGACAGTTTACATTAGTAAATGTATTTTTCCTTGAATTTCAAATGAATTGGTCCTCTACCTGATCATTCATGAATAAGAAGTAAAACATAGATTTATAAATCCATTGTCTCCCTGTTTCTATTTAACACTCGTCAACATTCTTAATCATATGATCTAAACTCTGTTTTTCTATACCTACTTTTTATTTTAATCACTATTTTATTTAATCATTATTTGATGCTCAATCTTTTCACCATTTATTATTTTATTTAATAATGTTATTAGTATGCAACAAATGTTTATACTAATAATTAAAAAAGGATATTGTTCAAATGTAAAAAACAAGTCTACTTATCTACCATAAAGTTTTCCTATCTTAGTTAGGGTTTCTATTGCTGTGAAGAGACACCAGGACCACAGCAACTATTATAAAGGAAGAACATTTAGTTATAGTGGCTTACATTTTCAGAGGTTTAGTACATTATCACAACGGTGTGAAATAGTGGTGTGCAAAAATGATGCTGGAGAAGGAGCTGAAAGTTCTCCATCTTGGCCCACATGCAATAGGAAGTGGCATGAGTGTCACACTGAGCAGAACTTGAGTAAAGGAGACCTCAAAGCCACCCCCTCAGTGACACACTTCCTCCAATCGCATTGCTTCCTTTGGGGCCCATTTCCGTTCAAACCACTACATTTCCCTTTCATAACCTCAACATTCCCAGCTCTTAACTCATTCTGCAGTTCACATAATTTGTGAGATTTTTCACTATCACAATTATTTTCCACATATTTTATTCAATATCTCACCTACCACTTAATATCACAGACAAAAAAGTGATACTCAGTTGAACCTTAGTGTCTTAAAGATACACAAATAATGTGATCGAAATACCTATGGAGAATAATGGATTCACTTGGAGTCACTTTCTCAATTATTAGATCATTCAAATTATGTTTATAATCAACTAAATCCTTAGGTCTTTTTCACATAAACTGCCTGAAATTGTTTACATTGCTCAGACATATTGCCAGCTTTTACCATCCTTTTAATATGTAAACATCCTCAGGAGATTTAAGACATTAAGTGATGTTCTCAATCACACACAGCTTGTGGTCAATTTCCTCCTTCCTTATAATTATCTCCTAACCCCTAGCTGAGAGCAGCATGAGAAATGAGTTGGTCTTTCCAGAGATGGAGTGAACGTCTTCATGA
Organism: Dicrostonyx torquatus; assembly: GCA_028555095.1. Classification (NCBI taxonomy): domain Eukaryota; kingdom Metazoa; phylum Chordata; class Mammalia; order Rodentia; family Cricetidae; genus Dicrostonyx; species Dicrostonyx torquatus. The sequence continues at coordinate 4,649,913 of JAQHUG010000139.1, read as the reverse complement.
CTTGCAGAAGTACCTACAAAGTCAAGTCTGAATACAGTTTATAGCCCAGATGCCAGAATAGATGAAAGTATTGGGAAATGGAGAAGGAAGTGGACCAGGATAAAAACTAGGGGGCATTTGTATAGATGGTTATGCTTTTTCCATGTTCGTATTTTTCCCTATTCACTGGACCCCATAAGCATTAGTTAGTTATAGTCCAGGAGCTATTACAATCTATAGTTTCAAAAAAGACTATAGCTCTGCTTACTAAGGCAAAATTATAAAAAAAAATAAGTGAATGAATAGAGTTCATCGTTGCTAGGCATATATTTTATTTTTTTATTTTTTTAGGCATATATTTTACAAAATAGAAGGCAGAAATAAAGAATAACAACATATGTAACCCAAATAAGGGGATTAAAAAGAAGTGCATGGATGAGAAAGATGAATATTGTGGGATGTTTGTCCACTGTGTGAAATGGTATTGCTATCATTGGTTTAATAAAGAGCTGAAGGACCAATAGCTAGGCAGGAGGCGTAGGTGGAACTTCTGGATAGAGAGGGGAAGTAGAAGGAGATAACTGAGGTGCAGAGGAGATGCTAACAAGACATGAAGGGAGTCAGCCATACAGAATGAAAGGAAAATAGCAAGTCATATAGTAAAACTCAGATGAATAAAAGCAGATTAATTTAAGTTATAAGAGCTAGTGGGACCAGCCTAAGCTGAGAGCATGCTTTCATAATTAATAATAAGTCTTCATGTCATTATCTGTCAGCTGGTGGTGCAAAGATAGTCTTACAAGACATGTAAGTTGACTTACATGTCTAAAACCAACTCATAGATCTTAGTTGGTCATAGGCATGCTAAACTGCTAGGGAGGAAACAGGCAGATTTGTGCAACCAATTTTATGATGCAACATCCCAAAAAGTAAAAGTGAATGATGAATGGATGAAAGGAGATGTACGTGATAGATCAAATGTGATAAAATAGTAATGTGAGACTTTGATGGATATATGACTGTTTATACTATAAAACTTAGCATTTAAAAATGTTAAAAATTCCCAAAAATAATAAAATAAGACTAAGGTTCACTGTTAACATGCATCTTACTATTCACATGGAAGTTTAGGCACTTCTTGAGAAAATGTTTCCATACTGTAGATACTGACTATATGAACAATGGTAGTTCAGAGAAATTGGCAGGAACTGACAGATGAAGAAAAACGCCAGTTGGGATTTGAAGAATGCAAGGTTTTACAAGATGACATATAAGACGGAGAGCTTTTTCAAGTGGGGATGACAGCATGAACAAACACAAGGAGGGGGCACAGAAATGCAGGTGTTAAAGACACGAATAGCCATGTTGTGAGAACACCCAGTAATAACTTCGGTTAAGCTAGATCTGGAATGCCACTAAGGGTAGAATAAGACGAAGTCTCTTTCCTTAATACCAACATTGCCAGTATTTGGACAAAAAAAAAACCATGGATGCAAATATTTCCAAACAAATTTGTCACACAGACACATAATATAGACAGATGAATGAAGGTACCTGAGAGTGTCTCAAGTTCCATACTACAGTTACTAAAAATGCAGTACAATGAAAAAATGTCTGGCCCTTCATTAATCACAGTGATTTTATTACACCATAGAATTCAGGCACTATATATTTACAAAAGCCATTCAAATATCCACTTTCCCAGAATTACATATAATATTACTTGTTTTCCCCAGGCCAGCTCAGGCCAGACTAGAACCAATAATGCCAATCACTTCCTTTCATGGCCATTCTTTGATTGTCTAAACAGAAAGCTGTGTAGATCCAAAATCACAATAGAAATAATGAAACATACATAAACTGTAGATCCAAAACCACAAGAGAAATAGTGAAAATATATAAATTGCCTGATAATTAAAATAACTTATCAAGAATATATGTGTGTGCATATACATACATATAAATATATATGTAATTATAATTATCAAAGAAAAAGAGACTACCAACTTGAAAGTAGGGTGCATGGGAAGTCATTCAAAGTAGAATAGCTGGGAGATGCCAGAGAGAGAAAAGGAAGTGGACAACGTAAATATAATTTGATTTCAATAAGTGTCAGGAAGCACCGAATTTATGGTAGATCTGGAGTTCAGGTCACTCTTTCCAAGGATAAATTAAAATGGCTCTCACTATCATTTACGATCCAGACTGAAGAGAAAGTGCATGAAAGAAGACGAGTTTATGATTCAGACTACTCCATAGCCAGGGTAGGGCAGTGAATTTAAAGGGAACTACTCGTGAAGACTTAATTTAATAAGGACATATACTTTGTCTGAGCAAGTGCCTTAACTTCCTACATAAAAATGAGGTGAGTGGCAACAATGCATACCTTGTACGATTGTGAAAAAAACTCAGATACAAACAATAAGAGGGAATTTACTCACAATGGAATGAAATTATTATAAATATTGTGCAAATGCTTTCTTTTAATACCATTAACAACCATTTGTTATTCATGTAAATAAATTTACCAGATCACATTTTAAAAACTTATTTCAAAACATGCAAAAACACCTTCTTTGACTTATAAATTTTTCTGTGTTGGTTTTGAATGCTCATTGGTTACCTTTTGAAGCTGTCTACAAACAACTCATTTGTAAAGAAGCTAACACGTGTGTGCTTTCCTCAGCTGCATGTTAATATGACCAACTTTTGTACTTTGGTCATTGTATGTTATGATATTCCCATTGTATGTTATGATATTCCCATTGTATGTTATGATACTCCCATTGTATGTTATGATATTCCCATTGTCTTTCTCTCTCCTTTCTGTGGCCTATTCTGGCTAGAAATCTCTGGTTCTCTAAATTGAGAGATTAAATTAATCCCCCTCTGTCTTAGTTTCCTTTTCTGTTGTGGTAATAAAACATCCCAAGAAAAGTCACATGGCGAATAGGAGTTTATTTGGCTCACCACAGTTCCAGGTTATAGTCCATCAGTGGGGTGGGGTAGTCAATATAGAAGAAATTTATAGTGACTAGTCACAATCACAGTCAAGAGCAAAGATTGGATGAATTCATATATTCTATGGCACAGCTGCCCATCTCCTTTTCATACAGTCCAGGGCCCACCTATGAAATAATGTCACAATACATCAAAGAAGTCATTGCTAAATCCAAATTCAGTTTCATAAAATTTTTCCATCATGGTTTACCTCTAGGAGTTTGACAATTTCAGTGTTACATTAATGGGTTTGTATCTGTTTTGTGGCCCTTTGGGTAAAATGGTAGATTAGAAGCATTTGGGTGAGTGCATTACTATAGAGAAAGTAAGTAAAGAACAAAGGTCGCTGTGTCACTTCCCAAGTAGCTCCCTCACTTTCTCTGTTCCTTGACAGGCATTTTTCTACAAACCAAAGAACTACAAACAAATTCAGGTACCCACCAACAAATTACATATTAATTAGCTCTAAACCTATAAATTAGGGCTATAGCTCAGTGGAATAATGCTTACCAAATATTAACAACCTATACTCAATTCCTAGTGTTGAAAAAAAATCTAGAAATTATACTTTCTCCAAGCAGTACACCAAAACTGCATTCTGTGAGCTTTACAAGGACAGAGTGAATTTCATAGGTTTCTCCCATGGTAAGACAAATCAAGAACTGCTGACAAATTATTAAGGGAACTAGAGCTATGTACCCAATAAACCACAACAGCGAAGCAATACAGTGCCTAGTTAAGATAACCATCTGGGAAGACTCACATAAGACAAAACAAAAGAGTAAAATAAGGGGAAGAAAGTTAAAAATAAAACATCCCTATATATGTCCAAAATTTATTAATGAATCACAAATAATATGAAAAAATAAATAATATGTACAACTTTTCAGTGATGAGATAGTTGAAATGCCAGAGAACCCTACCTTAAAAAAACTTATACAGTACTCAACTAATCAGACTAATCAGATGAAGGAATGAAGAAAATATTTTCAAGATCTAGTCAAGACACTTACCTAAGTGAATTAAATTGCAAGTAACTTAGGGAGAGTCAAAACTATGAAGGAATAATAGAGAAAGAAATTTAAAACACTGGGGGGAAAAGAAACTTTAGAAATGAAAAGAAATCATGTGGAAAAATACCTCATTTGTCCATACTAAGGAGAAGAATTAATCTTAGGGATGGCAGATAAAGTGGTGACAATAATATAGTTTATGTTTAGGGGAAAGAGTAATGAATGTGACCAATACTTATAAAATATGAGGTAAGTTAAAGAGACCAAATCCATAAGATAAAAGGAGATGAGATGAAGTCAAAAGATGTAGATTGGTTATTCAAAGAAATTATAGCTGAAAATCTCAAATCTCTCAAACTTAGAGGAATAAATTGCTGTCCAAATGTAAGAGGCATTTATAAGCACAAACATGTTCAGGAAAGATAATTCTATACATTATACTACAGGCAATATATCAAAACTGCAAACCTAAGGAATCATAGTAAAATGTGTACGGGAAAATATCAACTCAAACACGAGATATAGAACTCAAAACAAAGTAATATCTTTCATCAGAAACAGACAAGAAAGCATGGAACAGCATATGTTAAAGTCTGAAAGTCAACAACTGGTAATGAAAATCTTCATTCTTTTGCAAAGTTATCTCTCAGAATTAATAGAGATATAAAGACTATTCAAAACCAAAACAAATTAAGAAGATTCATGACAACCAAACCAGCACTGCAGAAAATCATTAAGGAAGAAGGAAGACAGTCTCATCCATGAGAACACAGAAAAGAATACATTCCAAAATTTAAAAGATGAGACAAGAGTTTCCACTCTGTCCACATTTATTCAATGTAGTGCTTGAAGTATTAGGAAGAACAGTAAGAAAAGAGAGAAGTCAAAGTTATTGCTTTTCACAGACAATATAATTCTGCAATTACAAAACCTTACAGATGCCCCAGAAAACTCTTCTGGTAAACACTTTTAGTAGAGCTGCAGGACATGAAACCAGCATACACAACTCAGTATCTTTTTCTTTTTTTTAACCAAAACTAAACTCGCTGAGAAATAAATACCCCAATCTCAGTAGTGCATAAAACAGATAGATAGATAGATAGATAGATAGATAGATAGATAGATAGATAGATAGATAGATAGATTGACAGGTAGGTAGATAGGTAGGTAGGTAGGTAGATAAAGTACTTAAGAATAAGCATAACCAAGGAAGTGAAAGACTATAGGAAGAGTTTAACAGCCAGCTCTAGGCCAACTGAGCATGCTCATTCGCAACTTCCTCTTGAGCCTATCTGTGCAAGGCCTGGAGACTGCTGATGGCATGATGACCTGGGCCAATAACAGAGACAACACAGCATTCCAGCTGGGCATCGGCCCTGGGTTCCAGGAGGAGGTATAAGAGGCCTGCCCATAGCCTCAATAAACAAGTTGGCTTTTGCTCCTCACCTAGCTACTAGGTTCTGTGCCATTGATTCTGTGCATTTTTGCCCTCTCCCCAAAGAGTCTACCTTTTTGGACTCATTTCCTGCAACAAAAGACCTTTACCATGACAATTTTAAGGCACTAAGTAAAGAAATTTTAAAGAGATAGTAGATGATGGAAAGACCACCATGCACCTTTACTGGGAGAATTAATATAAACATAGTTAAACCTAAAGAAATCTATAGATTCAGTATAATCCCCCCACCAAAACCCCAAAACCATCCTCACAAAACTAGGGAAAAATTCTAAAAATTGAAATACTGAAACCATGACTAGTCAAAGGAGTCCTAGTAAGAAAGAGAACACGGGTCTCATATATCTGTTCTCACCTATAGAGTCGTAGTGACAAATAAAGGCCTGGCCATGACATAAAGACATGTTCTGTTTTGCTGCTATTGCTTTCACAATAATAAGAAAATTAAATCAGTTTAAATTTTTGTCAATACAGAAATGGATAATGAAACTATGGTACGCATACACAATAGAAATTAGTTTAGCCATAAAGAAAAAAATTATAGAAATGTATAAGAAGTACTTGCAGTTCAGGACTTCTCTTGCTTATGAGGAAGCTGAAGTAGATTTTGAATATACTGTTCTCCTAAACAGGGACTGGTCCTACTTCTATAAAAAGACAGATAATAAACTGCTGAATTTAAATCCATTTTTATGAACAGAGAATAATAGTTTAGGTCATTTTAAATCAATTTATTTTTCATAATGAAGTTTAGATGTAGACAAGGAAAGGCATACACTAGAATGCACCTTTCCACCTCACCACCAGATCTTCACAGCATTGTCCTTTCTACACACACTGATGGATCTAAGTGCACTGATGGATGGAGAGAGGATAGACAGATGGACAGGAATGCGGAAAGGAAGTGAATGGATGGATGGATGGATGGATGGATGGATGGATGGATGGATGG
>JAQHUG010000139.1:4598061-4617950 GCA_028555095.1 Dicrostonyx torquatus | reverse complement strand
TTTCAATACTGTAGCTTTGTTATAGAGTTTGAAGTCAGGGATGGTAATGCCTCCTGAAGTTCCTTTATTGTATAAAATTTTTTGGCTATCCTGGGCTTTCTGTTTTTTCATATAGAGTTAGTTATTGTTTTCTCAAGGCCCATGAAGAATTTTGTAGGAATTTTGATGGGGATTGCATTGAATCTATATATTGCCAAAGATACACTTTTTAAAGTAAGGTCATATTTACACATTCTAAGGATTATGATGCTGGAGTATCCTGGTAGCTTCATTTTTCTAACATATGTTGCCTGTTGGCCCATGAAAACCAGAAACCTTAAAAAAAATAAAAGATCCAGTTAACAATTGAGAGATCACTTCAAGTTGTTCACAACTTTACAATACTTACATCATAGTTCTTAAAATATTGGTTCTTTCACAAAATAATGTTTAAGTAAAATATATTTTATATACAAATGAAACAAAATAAGGGGAAAGGAAAAACAGAATATATAAACCAAATCACTAAATGTATAAAGTGACATTGTTTTCCTGGAACATGTTCTCATGAACCCAGCCTGCTTTGTACACTAAATAAATATTACATCTATATGTTTATTTACTTTCTTAAAATAATTGCATGTAATTTATGTTTTCAGAGATCACACACACATTCAATCACAATGTTTTCTCAGGACTAAGTGCCAAAAAAACATTGGTGCCAGTGTTCATACACTCAGCATGGTTAGAAATCAAATGGGATAGTTGGCTGCGTCACAGATCCCTGAATTCTCACATTATGCCTCATGCAAAATAACTGCGTTCTAGGTCATATGCAGTGAATATAAGTGTTTAGAAAGGGACTGGATGAAAAAGACTTCTTTGTGTACTAGGAAACACTGAGAGTTGTGAGTGGCCAAAATCACATATTATTAACTAGGTAGATCAGATTTGAGTCTGTCATCAGGAACACTGGACTGTTTACTATACGTCAGTAATGAACCAATTTGCTAGAAAAACATAACTTCACACAGAGAGGAAAAGGTAGATTTCCATTCGTCTATGGAAATGACAGGTAACACATATAGGGAGAGAAAATGGTCCAACCGGCATGAGTGGGTCACAGCAAACCTTTATTCACTGACTTCAGTTCAGAAAACACAGCTTTTACTTGCATTATGCATCAGATATGATTCTCACTGCAGAGGCCACTACAGAGAATCAGAGGAGGGACACTGAGGAACAGGAGGCCAGGGAGAGGCAGAGTAAATATGGAGTAACATAATAGAACCTGACATATCCATTACTTTTCTGATTTTGCAAGAAAAACCCAAACAAAAATGGTTTAAGAAAAAAGGGTTTATTTTGGCTTGGATTTCTAGGCTAGACTCTATTGTGGTGTGGGTGTCATAGTGACAGCAGCTTGAGGCATCTCTTCACCTGCATCCATCCAGAAAACACTGAGGAATGGATGCTGCTGCTCAGTTCCCAAGGACTGATGCTGTTTAAAACGGAGATTCCCAATTCAGGTAACCTAATCTGGAGACTACCTCAACAAGGGGGTTTCCAAAATTTTGTTTCTATGACAATACTCTAGATGCTGTCAAGTTGGTGGTGGGAATTAACCACTGTGCCTGATGTTTGCCAGGTCTCAGGAGACTGGAACTAAATGGGATCCACTGTTACACTAATATAATGTTCTGAACTCTCTCAGCCAACTTCATGTTCTCTACCTCTTGGACATTGACTACTACAACTACAGAGCCCATATATTACCAAATTTACTGCCAACGCTCTACTGGACCCCTTGATTCTGTTCTAGATGCCTTTCTAGAGGATTACTACCACTATAGCATCAACATTATACCTCCTTCTTACTTATGTGGTACCAACATGATCTCAAAGAGGTGAGAGTCAATAGATTGTGTTTTTTGCTCTCTTGCTCTCCTCATATTGGAGTCTAGTAATAGCAATAGGTGCTGTACTATTGGGGAAGATGCAGGCAGAAATGAGTAATTAGGAAAACTTAGCATTTAGGAAAGAAAAGATACACACAAGGAACAAAATAAATGAAAAGGCTATAACTCAGGAGATAGTATAGATGGGATTCTTGACCTAGAAGGAAATGAACAGGGTGGGCAAGACAAAGATGATTTTGTAATTGAAAAAAAAATAAAAAAAGCTTCTCTATCTCAGTTAAGCCAGATAATTAGTTACTTGCTGATCAGGCAGCTCAGCTGTTTGGAGTTAGTTGATGGGACATTCACAGTGCTTTCATTTCAAGTTTTAAAGTCTTGGTAGGAGCCCAGCCATGAGTATAGATTCTGGAATTGATGGGTGTCATGATCTTGAACATAGCATGTAATAGCTAGCCTCAACTTCCTCGTCTTTAAGTTGGAATTTTTTTTCCTAGTTATCTCACCTGATAAACATTATTTCATATTATAAAGTATTTGGGGTAAAGCCTAACTACATAAATGTTTATTGTCCTCAGTGGTAAACAGTCATGTATAAACAGAAGTAAAACAAAGAGCACAAAACATGAGATAGGAGATTAGAGTGCCCTAAAGAAAGAGAAAAGACTAAAGATTTTGTATCTGTTGGTTTCCTAGAAGTAAATGTAATACCCTAAATTAACCGGCAAGCCCGCCTGCTCAAGGGCCGGGTAACTTCCTGGGATTCTGGGAGTTGTAGTTCTTGAAAAATAACAACAAAGCCTCTTGGTAAATTATGGTGGCCTATGGGTTTTGGCTTTATAAGTCCCAACAACACATGTTGTAGAAACGTTCCAGGGAGTGGTCTTGACCAAAGTCCATCTTGGTCAGTATTAGTATTTTATCAAAACTTGCTTCAAGTTTGGCTCAAATTAGTGGAATTGGCCTTTGTCTGGATAATCTCAGCATTAACACAGCAAGGTAATCCCACAATTCCTTGCTTCCGTTCTCACTCTGTGAGTATGGGAGTCAGCTCAAACTGTGATCCATTGGGCAAAGTCAGCCCATCACATCTCCTAGTGCAGCTTTGAAAAGGCGGCATAGAGGTCAACACGTTAGCTTTTCTCTTAGTTCTGGCAACATGCAATGGCCATTAATCCATGTGTTTCACTGAAACTCGATCTCTAGAAGAGTATAGTCCATCTGCCTTCCATTCCTGTTGCAAAGATGCTGTTACTGCTGTAGTCGCCCCAACTCCTCATCACCTATAACAGTTTCTTATGTAGCAAGTATGGGAACTTTCTCTTTTTAATCAAAAGCTCAATTTCCTTTGCAAACTAAGAATGAATTTGTTTTATGCTTTATTTTCTCCTATTTCTTGCTATTTTACCCCATGGTAAAAGTTACAACAATTCAGTTATGTACTGAGACTACGTACATACATTAACATCCATTATAGAGTTAATAGATTCCATTGTGGTTTGTTGCTTGTATTAGGTAGGATGAAACATTCAGATAGTCGCTTACAGCAGTTTTTTTCTCTTAAATGATGTGGCTTTCTTATTCCACTTACACTATTTTGTATATCATCCAGAAAAATTTCACAGAAACTACTCAAACAACATATTTTTTTTAATTTCAAGAGTATAATGCAAAGCTCTTTGGTCAACATTACAATCGTTTATTCAGTTAAATTCCTTTCAGTGTTTAAATTAGAAATCATCTCATAGAATCCTTACTAAGAAAATGGACGCTAAATTAAAGATTAGCTAGTAATTGTCTCAGTTAATAAGCCTAGATGGTAGATATTGGCCAACATCATTTTTTTATTAGTTGAATTTCTAAGTATTTCCTTGTCTGAATTCCCTTCAAATTGAAAGCTTACTTGAGGTAAGAACTGAACTTGACCCTTTATCTTTTCTTTTAAGATATCTTAAAGCCAAAGTTGGCAAAACTGTATCAAGTTAAAGGAGGAGAAGCATCAACCCAGAAACCATAAAGAAAACATTACATCTCAAAATGAGAAATAGATGTTCTCAATCACATAAAATGAATTAAGGTGAAGCATCGAGCACTTAAACAGTGCAGTAGCTGGCAAAGAAATATGAATCCAAAAAGGTATTGATCTGAGGCTCAGCTCACTGGACCATACTCAGTCATTTCACACGGAGACTGATGTAGAGTAGGGAGAATATTTACAGCCTGGTCTCAGAGAAAGCATCAGGAATTTAAATCTCTTGCATCTTCACTCACTCTACCAAATTTTAAAAAGCTGGATCCACCAATGTAAGTGCTTTTAATATTTAAATATTCCCCGCTTTTTTTTTTTTTTACATAAATCTTAGTTAAAACCCAGCAGCAAAACCACATGGTACAAGCAGTTCTCATCACATAGATGCCATGGTAAACACACAGCAAGAAAAGTGTAATTTTGTTAGTGTCCCAAAAATTATTTAAAAAAAAAATCTCTGTGGAATGTAGCTTAGAATTGACAGGAGCACACATGTCCTTTCTCCAAGGACATGTCATCATCTTCACCTACAACTCAGTGGGAAAAAATTCCTACATCGAAATCATCAGAATTGGTTTGTGGTTAAGTGTAATCTATTCTTTAGCTGACTGAATTCTTCCTCATGATCTTTCGACTTGGAAAGTTTCATTTTCTCAAAACACGTATGCATCTAAGGTTCAGTGTTAGAGAGCGAGGGCTAAGAAATCAATGGGATTTTCAGGATTTTTAGACTTTATTTTGCGTGTAAGAGTGTTTCCCTTGCATTTATGTATGTGCACCATGTGTCTACCTGGTGTCCTCAGAGGTCAGAAGAAGGTGTCTAATCCTTTGGAAGTAGAGTTAAGGATATCTGTAGGCCACTATGTTGGTGCTGGGAACCAAACCCAGGTCCTCTGAAGAAGCAACAAGTGATTTTAACCTCTAAACTTTCCCTCCAGCCCCCAGGAACCAATGTTTTAACTCCCTTATTATGGTGGATTATGCAGTGGATTGTAGACAAAGGTGCTCCATGACTCAGTCACTCAACTAAGCAAGCTAAGTTTTGGACGTGAAGGGTAAAAATCAAATATGACTTAATATTTGTGAACTGAACATTCACAAGTCTTAAAAGATACAATTCCTGGAATCCACGTTCTCCATCACAGTGTACTGATTCAACACAGAGTGTGTGGGAATATATTGCAACTACAGGAGTCTCTCTGCTGAAATCCCAAAATGAGATGCTAAGTGTGTGTGGAGTGTCAGAGAACTCTTGTTACTTTCTCGATGCCTTTGTCCTAAGGGAATGCTTAAAAACTACTAAGAAATGCTCAAGAAACTTGCTAAACTCAAAAGAAACTACTAGTTTTTAGGAAATCAGCACTCTAGGAGAAAAAAGTCACCTCTGGGTCAGTATCCCGGCTGTGAATAACCCACTGTGGTCAACTGCAAGCTACAACATGGAGTCTGAGCATGCATTTAGAAAGAGTTAGGTAACATCAGCTCCCGTGAGCTATGCTAGCCTTAGATAGCAATCATAGAAACGCGTTCTCACCGTGCTTAGATAAATGAAAGTTGCCTGAGGAGGGGGGATGAGTTGGGAAGACGGAAGTTATCTGCATGCACATTTTGTATAGTTTATACAGCTGCAAAGTCATTGCATGCTTACCAGGCTAAAAAGAAAAAAAAAGGCAGGGAAATCTGTGCTCTTCCACAGTGAGACCATCACTGCACACACGAATTCAGAAAGAAATCATTGCTGATGCTGGCTGGTTGGATGTTCCCCTTGACAACTGCTCTAGTTAATCAAGGGCATAAATGAGCTCCAGCGTCAACAGAGCTTTGGAGTCACCGTAGCCTTTTTTACAGCGTGCTTCCCAGGAAAATGTTGTCTTGATTTTCCTTGTAAATGTGTGTGGGCATCTTTTTTTTTCTTTCTTCAGTTAGGCTAGTTCAAAGAATCTAAAATCAACAGTCACCTCGTGGCTGTAGTCCAGGAGCTGAATGTACTCATGACACATTAACAAAGGTCATGGAATGCTCTAGAGCAAGCTATTTGTATTGTCAGACGGGCCAACTCCTAGGTGTCCCTCAGGATGCCAGTCACATGGTCATGTGGCTTGTGTTTGACAAAGTGCCCGGCCTGTGCCTTTTATGCTTGATTATGGCTTTGCATCTTTTTAGCAATTGGTTTGTACTAAGTTACACTGACAACCCCAGAAAATCAAAACTGAGTTGATCGTATGCTTAACAGTTCCTTCAGTTTGCTCTCACAGCAAGGACAATCACATTAGATACGTGTGCTGTTAAGGAAAGCTGTGTATCTCTAAACAGTTTCATCTAAATTTCCAATGTATAATCTTTGGAATGTATTTTTCAGTGTTTTCTTGTTACAAACAAGGAGCTAAAACAACCACAGCATCAATTAAATCCTAAGTTAGTCTTTGTGGGGACCATATGCCATTCAGCACTTCTGTTTCTGTCGTGTTCCTTTACTGCCATCTGCTGACCGTGAGTCTCTGCACTGAATCTCCAACCCAACTATCATCATGGCCCTGCTCAGCAAAATTGGACACACCATGGATGGAGATCAGAACTTCTACCAGCTGAGCATATCCTGTCACAATTTTAATGCAGCCCAAGATTCTCTAAAATGAAAGTCTCCAAGTCAGCACTCGCTGTCGATGCTATCTATTATCATCGGAGCAACTGATGGGCAAGCATTCGGGTAAACATTAAGTCCCTTTATTATTGGCTAGAAATTCAATAGTTATTAATCTGGAAATTCATTTAACTGCTGTCTATAATGCAAATGAACACCACAGAGAACTGATCTTTTTTTTATTTAATTAAAAGTCAAGGTCTAAAATAGAGAGAGCCCAGAAAGAAAGACCAGCGGGAACGAAGAAAGGAGGGAATTAAAGAATAAAGGGAGGGAGATGAAGGGAAGTCATGAGGAAGGGAGAAAAGCACAGGCAGAGAAATATACAGACATGTAAACAAGGTGCCAAAAGAACGGAAGGGGGAAAAAGAAACTTCATAGCAAACTTAATTTAAACCTAGTCACAGCTTAATCCAAAACAAGCAAGATGATATCATAGCTAAGAAAGAGCCTAAACAGAACATTCTGCATCTGAGAACACATGCAGTAGCAACATAATTTTTCAGCATTCTCTACAAACAATTGGTACTTTTTCAATACGGCTCCATGCTGCAGTTACCTGTGAACTATGTCTTGTTTGCTATTATTATAGTACTGAAGTTGTCCTTTAAAGTGTTTGATTGCATTACAATTTAATGTAATGTCAAAGACTTATATGGTTCCAAGACTTGACAACACAACATAGGTGCTAGAAAGAGAAAATAATCCATACATTTTATTCTATCTGAGAGGCAAATACTTGTGGGCTTTTGACATATAGTACCAAAATAACATGAGACACATACATTCAGATTCCCTTAGCACAAACAATCCTGAAATGGAAAAAGACAAAGAAGTAAACCCTTCAAACATTAAACTCGTAATGTAAAAGGCACTTCCAAATGATTGGCTTGTTTTTCTTCATTCTGCTTCACACAAATTAAAGATAACTCTCAATTCACATGGTCCTTCGGAGACAAGGACTAAGTCTTTTCTTTGTTGTATTTTCTTATTGTAAAACATCTAGATGACTCTATGACATTACACTTTGGCATGCCTATTCAGTGTCAAATATATATACGTGATAAAAATCACACCTCAAAACACAAAGGCTAGCTCAAAGCAGGATAAATATCTCTCTAGATGAGCAAATATACAAATAACAAGTGAGCTAAAGGTACAGCCTTGCCAAGATACATATATAGAAATAGGAAATCTAAGCTCTTTGAGGCTTTTGTGATATTGCACACATGTATGTACATATATAAATATATAATCTGTATATTATATATATTAGTGAGTGAAAGACTGACAGATGATAATCGATAGCTAGATCTAAGGCTAGAAAGATGATATATTGAGAAACATATAATAATGAGATAAAATAGATTGACAAATATTAGGTGACAGACAGACAGATTAAATAAATAGATAAATAGGTAAGTGAATAGATAGGGAGATAGATATATGATAAATGATAGATAGATAGATAGATAGATAGATAGATAGATAGATAGATAGATAGATAGATAGATATTGTGCAGCTGGTAGAGATGCTGATACAGCTTCCAAACCAGGAGGACAGCAGATTGCATCCAAAATATCAGAACCAAAAACATACCAAAATAAGCTCCCATCTCTGTAAATGGGCCTATGGATAACTTCCATTATAACATGGAACAGAACTACCAGCATACCATAATCCAAGATTCTGGTTGGGCATGGTTCTTATTATGTAGTCAGGCATTAATACATTAACACAGCAGAAGAACATGGGAGGACAACGGGAGCGAGGAAAAGAACAGAGAGACAGATAAATAAGTAGATAGGTAGGTAGGTAGGTAGATAGATAGATAGATAGATAGATAGATAGATAGATAGATAGATAGATATTGTGTTGCTGGTAGAGATGCTGAGTCAGCTGCCAAAGCAGGAAGAGAGCAGGTTGCATCCAAAGTATCAGAACTGGATAACTCCAGTAACATCGTGGGACAAAACTACCAGCATACCACCCATAATCCAAGCTTTTGATTGGGCATGGTTCTTATTATGCAATCGGGATTAGCACAGCAGAAGAACATGGAAGGACAATGGGAGTGAGGAAAAGGAACAAAATCACCTTCCGTTCAAAATGAAACTGCTCAATGTACTATCAACACATGGGGAAACTGAGGACAACCTCTGCTGAAAAACACAATGAAAAGATAAATTTCTAAGAAAGAAATATCAGCATCAATATCTTCCGGAGGATATATTCACAGAAATAAACTATTTGGGAATTGAAAATGACCTCATGGGTAAATGCAGTTACCAGAGTGAGGACCTATGTTTTAATCCCCAGAAGCCACAAAAGTCAGACACAGGAGCTGAAGAGATGACTCAGCCATTAAGAGCTCTGGTTGTTCTTCCACATTTGATTCCCAGCATCCACAAGAAGGTTAACAAATCTAACACCAGTTCTAGGGGATCTGATGTCTTTTTATTCTGGCCCCTAAATATATTGCACAGACATGCATGTAGGCAAAAATTTCAAACAAAATAAAATATAAATAAATATGGCTCTTTTAGTCATAAACAATAGTGAGCATCTCGAATCCCCTTACCCATACAGGAAGACGAAATACAGAGATAGGTGACTAAGAAGCCAGCTACTCAGGAATATTCATAAACATGAGTAAAGAGATCCTGTCTCAAACAAGGTGGAGAGTTAATATGGACACAATGGACATAAGTTATTTTCTGGAAAGTGGCACATGTATGATTGTGTTCACACACACACACACACACACACACACACCCCCACCATGCACATGCAGAGAGAGAGAGAATTAAAATTGATGGCTAACAATTTCTAATTTGGAGACAATTGAAGAAGCTAATGGCACCTGAGAAAAGTACAAGACAGAAAATTAAGTTGTTTTGTTTTGTTTGTGAGTAAGAAATTTAAAGGAGGAATTAGAGGCTTCCAAAATCTCTAATATGAATTGTAGATTAGATACATCCAAAGGCATTATGTGAAGTTATTCAGAAGAGAAATTTCCAAAACTAAAGGAACATGTGACTGTTGAAATCAAATGCATACTCGTAGTACTGAAAAGAATATGGCAGTCATCAATACCTATCCTCATTGTCACATAAAATGCTGGATCTTAAAACTGCCTGAGAGAATAGTTAACAGCTTCAAGTAAGGGGAAGATTATAAAAATCGGATACTATATTTATTTAAATTCTAAAAACCCTCTAAAATTCTAAGCATGGCTACACCATCAACATACAAGGATGAAATGAAGCATAGCATGACTAAGAGTGGGTTATCTACAGAGCCAAGTCTTACTAAAAATATAACTAGTGAGAAAATAGATCAATCTCTCTGAAAGAATACAGAAAGTTCAAAAGACAACACATAATTATTGATAAATTACTTAATCTTTGATTGTACTAAAAATGGATTTTGTTTTCCTCAAATATTTTATTTACATATATGTGTTTGTAACTGCTTATTTATATTGTGCTATTTGCTTACACATACCAGAAAAGGGTACCAGATGCCCAAATTGGAGTAACAGGTGGTAACGAAGCCAGCTGATGGGGATGCTCAAACTGCACTCACGTCCTCTCCAAAAGCAGCGAATGCTTTCGACCACTGAGTAACTTTCCCAGTTGCCAGATTTTTCTCTTACGAGGTGAAATTAGAAAGAATCATAGGTTCAAATTCCAAATTTTAAACGAAATAAATAAATCAAAAATCAAATGAAAAATTATCATTTCCAGCACATACCAGTAGTCATTGATATTAGTAAAAAAGATTTCCTGTTAACTCTAAAGCATACTACAATAAAAATGATATAGTATGATTCAAATTGTCTTCATTTTCTACTTAACACAAAAAGCTTTCTAATATTATGGTTATTTTATAACTATTGCTTAAAAGCTGGTTAGTATTATTAAATCATGTGACGCAAGACTTAATTATCAATCTGTTCTTCATGTTTTACTTTGTGTGTTTTGGGGGACCCTGAACTTTCAACTTGAACAAAGTCTTCATAAACTATCTTTCCTAAATCACAATATCTCAGTCTATATTTTTATCTACCTCAAAATCACGGAGACAAAAAACAAAAATGTCTACACTATTGAGAGCATGTCAGTTTTACCAAGTATGGGTTTTAGGCATAATAAAACTCGAGTGTTTGATTTGAATTTCATTACAAGCACTATTAGTAGAAACAGATGAACACTTCAACATAACTATGTAATTTATTTTCATAAAAATCTCTTTAGAGATCCCTGTCTAGTCAGCAAATAATTGCTTTAACTTGGATTTTAATATTAGCACTGAATGATTTATGTACATTAAAATAATGTAATTCTCACTAACCATTTATGAACTGAGAATGGTGATCCCCCTTCTGTGAATAACCACACTTCAGGGAGAAAAGGTTAAGTGATTTGTAATCAGATTGTCAATGGATTTTTCAAAATACGATCCTTGAGTCTTTAAATCATTAGACTCAGGTGACCTCAACCAATACCTGAAAGGCATAAAGGTCTTGCATTTAGATGATTCCCTAGATGAAATGATGTCTAATTTGTTTCTATAGAATTTTTGCCCCACGACAACACAATTTCATCTACAAATAAATATAAATTGCTATAATAATAAATGTAAGAGTCCCTTTGTGGAAAAGACTCTGGTTGAATTCAAATATAAATTTCTAAAATAGTAGATGAACTAACTGGCAATAGATGAATGTTTTATTGAAAAGGAGAGAGAGAGAGAGAGAGAAGAATAAAAAGAATAGGAAGATCACCTTTTGTGAAACCTCAGATTTCAACAAGCTCTAAATGAAACAAAGAGATGTTATTTGTTAATGAACAATCTGTATTCCCTGAAAGTCACCCTTTCCAACTGCAGTGTAACTCACACCTGCCCCTCATCAGGACTGTGCAAAAATGCCTTCGTAGGTCGTCTTAGCAGAGACTTTACCCACGTGAGAAATTTAGAATTCAAGAATGTTCAATATTGAACAAATCAGAATTACAAATGCCCCCAGCAAGTACAGTGAAGGCTAATAAAGAGAAACTACGTGACGCTGTCATTGTTCAAGTCTTGTTTAGGAAGTCATGCTGTTGAGATTTCATAGGTGCGGTTTCCTTGTCATACATAGATGACACTTTCTCATAGCCTCCATTTTCCTGTGGCACAGAACAATCTTTTCCTCCTTTCTTCCACAACACAATGTTCCATAATCCTTCAGTGTCAAAGTTGTGTTGTTGTTAGTTGCTCTCTGTGTTTTGACTAATTGTGGATTTCTATATTGGCCTCTTGGTGCTGCAAAAAAAGGAAGAAGCTTGCTTGATGATATGTGAAGGCTAATGAAGTCAGAATGTGTACTGGTTTAGGAACATAGCGGCAATACATTTTCTTCTGTTTTCCATGACCTTAACAGCCACAGCTTAGCTAAGTTTACAGTGCCAGGCTTTAACGCTCTCTTATTGGCAGGACCTTAAGTCTAATTGGACAGTTGTTGGTTATCTTCAGGATATTAGCCACACTATTCCACCTTTGTGCACATCTGGTCAATGGTGTGCTTCATAGACTGAATTTGTATGTGGTTCATATCTGGATAGGATTACTGATTGCTTCTCTCCTTTGACAATTCTCATAGCATCTCCAGTAACCATGAAAACTAGCCTTCAGGGAGGAGTCTTCCAGATCAGATCCAGCTCTGTTCCTCCAATTGCTGTTCTTCATATACTGGCTTTCGTTAGCTACAGGGACTCACTTTTGATGTCCAGGATGCAACCAAGCACAACAGGAATAGCCTATATTGTTTCGGGAGTCCTTTGAACCCCAAGTCAAAAGGGGGTTTCAGGTTCAGTTCCCCACTCAAACGAATTAATTAGTAGAAAGTTGATGTTAAAACTAGCCATTCCATCCTGTTTTACAGAAGAGTCCCTACTGTTAGCACTAAGATTCTCACATCTAAGGAAGGTTGGGCAAAATGAAAACTAAAGCTAAGATACATTTATGTGCAACATTTAGATGATAAATAAGTAAAAATAAGGCATTGAGCCTATAGTTTGTGATCCTAGAGAAGCTAAGTAGTAAGGTGAACCCAAAGAAAATATATAGAGACACACCTGGAAATTGGAAATGGACAGGATTGACTGACAGGGTTGGAAACATGGGAGTGGGGGAGAGGGAAGGGTAGGAGGAGAAGAGGAGGGGAGGACAGGGGAGAGGAGAACTTGAGGGAGTGGCATGGTCAAGATGGAGGAAGGACAGAAATGAGAGCAAGGAGAGAGATAGCTTGATTGCGGGAGCCATAATAGGGTTAGCAGAAACCTGGCTCTAGAGAAATTCTCAGGAATCCAAAAGCATGATCCCCACCTAAGGCCCTGGGCAATAGAGGAGAGGGGACCTGATCTTGACTTGCCCTGTAGTCAGACTGATGATTATCTTAAATATCACCATAGAGCCTTCATTCAGCAACTGATAGAGGCAGAGGCAGAGACCCACATCGGAGCACTGGACTGAGCTCTCAAAAGCTCTCAGTTGAAGAGTGGGAGGAATGAGAATATGAGCAAGGACGTCAAGACCATGAGGGGTTCACCCACTGAAACAGTATATCTGAGCCAATGGGAGCTCACCAACTCCAGACAGACTGGGAAGGAACAAGCATAGGACCAAACTAGTTCCTCTGAATGTGGTTGATAGTTGCATGGCTGGGGCAGACTAAGGGGCCACTGGCAGTGGCACCAAGATTTATCCCTAATGCATGTACTGGCTTTTTGGGATTCTATTCTCTTTAGATATATACCTTGCTCAGCCTACATATAGTAGGGAGGGCCTTGGACCTTCCACAAGGCAATGTGCCTTACCCTCTCTGAAGATTAGATGAGGGGTGGAGTGGGAGGGTGTATGGAGGGAATGGGAGGAGGGGAGGGAGTGGGAACTTGTTTGGGTATTTTTTAAAAATCTAATAAATAAAAAAAAACCTGAGTGAGCTTTTGAAAGGAGCTCTAGACAAAAATTAGAAAACAGAGTTTAGCACAGAATAAAAAAACAGAAAAGGAATTAAAACCATCCATTCTCTCAGTCTATCCAAATAGTCACCATCAATACAGCCAATAAACTCCTACTGCCTTCATGAATGAATTTTGAAACAGTATATTGCTATTACTATATACAGCAAGCACTGAAATATTATCACCTAAATTCTCTAACTAAAAAGTGTTTCTTTTTTTTAATGCCAAGCATTTCGTGGTGTCCACTCTTCTTATCTCATCCTTTGTCGAAATGCCAGATAAATTTTCAATTGTGTATCAACCATTTCTGCCATTGTACGAATTCCCTCGCCCTTTAACTTTATCTCTAAACACAGCATCAGCGGGTACATTAGCAGGATGCTTTGTGAGCTCTGATAACGATATCACAGTGTAATCTCGCTGCTCACGGGTATGTAGCCTTTCATTTCTTATCCCACTTCTGTTTTCCCTGGGGGCCAGGAGGAGAAATTTCTACCTAGGGAGTGTAGCATCATTTAACACTGATGCTACTGGTCCAGTCTGTCTCAGTCCCTGAGACATTTGTAAGACCACTTGTCAATCAGATTTAGCACTTAACATTTATCAGTACCTATTTATTCACATAAACTTCTCTTTTGGTTTGTGAGGGGGTTTCAATTTTTTGAAAGCATCTCAAATTCTGATGGAAAGTCAGGGGAAGAAAAAAATGAAATGAGGTATAAGGAAAGAAATACATCTTTCTTTCATCTGGAAACGTTCACACTTGGTCGAAGCAGTATTTCAGGATTATTGTGATCCATAAAGTACTTCTCTCACTGAAGAAGTACTTACTATCCATGTGTGAAGTTACTCTGTTCCTGCCATAAACACATACAATAATGGTCTCTTCTCTTTTACTTTTATCTACACCAGTGCTGGCCATAGTGAAAGGCTCCCTCAATGGCTGAAATACATGCAGAGAGAAAATTCCAATGCAGATAATACAGAGACCACCAGTACCTCAAAGGTATATATACAAATGTACAATTTCAAACATCAACTATTTCGTTGGCAACTCAAAGAAATAAAAGTTAACCAATTAAATAAATAGAATTGGGACTGCCACTATAAATTTTTGCAAACTTTGTCAATTATATGATTTTTCTAAACTGAAATATATTGTGTGTGGTTTTTAAAAGATAGTTAATAAATAGGAAATATTGGTAAAATATATTTACAAACCTGGTGATTTCATGAGATATGGCAGTTCTCGTGGCTAGCCATTAAAAAGTCCAGTCTTCATTTTCAGGTTCCAACTATCCAGGGAAGTTTTGTTGGACAAATTGAATGAAGCTAAGGTAAAAGGGGACAGAGTGGAAGGCCAGGCAACTCGCTGAAATCTTTTTGTTTTAATGATGTGTTTGGTTACTTGCTTCTTTTTTTTAAGTATTTATTTATTTATTATGTATACAGTATTCTGTCTGTGTGTATGTCTGCAGTCCAGAAGAGGGCACCAGACCTCATTACAGATGGTTGTGAGCCACCATGTGGTTGCCGGGAATTGAACTCAGGACCTTTGGAAGAGCAGGCAATGCTCTTAATCTCTGAGCCATCTCTCCAGGTTACTTGCTTCTTAATATGACCTTATTGCAAAAGATTTAAGATAAAAGAATTTCTGGTACATCTGATCATCACAGAGCCTTCATTTGTGTAATTAGAACTCCAACTGCTAATTTTGATTCTCACTGAAGCTGGCAGTGTGCACTACTTGAATGAATTAGAAATTCCTTTTTATTTCATTTGTTTCATAGCGATATCCTTCTTGTGTGTATATGGGCTTTAGAATAAGGCACATGAGAATACCAAGCATTTTTTTGAGCACATTACATCCTCCAAAGTAAGGCCATATACACTGTCTCATTTGATATATGAGAGAATTCAGCAAGGTGACAGTCATTATCCCTTTCTTATGGCTGGAAGATCAGTATCAGACTCTTTCGAAGCTTTACAGCGGTTAAGGAAAGACCCAGGCTTTCTGATTCTCAGGGCTTTTTTGTCTCTTTTATCAGACAAGGGAAAACTCTTCCTTCCCCACTCCAGCAGATTTGAAGCTATTGGAGTGGACTCTTAAGGTAAGAAAAAAACTGTAGTTTTGTGTTTTATAAAATCATGCTGAGAGAGCCAACCATTACACCTAAGACATGAAATATTCAGATGGCAAAAGATAGATAAATAAAACTGCCCATAATTTTATTTTAAAAAAATCCAATGTAAAGCATATGATTGTGGTTATATCTTTATTAGTTTTATCCTTACCCATTTTATAATGAAAGTACATGATTTCTTGTAAATTAATGTATTATCCTTCTGTAAACTTAGACATTAACAAATCACATATATAATTGAAAGAATTCAACTGCCCAGTGCATTTTTTTCTCATTGAAAAGGACAAAAATGACCTGAAGTCTCTTTGACACCAATAACCTTGTACTCTTATCAGGCTGAATAAAATCCTGACCACAACAGTCCAAGAAATACACACACAGAGAGACCAACATGTGAGGGTAGAAGTTAGGACTAAAATGAAAACAATTTGGATGATTTCAGTGTGGTAAACAATCAATGCTTGCAGGCTCTCTAGAGCCCCAGTGGCAATGCACTTCAGCCACTGTGAGAGCAGTTACATTTTTCCAGAATGCTTCACTTTTTATGTTCAGTGCAACCTGAGTTCCCCAAAGTCACTGAATCACTGCTGTTTCTAACTTGCATTAACCTCAAGTCTCAGTACAGTCACCTGTACAGAGTCGGTATGTAAGGAGAGTTTCTCAGACTGGACGTCAGATCATTCTGTAGAGTGATATTTTATTTGTAGTTTAATTAATAAAGCTTGTCTATAGTTCGCAGAGTAAAACAGCCACACTGATCAGTCTTACTGACCAGGCAGTGATGATACACACTTTTAATCCCAGTAACCACAATAGTTTGTCATAGAAACCAGGCGGTAGTGATGCACACCTTTAATCCCCGAACTAGAGAGGAATATAAGACAGGAGGAGATAGCTCTCTCACACAGTCTCATTCTGAGATTCCTGGAGGCAGGTCACCATTTCAGACTGGGGTAAGGGTAAGAGCCAGTGGCTGGCTGTTTTGCTTTTCTGATCTTCAGGTTGAACCCCAATTTCTGTCTCTGGGTTTTTATTAATCATGTTACAATTCTGCTTACTGTTTTTCAGCAGTACAATGACTCAAAGCATATGCATTTAATAGAAAGCCCACTTCAATTTATCCTTCCCAATCAACCACATAATGGCAATGGTGTACAACCAATGCTTTATAGTCTACTGTGTTGCTAAGCTGTAGTGTTTGCTAGGTCAAGTGTATTTTATGCATTTTGGCTTAACAGTATTTCCAATTTGCAGAGGGTTTATTGGGACATAACCTCTTCTAAGTCAAGAAGCACTGATAAAAAACCTCCTACAGCTAGTCTGTAACACACACCCTCTTCTGTTTAAATTCAGACAGTGCCTTATCTCAAGAAGGAGACCTACAAGTGACTTCCCATTATGAATTCTATCTTTTACCACTCTGTAATGTGGAACTGTGTGGAATGAGAGCAGAAATACATGGAATCTTGTGAATCAATACCATTTAACTTTAAGAATCATGGGCTTTGACACAAACTATAAAAAGGTGAGTCTAGCATGCCTTCATCTCACTGATACTATTTATTTGCCCAGATGTCTACCTTTACAAGGAACTTCATGCTATTATTTATTTTCATTATGTTACCTAAAGTTTCAATTTGAAAGACTGACTTTAGCATTTCTAGTAAATTAGGTCAGATAATGACTGCCTTTTTGTGCTTTAAATATGAAGTCCCCCCTCCTCAAAGACTCATATACTAAAGGCTTGGTCCCCAGAAGATGGTTCCTCTATAGAAAGCATTGGAAATTTCAGAATATGGAACCTAGATGGAAAGGGGAGGTCACAGCTGTTCAGGTAACTTTCTGTCTCCTCCTCTGGTCCCTGGATGCACTGATTTAACAGTTTTGCCTGGTTTGTTAACACAAAGTTGTTTGACCTAAGGCAAAATTGAGAGTATAAACCAGGACTAAATATTGAATCAAGTTAGCATTCTCCTTTAATCCCAGAACTCTGAGGTGCTGAGGGATGAGGCATTTTCCTAAGTTCAATGGCACATTGAGCTACATAGTAAGTTTAGTACTAGCCTTGGCTATATCAAAACTTGTCTCAAAATGGGAGGTGTCTGACCTGATTGAGACTTGCATTAAAAATATACAGAGAAACTTTGTCTCAAAAAAATAAACACATGTAGGAGTGTACACCCAAAACCCAGGACTCAGACATCAAAATGTAATCTATCAATATGAGAACTGTTCAGAACATCAAGGACCAACTACGTGGAAATAACACATTTGACAGCAACAAAACAAAAGTTTCTGTAGTCATTTTTTTAAAATAAAAGCAAATGGATTTGATACTTTGATGTTTAAATGTGAGCCAAAAGAAAATAACTAAAGAATAATAACAATCCAGAAGTCAGTATTCCCTATTATTGAGGACATTTACTTCCTTTTAACACATCTATCTATTTATTTGAATTGTTAAGAACCTAATAAGCTCTCCCCTTTAGAGAGAAATTCTAAGAGCAAAGACGTGTTCACTGTTGTCAGACAGAGTCCATAGTTTTTACTATCTTGATGATTCCACCTTGATTGTCCACATCTGTTCTCTGTGCTCTTATCTTGTAAGATCACATCTTGATGTCAGACTCTATTCTCCGTAGTCTGATTCACAAGGAGTTATTAGAAAAGACCTGCCTTAAGGACCTGTCTCCTTGGGAATGATTATACACACACAAGGCAGCTCTTGGATAATTGAGAGTCTGGGGAGAGAAGTCAACCATTCTAATGTGCAGTCAACGGCAGCTGATTTTTTTTTCAGACATTCCAGGGCTCCAGTATAGCTCAGGCCTTGTATCTGAAGAAATACAAAACTCATCTACTTCCATCGTTTGGATGTTTATGGTCTAATAAATCACGGGTAGTCCTGTAGCCTTTCCTTTGTATCTGCCTACTCATAACAAAAGAAGTGAATGTTATTCCTTCCTCTGTCAATTTTGTGCAAAGGCAGCAGAGCTGTCAAAGCAGTAAAAAGTTTCCTTTTACAGGTAAGTGATCAAAGCTAAGATAGCAGAGGTCCTTGGTAAGAGGGGACTATGGCTTTGATACACTGAGTTTGAAAGTTCATAATAGATCCTACATTTCATATTGATGTTACACTTAGGAGGGTTTGAGCAACTTATCTGGTAAAAATGGGACTGCAAATAGTTTGATGGAGTTAAAATATGAGAAAGAAAGAACAGAAAGACAGACTCTGATGATATGTAAAGAATCTGTTGATGTGTCTTAAAGTTTGTTTCTGTCCCTTCCCCTTATGAACCTAAAGATTGTCACTCTACTAAGAGGTGGGTATTTTGGGACAAATAATTAAAAAGTTGTCCATAAGATCAGAAACTGAGATTTAAACAAAATTTTACAAAAAAAAAAAAGTTCAGATACAGGTGACTTTACCCTTCCAGGATTTGAAGGAGCAGAACAAACTCCATTTTGTGAAAGAATTCCATTTGAGGAGTTCTAACTAGGAGGGGTGAATGCAGCCCTAGCAAACTCATAAATATTTCTAAGAAACTGTGCCTGCCCTGGTCAAAGTGAGCCCACCAGGGTATCCAAACAACATCTGCTTACATCTGCCTATTTCAAACATTCTTGTGGGTATCTTATTAACTGCTGTTTTAAAATTCTTGTCTGCTCACAGTTGCTGTTTTGAAGGTCCCCTATACTCCAACCAACAAAATGAAAAGTTATATACCTATACCCAATCCCAAAGTGCCAAGGCTTATACAATCCTGCTTGTGGTTTTTCCCCTTTAAAGCCCCTCACCCTGAGGACTCGGGGCCATTTTCTGATTGGATTGCGGTCTAAGCTAGCTTGTAATCAATAAACCCCAGTGTTCATTGATACCAGTATTGGATAACAACTCTGTGGTGGTCTTCTTGGAGGTTCTGTAATACAGGCACAACAAATTCATGCCGAAATAATGGTGTTCCCATTTCCTAACAACCTTCTCTGCATTAATGTTCAGGAAACATAAGATAGGAAGAATAGAGGCTCACCTCCCCTTTGACTCCTAACCTAATTATTTGGCTCCAATTTTTGAATTCTTGTTATGCTAGTCAGATGTTCACCCCTTCTAAATACCAGAGGGAAATGGTTGTAATGGAAATAAGATTTACTCTGGTTCATATTTCAGA
>JAQHUG010000139.1:4533197-4557159 GCA_028555095.1 Dicrostonyx torquatus | reverse complement strand
AATAGATCTAGTTATGAAGCATTTCCTAGTACGTTTTCTATATTTTAAAGTTATACAGACTAATGAGAAGTCATCTTCTTGACCAAATGATAAACACAAGACACAAGTAGCATTCTTGCTTTGTTGGACACACCCATACTAGAATGTAGGAAGATGCCTTGAGTTCGGTGAGCTTTAATGCCATGAATCCCTTCTTCATACTTGATTCTGGCTGTAGCAGGCTTTAACACATACTTTACCCTCTTTTCTCCTGGTCTAATAGAAAATTACAGCAAATGCAGCTTTACTGCGATAGGAAGGCCTAAATGCCATCTTGACATGGGGAACGATGTGGATGCCAGACCTATGAAGTAGGAGGGTCCAAGAATACCCACCCAACTATTACTTTTCCTTTTGTTCTTTCAAAACTGCTCTGGGCTTTTTTCTTTCTTTTTATCCACACAGGAAAGCAAATGAAAAGATGTCCTACACTTTAATGTGAGCCAAAAATAGTTAGGACATATTTGCTGAATGTTTTTTTTTCTTTTATCCCCAAGGAGGGAACACTAGACTGAGGAAGGCACATTGGCAAAGCAACAAAAAAGGGGAAAAAAATCAGAATTCACTTATGGACTCAGGAACAGATAAGAGTGAAGGAGATTCAGAACTCAGCTCATCTTGAGCGTGGACCACCCATTGCTCCATCCAGGCGTTTCCACTGAACACAAGGAGAACTCTTAGAAGAAAGCAGATATGGTTGGGCTTGTGCTCTCTCTATTACTTACTTTTCTCCTTACTGTGAGCAAATACCTGGCAAGAAACAATTTAAGAAAAAAATAGTTCATTTTGGTTTACAGAAAGACATAGTCCACCCTGATGGGCAAGGCATCACAATAGAAGCAAGAGGATGACTGGCTAGTCACATGGTCACATGGCTACATTGAAAGTCAGAAAGCAGATAGTGGCAAGGAAATGGAACCAGGTTATAAAACCTCAAGTCTTCCTAGTGATTTATTTCTTCCATCAAGACTCCACCTCTGAGATGTTCCACAAATTTCTCAAACACCACTTCCAATGGAAAGCAAGTGCTCAGCACATGACTCTCTGGGAGATATTTCACATTCAGACCACAAGTCTCTGAACTGGAGGGCATAGAGCCAGCTGAGATTTCTCTTCCCATTTCCTAGGGCAGTGGTCAGCCTCACCCTTACCACTAAGTGATATGGGCACATGAAACCTCCTATAATGTTCTTTTCAATGTAAATCACCAAGCCTGTTCTAATCCTAAAACTCTAAGGGTCCTTCTAGCAAGATCATTTATAGTCTAAAAGTATATTATCTGATTTAAATATTGAAGGAATGCATGTTGTTGTTACTATATATATCAAGAAATATTTTCTCATTTTATAATGTATACCAGTGTAAGATGTATATGGGACAAATTGAAGGGATCTTACTAAGACAACGCAAATAAAAGCTTTATTGGAAAATAAATCATCCTCAAGTTGGAATCAATCTCTTGGATGTTTACATGAGGATAGTTCTTTGGTTCTTGGCTTGACTATTTTTGTTTGATTATTGTTTTGATTTTATTGCTGATCTATTTTTGTAACTCTGTAAACTTGTAGAATTTTGTTCAATAGGAATGAGAATAATTTCTTTCCAATGTAAAAATGTACTAAATGTTGTAGTTTATGGCCCTGGTGGACATTAACTAGTTTTATCTCTAACTTAGCAAAGTTGTGTTACTATTGATGTGAGCATGGTCTGGAATTAGTCCTGATATATTACTGATTCCTTCATTAGTTACTTAGTTAAATAGAATCTTGAGCTTATTCATGCAATGCTTCCAATACGACAGAAGCATGATTCACCAGTATGAAATTATGCCTCAAACTGGGCAGCAGTGGTGCATGCCTTTAATCCCAGCACTCGGGAGGTAGAGGCAGGCGGATCTCTGTGAGTTTGAGACCAGCCTAGTCTACAAGAGCTAGTTCCAGGACAGGCACCAAAGCGACAGAGAAACTCTGTCTCGAAAAACAAAAAAAAAAAAAGAAAGAAATTATACCTCAGCAGGATTATTTTCTACATTAATTTCCCACAGTAGTTTTATATGAAGGAAAGTGCATTAGATTGACTAGATTGATGTGTATCACTGTGAAGAGACAAGTTACTGGACGGAAGGATATCTTTTCTCCATCAAGAAGATGTGTCCCATCACGCCACAGTTAGTCTGTCTTAAACTATAGCTAGCTTCATGTATAAGTCAGCTTATTTATACATAGTCTCTCACTTAGCTTAATGCTTTCCAAATACATCTTGAAATTTTTATATAATATACTTGAAATTTGTCTTTGTAAGTGAACTAAGGTAGAATAATGAAGTGTGTGTTATAGATTTAAAACTTTAATTTATATTAAACCTTGTTCTCACCACCTCCCTACTTCTGCAAGAAAAAATTTGTCTCCTGCTTCTCCTCCATTGCCACATCTACCAGCATCAAGCACCTAGGCAAGGACACAAGAGGAATGAGGGTGAGTTTCACCAACCCCATATGATAAGCTTCAGGCTACGGCTGTCCTTTTCACCTTAATGATATCTGCTTTTGGAACAAAATGAATCACAATATTAGTGCCTTGTGTGATTTGACGATCCTATACTATGTTATGGTGGCACACAAATGAGAATATAGATTGAATAAGTCAATCTATAGGAACTGCTAAAATACCACCTTTGCATAGTATTTACAGACAGGAGTTGAAACAAAACATATTCATTCTTTCCTTTAAGTTCAAACTTACGGAAGACAGAGTGGGGTGCTACCTTAAATGTAATTTTCTTGTTAAGTTTGTTTAGTTTTGGTTTTTTGAGATAGGGTCTCTCTGTGTAACAGCCCTGGTAGTACAGGAACTCACTTTGTAGACCAGGCTGGCCTCAAAGTCATAGAGGCACCTACCTCTGCCTCCCAAGTGCTAGGATTAAAAGTATGCACCACCACCACCCAGCCAAGCAGCTCCCCATCATTGGTGGACTCTCTCTGCCTCCCTATAGCCTTCACTCTATAGCACCTTCTCCAGTCCTGCTATCTGTTTGCTCTGTTTCTGCACTTCTCTCTGGGCCAGGTTTGCACTGTTCGCAATTTTTGTTTCTAGATAAATTTAAACACCGAAATGCTTTAAATATTCTTTACTAATGTATGAGTTTCATATGATAAAATTATCTTTAGATGAAGAGACTTTCGTCTTTAGGGCATTGCAGTAAACACACAAAACAAGAGCTACTCTGCCAGCATTTTGCAAGGAAAAGAGTAGAACAAATAAGAAATCATAATTCCGTATACTCAAAAAGTTAACGGAGATGAGCATACTGTCTAGTGTATAGGTGCTAGAGCATATTGATGCTTATTGAAAACCTTGTCACCATTAATTCCCTGAGTATCACGACAGTATAGATGTGTAAGTATTTGTGTATATCACAATGTGCTCCTTAAAGGCAAGTTCAGTTTGAGTGTATTTCACCATTAGGTAAAAGCTACATATAACTTTATGCAGCTCAAAGGGCATTTGCTATATTACAAACCTAGTGTTCACATAGTCCTATCAAGTGCTCGTCCTGTTGGATTCCGACTAAATCATATAAAACTGCCAAGTAAGGCAAAACGCCTATGAAATATCTGAACTGCCTAGCTGAATAGCTGGCTGGAAACTTGATAGTGGCGACCATCATGCTTTCTGAGTAAGTTTTAGAGAGATTTGCACGGAGAGGAAGACTGAAGTTTATCAGGGGTCATCTAGCAGGAGAAATTTTATTAGGGTTTTGAGAATGGTCAGAAATATTCTGCCATCACATCTCTAGTCCTGTAGAAAAGAGGGCTGCCGATCTCATAGCTAATATTCAAACTGAAATTGGATTGCATAGATATGAGAAATCAGTTTGCCATCAAGGGTTTTCCATCCTCCCACACTTGTTCTTCCTACTACAATCTCAGCCCCACAGGGGATTTTTGTTTTTATTCAGTTTCTGGAGTAAGAAAAAAAAGTTTACACATTCCCTGCACCCCAGCCACAAGTGCTAGAGGAACCTGTATATCCAGCTATGATTCATCATGTCAAAGAGGCAGACAAACCCATAAGTGAGACCACAGCGATGAATAATTTGTATGTCCTTATAAACACTGCCATGTGAACTATTACTGCCCTATCAGAAACTAAAGATCTTTTCAAATATTTGCATCAATAATATTTTTCTGAACACTGAGTACTTTTCAGAAAATATTTCTAAAAAAAAAAATCAGAGATTGTTAAATTAAAGTAGTTTTAAATAGCAGCCATCAATATAGGAGACAATCACAGAAGGTATGTCTTAAAAGGGTGGTCGTTTTTATTAACATTGGTTGAAGCAGAAAAAATATTTATCATTATGTAGTAGTAACTCCAGTGTCCGGGGAACACCACAGTTTCATATAACCTTAAACTACACTGCAAAGCCGAGCAAATCACTGTTTGGTAACTATTCAAACATGCTGTGCGACTTGAAATGAGTGACCTTTCAATGGCCCTTTTTGCCTCTAAGAGGGATGACATCTGAATACCTCCCTCAACACAGCTGTAAGAAGCTAAAATAAAGTTACTTGTGTTGAAAAGCTTTGCAAGACACGGACATGTAAACATAAGGATGGTTTCTTTTGCAGGTATAGGGTGTTGAAAAAGTACTCAAAGCCTTTTTTGATTTGTTCAAGCAGCTACTATATACCCATGAGGACTAATTATAGACTTCCTATCTTTCCAAAATATTCACAGTGTTATTTTGATAAATTTTAAAAGCACTGAAACACTGATCCATATTCTTCCCCCCAAAAAAATGATCAAAGCTCTCTTTGGATTCACTTGTGTCAAAACCATAGATGTGTTTTTGATACAAATATTGAGTGAGATAAATTCCTGTGATTGGTGAGAAATAGTACCATCCTTGTTAAAGACAACAGAGTAAGTAGCTCTATCAGTGTTTTATAACCGTATTACACTGCATTTAGCATCAAAAGCAGTACCTCTGTACCTCAGGTATCTTCCTGTCAGGGAAAGGGTAAGAAAAATCAGAACAGACAACTAGTGCAATACCCAGCATCCTTCTTTGGAAGCTCCCTCCCCCTGAGAGTTACCTTGATCCCCACTCGACCTCAGGGAAAGCCCACCAAGCAGTGACCCCTCCCCAGGGAGAGTCAAAAGCCCGCCAAGCCGTGGACCACTCCCACAGGCTGTTTAGGCTGCTGCCCAGAAAAGGAACACATAGTCTCCGGGTTTTGCGTGGTCTCACCTCTCTCTCTTTCTCGCCATGCTTTTCCCAGACA
Organism: Dicrostonyx torquatus; assembly: GCA_028555095.1. Lineage (NCBI taxonomy): Eukaryota > Metazoa > Chordata > Mammalia > Rodentia > Cricetidae > Dicrostonyx > Dicrostonyx torquatus. The sequence continues at coordinate 4,551,833 of JAQHUG010000139.1, read as the reverse complement.
CCCGGGAGCACTGCATTAAATGTGGGCATCTTTTATTCGATATAATTTTGTCTGATTAAAATTATTTGCATCGGCGGAGAGGTGCCTCCTAAGAAATATACCGAACATGTAGAGGTCCCAGCTCTCCCTTCCCCACGTCACCCCATGCCTGCAGGAAGTAGCCAGACATGAGCCGATGCCCCTTTATCCAAAGAGAGACTAATGCTGCTCATAAACCCCAACTCCCTGTCACCCCTTATACAAAGAGTCTTGAATGTAATACCCAGCATCTGTCTTTGGAAACCCCCTCCCCCTGGGAGTTGTCTTGGTACGAACTCCATCTCAAGGAAAGCCCACCAAGCAGTGACCCCTCCCTGGGGAGGCTCAAAAAACCCATCAAGCATTGGACCACTCCCACAGGCTACTTGGGCTACTGCCAAGATAAGGAATACATGGTCTCCCCCTCTCTTTCTTTCTCACCATGTTTTCCCAACCACCCAGGAACTCTGCATTAAATGTGGGCATCTTTTATTTGGTCTAATTTGGTCTGACTGGAATTAGTTGTGTTGGTGGAGAGGCTCCTCTTAAAAAATATACCTAACACCTAGCATCATTGCTTACTTACAACCCTAGCTGTGTGCATTATACTTGTAACAGTGCTATGACGTTTGAGCTGTGATTATTTCCACTGTATTAATGGCAAAACTAAGGCAAAGAGAAGCTAAATAGTCAACCCAAGATCATGTCAGTGCTTCAAAAATGTTTAAACCTTGGAAAATCCATTTAGTTTTTACCACACACACTACTTGTATTGCATACAAGGGCAAAAGTCCATGAAACGGCTTTCACTACTGCTAGTAGTTGGACAGCTATCAGTTTTCATGATGCTGATCAGTTAAATTATGTAATTGTTTTGATGGACATTTGTGAAGATGGACTTTGGTTAAAGCTCATCTGCTACAAAACATAGAAATTAAGGTTCCAGAAAGGTAAATCAGTCATTCAAGAAAATAGACTAGGTACCAAAAGCAGCTTAAGTGAGATTTAGTGTGACTCTGTTAGAACCCTATACCCTGCACCCATTCAAGAACGGCATGTTAGTGTGCTAAATCTGCATTATCATTTTTACATGGCAGTCATGATGGTCTCCACTACAGGCCATGTCTTCTGAATCTCACTTATTCCTTTTTTTGTAGTCGTAGCTAATGAGATTTCAGACACTCCCTTCCTCCCCTCTGATTTTTCAAAGGTACATCACGGAGATCCAGAAACCAAATTTTGGTGCTAGTTAAGTGTCTTATTGAAGTCATCCAAATGAATTCAACTGACAGACATCATTTTCAGTTCCCCAAAAGTCTCTCTGTGCGTATGTATACATATATGTATATTTGCAGATATTAGAACTGGAATGGATAAATGTTTTTACTTATGAGCCAATATTACACATTGTCACATAATGCTATTGCATAATACATAACTAGTTGTCTCTTAAGAGACAAATGAGGACAATTAATACTACAGTACCAGTTAAAGGACTTTGTTCATCAAGATAAATGCATTTTCCATTCTTGAAATGTTCTGTCAAAATTGAAGAGAAATGCTTAGAAAAAAGACTTGCAATCCTATGTGAATGTTAACTATTAGTCTGAGAAATCAAGAAGTCACAATCTTATATTTGTATGCTTTCACAGTGTGCAGCTAGCTGCTACAACAAAAACTAAAGAGGACAGAACCCTCACTATTTTTGGTTCTATGAAGAAACGACAATCATGACGGTATGCCTTGTATATAGAGAATCCTACCCTACAAATAGTGAATCTGTGAGTTGGAGGTTCTGAAAATATGTCAAGCATATAACCCAAAGACAGCTTTGCTGTTGTTGTTGTTGTTGGGTTTTCTGTTTGTTGTTTGTTTTTGTTTTTTACTTTTGAGATTTGGCTTAGTTAAGGTTACTATTGCTATGATAAAATGCTATGACCTAAGCAACTTGGGGAGGAAAGGGTTTATTTGGATTGCATTTCCATACCATTATTTATCATCCAAGAAAGTCAGGGCAGGAACTTGAAGGCAGGAGTTGATGCAAAAGCCATGGAGGGGTGCTGCTTACTAACTTGCTCCTCATGACTTCTTCAGCCTGCTTTCTTATAGAACCCAGAATGCAGGGATGACACAACCCACAATGGACTGTGACCTCAAATCAATCACTAATTAAGAAATGTCATATCTTATGTATATATTTACTCAATTGATGCTCCCTCTTTTCTGATGACTCCAGATTGTGTCACGTTGCCAAAAAACTAACCAGCAGAAAAATATAATATAATGGCATCATTTTCCCCATATACTACCCCTCCTTGTCCCCCCTCAAATTTATGGCCTCTTTTTTTCAGTTGTTATTACGTGTGTGTGTGTGTGTGTGTGTGTGTGTGTGTGTGTGTGTGTGTGTAAAACCTGAATGCTTTATCCCAGAGGACCAACTTTTGTGGATAAGAGAAGATGCCATGCAAGCTTCCAAAGGAGGGAAGCAGCCGACAGTCCTATTGAACTATGATGGCTATGAGTCACAGCAATGACCAGCATGGCCCAATAAGCCTAAGGATGCAATAATGAAACATACCTTTGGCAGAAGCTAACAGCTCTCTAATTGGACCCAAGCTGCCTTTTAAAGGCAACAGATTCTATATGGCTTTAGTAAACAAGTAGAGAAAGCAAAGACCTGATTCATCTCAGCAGCAAGAATCTGGGACACTAGGTTAAGCAAACACATTCACCATGGTGGAAAGATTGCTTTTGTCTCAGAATCTGACAGTATCTGTCGGCAAAATATGTCAGTAACGATGGCTCTGTACTCGCTGCTTTTCATTTCTCCGTGACTCCGTTTATTGGAGCCTGAAATTGTCACTTTCTTTGGCTAACTGCTAAACCACAAGCAATAAAGAAGCTGGTTATTGTTTTAATTGCACTAAAAAGAGAAAGCATATGAGGAAAAAAATTCACGTCTCCCTCTACTTGCCTTCCATTTGTGGACCTGCCATCCTGATTTAGTTGAGACTTATGCCACTCCAGCCTTAGAACTAAATTACATAGTCAGTTTTCAGCTTCAACAAATCCTCTCCGGGTCCTGCTGTGTTTCCTTAATGGCAAGGACTGGTGCCTTCCATCTGTAAGGGGGGCATGGTTTGCATGTGAACTACCAGAGGGCAGAAAGACCACTAGCAGGAAGGAACTGCAGTTAAATAATTCCTTCCCTTTCTGCTGCTATATGCTTGTTCTTATTTCTTGTAAACAATTAGGAATGGAAATCATAAAATTGGTCAGAAAAAAATGTATTTTTTTAACTATGGCATTGACAAAATGAATATTTGTTTGGCATGTAAATAGTTGAGAGCAGACAGTTATTGTTTCATACAGATTCGGCAACAGCTCTAAGATCTGGTCTGATCTAGCTGGCATATAATCTAGCTGCTGCCTGACACAACACCCTTCGTCCTCTTGTTCCATGTCCATTTAGCCTGATGCAGACACAAGTTCATCCTAGCTATAGGAGAGTCCACTGAGAACACATAAGAATTTCAATTGTGTCTCAAATTAAAATAGGGGAAGAAGTCAAAACTCCCACTGGGAGAGGAGGACTGAAGTATTATCCTTTATATTGGCCTAAAGGTAGAATTATATTCTCCTTATACTCTATTTTCCACAAATTGAATTTAATCTTCCTTCCACTGGGCAGAGTAACAATAACAATATAACTCACTGCCACCTACAGATGGAATCATCTTTGCAAATGTCTGCTAGGAGCAAGAGAGAGGAACCTGGAGTTCACACTAAAGACCCAGAGCTCAGAAAATATAAATTTTACAGCTGTTCCATGTGAGAGTGGATACTTCCTAACCAGCAGCAATTTCATTTTGCTTGCAGTTTATGAAATTTAAATGAAATTAAAACTATTGGAAAAGCAAATTTTACAATAGTATATTCAAGCTATTTTCTTCTCATAAAAGAGTTTTCCTCCTCCTCCTCCGTCTCCTTCTTCATAATCATCATCATTATCATCACCTTCTTCCTAATGTTAGTGAGTTGTCTTAGTAAGAAGAGAAGAAAGAAATTGATGCCTAGGTTTGTGCCAGACATTTGCAATGTCTCCTCATCCAGATTCGGAAATGTCATCATCCAATCCTATGAACAAGCTACTCTAGAAACATAAAGCAGCACTTGCTTGTTAGCGTCACTGTTGCTTGGTTGTTTTAGTTAAAAAGCTATTTTCATTAAGGAATGGTCATCAAAGGAATTAAAAATAACTTCTATTAGTTCAAACGTAATCAGTTCAGTTTAGCTTTCACAGACCAACCTAAAAAGTAGAACCAATTTTCAACAGCATCCCACTAAGAACTAACCCCAGAACCAAACATAATCCTGGTTGTAAAGTACACACAACCTCGTTAATAAGGGAGAGAGAAGGAACTATAAAATGGTGGATTGTAGGAGGCTTTCTTCTAGACCACCAACCAGTTTCCAAATCATGACACAGAGATTTTTGGTTATGAATGCTTGGCCTTATTTTATGCTTGTCCCACTAGCACTTGTAACTTAATTTAACATGATTCTCTCCATCTACTGTTTGCCTCATTCTGTATTTTTTCATTCTGTATTTCCTACTCCATGGCTTGCTGTCTCATGGCTGCCTGACTGACTGGCCCTAGGCATCTCCATCTCTGTTTAACTCATTCTCGCCTGTCTCTGTCTCTCTCTGTCTCTCTCTGTCTCTCTCTGTCTCTCTCTCTGTCTCTCTCTCTCTCTGAGCCTCTCTTCCCTCTCTCTCTCTCTCTCTCTCTCTCTCTCTCTCTCTCTCTCTCTCTCTCGCTCTCTCTCTCATATTCCTCCAACTTATCCTCTCTGAATGTCATCTTGCCTATTCATCTACTGCCTAGCCATTGGCAATTTAGTATTTTATTTTACCAATCATTTGCCTTAGGCAGGCAAGATGAAACAGCAACATATCTTTATATAATTAAACAAATGCAGCATAAAGAAATCAACACACCTTTATATAATCAAACAAATGCAGCATAAACAAATATAACACATCTTTGCCTAGTTAAATAAATTTTCCAGAACAGTAGAATTCTTGTGGCAACGCTAGCACCCACTGCCACAACTACTATTGTCAACACCATATTCCACTAAAGACACATACCAACCTATTAGAGATAAGAAAAGTTTCACATTTTACAGCAAATGTAAGAAGCAGTGAGCAGACCTGGCTTTCTCAAGCAAGAACTGTGTGAACAGGATAAACACTTCTACTACAAACACAACCAACCAAGAGAATAACATTAAGCCAGGCAGTGGTGGTACACGCCTTTAATACCAGAACTTGGGAGGCAGAGGCAGGCAGATCTCTGTGAGTTCGAGGCCAGCCTGGTCTATAGAGTAAGTTCCAGGACAGGCTCCAAAGCTACAGAGAAACCTTGTCTCGAAAAGCCAAAAAAAAAAAAAAAAAAGAAAGAAAGAAAGAAAAGAAGAAGGAAAAAAAGAGAGAGAATGACACTAAACCACAGAAGGACGTAGGAATGGAGACAAAGGCTACCTCTCTATCCTAATGCTTGACCTTGAACAACGACTGAAACATTTTTTAAAACCAAAAACTGAATAATCATTTACAGTTCCTAAGGTAAAGGGTAAATTTTATTCTGCCTTTTCAAGGTTCATTTAACAAACCCAGCCATGTTCATTGCTGCTCTATTCTTAATGGCTAAGGTATACAAACAACCTAAATGTCCTTCAGTTAATGAATGGATTCTGGGAATGTGATTCGTGGTAGAATACTATTGAGCAAAAAGACAAAAAAACATTAAATTTTCAAGTAAATGGACAGAACTAGAAAAGATCATACTGAGTGAGGTAACCTAGACAAATATCACATGTTTCTTCTCACCTAAGAGTCCTGCTTCCAAGTCTTCCTGTGAGTAACTGCAGAAACCAGGAAAGTTAAAAATTACCATTGTGGGGAATAGAAAGAGCAATAGAGGGAGGAGTAGTGAGTGCACATGATCGGAAGTGGGAAATGAGAAAATATGGGACTTTAACTAGGGAGGGGAAGGAGATAAATACAGAAAAAAGAAGGAGAGAAAAATAACAATAAGGATGTCTGAAAAAGTCACGAGGACTCAGGCTATTAGCTGCCTACCTAAAAGTACCTATTATGCCTATAAGTCAGAGTATACATATACATAAATACAATTCATACATCATATACAGTTTAAATAAAAAGTTTCCATCTCAGCTAACAATGCTTCTTCCAAGATCCATTGACTATATAACAAAACCTCAATAGATTGGATGAGAAATCCTGCTATGGGTCATTGGTCAGGGCTGTTCCAAAAGACTCCCAAAATGTAAGCTATTGCTATTGCCTTTGGTTGCCTCATGGAAGTGGAAGGTAAACCCCTATTGTTGAAGACTCCATAAACTTTGGACACAGATCCCAGAGGACCTGAACTGGATCTGACCTGAAAGCTTCCTCTCTAAAGACTAAGTTTAACGGTACCAGAAAGAGCACTGCAAGCTTTCAAAGGAGGGAAACAACCAACAATCATACCCAGCTATGACAACTATGAATCACAACAGCAAGCAGCATGACACAATGATTCTGGGGGTGTAATAGTAGCACACATAGCTGTGTAAGCAACAGCTCTCTAATTGAGCTGAAGGCCCCCTCAAAAAGACACCCTGTACTAGAAAGTACTATACTATACTCTACTATAGCCTTTACCTGGGGATGGTAAAGTCATAGATCTTGGAGAAAAACTTACAATTGCCAGCTTACCAAACCTGCACAATCCCTACCTACATTTGAAATATTTGTCCCTATACCTACAGGTAAAAGTAGTCATCACCCCTCATCAAAGAAACTTCTCTTTGCAACAAGCAGAGACCATGATAGAAAGTTACCAACAAATCAAAATGTACAGTTAGAGCTCAGTTTCAGCTGACACATCAGCAACAAACCAGAACCTAAAGCTCGGGGATCACTGTGGAAGGTGGTGGAAAGATTGTGAGAGCCAGAGGGTCAGAGAGTCTGCTATGAGACTGTGTCTCCTGGAAACATCAGAGAGGCTATACCCATGAAGTCTCACCAACATGGCCTCCTAAACAGCAATTATCAACAATAAAGGAAAAAGAGGTCATGAATCTGAAAATCATCAAGGGAGAATGTTACGTGGGAGGGTTTTAGGGAGGAAATGGAAGGAAATGATGACACTGTAATTTCAAAACTATTAAAATATAAAAATTAAAATAACATTAATTCTAAGTATACTTTGGTCATTGAAAGGGCATGTACAATCCCCTGAGAAACTACTGAACAATAATGAAAAGTTTTAAAGTTAAAATATCACTAGATAAATCAAAATTATATACTGAATGTTAAACTATTAACTCCAATAAAGTTGGAAAGTAGGAAAGAAGAAATAATATTCACAATGAACCAGTAGTACAATAAAAGGCCAAAATTTAACTCTGTCATTAACAGATTGGAAGCTCATTTAGAAGACAGTTATTGCCAAATATTATGTAAATAATCAAGACTCATTTATATGTAGTCTATAAGAAATGACCAAGAAACAAAAGTGAAAAGTAAACACAGAAAGAATAGGAAAAACATTTTATAAAAACAAAGAATACAAGAGTTGTGACCACATTACTTCCAAAGGCAATAGTCTTTGAGATAAGTACTACTAGAGACATAGAGCAAAAATTTCACAGTTATACAAGAGTAAATATATTATAAATATATAAAAAACTATATATACACATATTTATACGGCCTATAATATGGCTTTAAATGATACCATCAAGCACCTTGCTCCTTATTACAATATGTCACAACAATTTGTATCTAGGTTTTCCATAGGTTTTATTTTCTTATTTAAATTTATTTTAGAATATCACAAGTGAGTACTCTATTCACATCATTTCCAACCTTCCTTCTATCCTTCTGACTCCTCCTATGTTTCTCCACTCCCTTTAAAGTTTAGCACTTCTTCATTCATTATTATTGTTATATGTATATACATATGCATGTATGTATACATATATAACAAACTATTGAGCTCATTTATTGTTGTTATTACATACATGTATTTAGGACTGACCACTTAGGATTAGATAGTCTATCAGGGGGCTTGTCACTGAAGAACACTGACTATTCCTCTCAGCATACAGTAATCAACTATAACTCTTCATCTAGAGGTAGGCCCTTGGGTGATTTCCCCAATCAATTGTGGCATGTCAACTGGTGTTGTCATTATGCAGAAGTTGTTTAAGGCAACATGTTATTAAGATTTAATGGGCATAGATTTCTTGTTGTGTCTAAAAGTCACACTCTAGTTTCAAGAGTCCAGTGGATCTTGGAATTTTCTTGCCCCTTTTTGGTGATTTTTGCCAAGCTTTAAGTGTTGGGATTACATTGTAGGTGTGTTATATGGGCTCAGGTCCTGCATAGCCACTTATTCTATGAATTTCAACCTGCTGCAGATTTCTATAATTGTTTCTGTCTGTTACAACAGAAGCTTATCTGTCAGTATAAGGATTAGCATTCAAAATACAATTGGAAAATATATTGGATTATGGAATAGCAGTAGTAGATTCTCCTCTATGGTGTATGCTCTCTCCAGCCACAGGTAGTTGGTTAGGTTCATAGTAAATGGCATGAATTACTTTCTAATGAGTGGCCCTAGGGTCTAATTAGACAGCTGTTGTTTACCCCCAAGACAAAAGTGTCATTATTGTTCCATTAGGATATCTTATCGGTTCACTCACTGATGTGGTTCAGAGACTTTACAGCTTGGTAGAACTTATTGCTCCCTTGGCAGCATGCATATTGCCTTCGGGTATGCTGAGGGCCAGACTTTAAGGAGTTGGCTTAAAGGTCAATTCGAACTTGATTCCTCCAAATCCCAAGGCATCTGAAGTGGGTGGTATCTTCAACAAAAGGTGGGCTTATTTCTTAAATCTACACACCAGGGACTCATCCAAATTGTCCCAATCCTCTCTCCCACATCATTTGTTGTTCAATTAACTTGCCGTTTCATTTTGTATATAGTATCTGGCACTGACTTTTCAGCCCTTTACCTATTTTTATACTAAAAAAAAATAATAATAATAGTTCAGATGATTGTGTCTGCACTGCTTAGTGTTCTTGCTTTTTCACACTTTTTTCCTAATTTTCACTTGGGAAAAAATTGGCATCATCCGCAGGAGCTCTTTTTAAGACGATATAAGAGAACTAGTGCTGTAGTCTGGACACTGGGATCTCCACTCCAGATAGCCACATATTGAAATCAGGTACTCAGCAAGGTCTGACTCCCTTGTAATATTTTGTGGCCTGTTCTTTCATTTTTCTTTAAATAAAACTTCCACACCATGTGGGCTCTTATTTCATTTTTAATTAGAGGCCAACTACCCGGAAACACTCAGCCTAGACCCTAGTAGTGTTTTCCTTATAAAATGGGCTTGGGGAGCCTGTTTGTTCCTTCAATCATCTTTGATACAGAGAACAAGCCTCACCACACAGTCTGTAAAAACCTCAATGTTGGGTTTTCTTTCTTCATTACAACAAATTTTTAAGTAACTATCTTCAGCATTGACATTTTGTTGTAGGGAAACAGAATTTCTCCTTAAACAAGGTATTAAATTTTTGTGTAAAATATTCTATAGCAAGAATTAAACTCTGTGTTCTGTACAAATTAAAGTAGTTATGAGCACACCTCACCAAAGCTCAGCTTTGCAGTTTCAGAAATTTTAAATAGAATTTATAGCATTATCTTCTCTTTCTCTTTTTTCTAACAGCAAAGAATACAATAACAGAACTGAATGACTGGATCATAAAAATGATTGTGCAAAATGGAATGAATTATTCTCACCATCTAATTGGGCTAAAAACTCAGAAACAAAATGATGGTAATAAAGAAAAACTAAACTAACAGTATTTTAAATATCAGCTAAGCCTTTTTCTCATATCTTCAGGGGGATACTAAGGCAGAGACGACTTAAGAAAAGCATAGGCTAAAGACAGAACCACATTTAGTTACCTGAAGTGGGCATGTGCTATTAAGCCTCACAGTTAGATTACTTTATACTATAAAGTGGGAGTGAGAACAGTATCTGCTTGATAAACTTACTACCTGATTAAATGAGTTTGGGTGTATAACCTGCTCATAATCATATTTGGACACATGATAAACATTCCAACAACAGTAAGCTATGCCTTTATGAATCTCTAATCCAAACTGACAGAACGAATTCTGAGAGATTCATGGTCTTGCCTTGCTTAAATCCTACCCACACTCTGAAGGCATACAAGTTTGAGAAAGAACATATTAATAAAAACTACTAGGGGGTATTGTTTTGATGCTGGGAGTTGAAAGGGGTGTTACATCAACAAAGCACGCATTCTCCCACTAAATCACAAAATCTTAACCTTGAGTTTCAGCATGCAATCGTCTCTTAAGCCACTTCAATAATGTGTTTGCATCTTTAAATTAGGACATATCTGTAGCACAAATAATAAAAACCCAGAGACAGATATTGGGGTTCAACCTGAAGATCAGAAAAGCAAAGCAGCCAGCCACTGGCTCTGACCTCTATCTCAGACAGAAAACGGGAGATCCTGCCTCCACAAATCCTCAGATTGAGACTGAGAGTGAGACCTGTTTCCTCTTCCCTTATATTCCTCTCTAGTGCTGGGATTAAAGGCGTGCACCATCACTGCCAAGCCTCTATGGCTTACCAGTGTGACTGCTGGGATTAAAGGTGTGTGCAATTACCATCAGGCCTATATGGCTGTCTACTGTGACTGCTTTGTACTGGTCTTCAGACAAGCTTTATTTATGAATACACAAAAAGTATACCACTATACACATCCATTCAAAGCACCATCATAAATGACTTATCTCTATGGTGTCTATCTCTCATAATAATCATGTAAAAAATATCTAGGTATTAGATATGAAAAGGTTGATGGTTCATATTGGTTGAAAACTTGACACATCTAGAAATTCCTATGTTCCAGACCTCAAGGCTCTGGTGTGAAAGACTATTTAGAATATTCATGCCTGTGAGGAAGCTTCTGGACTGAGTTGGTTTGAGTGAGAAGACGTGTACTGGATATGGGAAGTACCACTCCCTAGGCTGAGACCCTGGACTTCATCCTAAGAGGAAAGCAAGCCGAGCACTAGCCTTATCACCCTTCCTGGCTGCAGACACAGTATCACCAACGGCATCAAGCTCCTCCTAACACATCTTCACTGCCATGATGGACAGTATCCCTTGAAACTGTGAGTCAAAGTAATCTTTTTCTTCATTAAGTTGCATTTGTCAGGTATTTTTACAGCAAAGAAACAAGTAATTAATCCATATAAGTTCCTACAATTTCACATGCCTCCTATCTTTTAATTATGCCCATTTCTGTCTTATAAGCTTAATGCCAACTTCCCTTAGAAAATATACAGGCTTTCTTATCAGTGCCATCTTTCCAGTTAGATAAGACAGAGTGTAAGAGAACAATCCCAGCTGCCCACTCTCATCCACTATGTAATCAAGCAACAAAACTATTTTACTCGCCCTTTCTAACATGACAAAATTCCAGTCTTCTTCACCTGTACTGCCAAGAACCATGTCTGTGTTCCTCCCTCTCCTAGCGCAACAACTACAACAGCCTCCAGCTGATCTCTGTGACTCCCAGCTTTCCCTTACTGTCTTATCTTCCACCCAGAAGTCCAGTCATCAATAACTGTAATTCCAATAAAAGGCTCACTCCTTTTAATCAGGTTTCAGTGGTACCTAAATACATTGAGAATCAATCACAAATGTCTCATCTCTGTCACCCTTATTTTTTTTCCTCACAAGATAGTGGGAATAATGTCAACTTAGTCTGATTTAATCATTCAATAATATATTATTGCATATGTATAGTAGTTATTCAATATGTCAACATATCACATAGTATACTATCAATACGCCTCATCATCTATTACTTTAAAGAACTTGAAAGAATTTTTAAAAATACAAGAAAAGGTTATTTGAATTAAAAAGGCCTTAATAATGATGAGAGTAGTTTGTTTTACAAGAACATTGACATATTAACTTAATAATACAACTGATGCTTCTTTTCTAGCCATGCTGTTACTTTCGGAATGTAGTTCTCTGTGGTCTGTGGGTAAAAGACCACTCATGTTGGCTAACTTAGTGGTTTTACCAACTTTATGAAACATACTCCCATGAAAACTAAGAACCAGACTGTGTCTCTTGCTTCAAGCGGTCACTGCTTTGGTAGGTGATGGGCATATCTATAGATGGTTACACAGAAAAGGCACTGATTGTGTAAGAACTTGCATTTGTTGGATTAATTAATAACAGAATCCAAGAACAATTTTAAAATGCATGCAAGATAATACAGGGTACCTAAACAAGTTTCAAAATTGGAGTTGAGGAATCTTTTTAGACAAAAAAGGCATCCGATTGAGCACTTACATTTTGTTTTGTTTTAAGTTTACAGGAACAGCCAAAAAAAGACGAGCAAGTTCGAAAGCATGGAAAGAAAATAGGCTTAGAGAATTCTAAGGAAAAATTAGTGTGGTAGAACAAAGAACACTTGTAACAGAAAATGAATTGAGATGGACGAATAGAAGTAAACCACACTGATGAGTTTAAATTTGGTGCTAAAGCTAATGAGCTGTAGTGAGTATGGAAGGTATGATGCTCATCTCCCTTCCCTTCACTCTCCCTGCTAACGTGACTGTGTCTTTATGTATCTAAGCTAAAGACATGTCCACTGGTAAGCCTAGATTGTGTGTATAATTACAGAATACTAGAATGTCTAGATACAGAATTGTCTCTGTGCCAGGAAAGAACCTACACCCAATTATTTAAACATCTTGCCCTGCTACCTTTGGTTTGGAACTAAGTTTATAGAATGTTCTTGATTGACAAGGTTGGCTAATATTTGTCTTTTTCAAGGAAAGAGTTACAAAAGAAAGAGGACAGGAGGGTAGAGAAAATGAGAAAGTGCAAGCTCTTGCTTTGTCTTTTCAAATGTAAAAACAGAGCATTACTTTCCTTGAAAGTGATTGCTCCTTTTTGGCGACCTCCTTCCTCATAGTTCCTGTCATGAGCTTGCTACTGGAAACAGGTGTCAGAGTGGCTGACATGGTACAGAGCAGTTCCATGACAGAGGGAATGACACGTGTATCGTATTTCTGAGAGACAAAGAGATGGAAAAGCATGTTCTCCTCCAGTGCACAAAAGGCAAAGATAAGTGCCCATGCTATGAGGAAGCAATTGAGATTGAGAATTCATCTTCAGGGAGAAGAGGGAAGAAAAAGGCATATCCATCTTCACACCATGGCAGCTCCTACAAGGAAATGACAGAACACAAGTGTTCTACGAAGCCAAGTATGATTAATAGTGAGGCGAGGAGCCTGGAAGCTCCAAACCAATCTCAAAGCCAGACCTTGTCCATTTGCTTTGAGTCTGTGGGTTGTGCACACGTGTTTAACAGGTTCAATCAAGAACTTGATACAGTTTGCACCATTTAGCTCAGTGCATTTTTAACTCAGCAGTCATTAGTGCTGGATCTAATACTCCATCTTAATAAAATGCCGGCAGACTAATGGGTGCAAAGAGAGCAAGCACTCTCAGTGAACCTTCCTCGGAAGACTCGTCACTGAAAACCCTGCGAGATTGGCCTGAATAATGCATAACGCCTGTCACCAACCCTCAGAAAAATGCCGTTGCTTTCTCTTCCAGGATTTAACAGATCTCACTTAATCGATCTCGCAAAAAAAAGAAATAGAATAAAATAAAATGTTCTTAACATACAGTGAAATCAAGGTGAATTTTCATCAAAGGGCTTTTTATTGTTATTGCTGTTGTCACTGTTATTGTTATTGATGATGATGATGATGTTTTGGGGAGTGAACCCAGGGCCCTGTTCATCACCAGCAAGCGCTCTGCTACCTAGCTATATCCTCAGCTATTTTGCTGTTGTTTAAATTAACATACAAAATAATACAATTTGTTGTGACATCTTCATATCTTTCCATTTGAAAGCAGAGTCTCACTAAGCGACCTTGGCTAGCCTCGAACTCACTTTGTAGCCCAGGCAAGCATTGAACTTGTGAATCTCCCAAGTAGCTATGATTGACCTCTTGCTATCCTACTGTGCCAAGATTCTAACATGTTATATTCACATTTAACATCTTTATCTTGAATTTTGATGGCATTCCAGAAAGAGGTAATTACAATACATAAAAAAGACAATAGCATAGGGCTTTGAATCATATCAAGCTCATCTTAGAAAATGCTAGTGCAAGATTCATAGACTGATCACATACATATATCCCTATTACAGAAGGGAAATTGTAGGTTTTCTTAACTGGAAAAATCATTCATTCTATAAAAAGAATCACTTCTCTTTTAAACTATCCATGAAAAGACAGAAAATGTAGAGTAATAGTAGTAATTACATACTTTATAGAAATAATGTGGGGTTCTATAACTCAGTTGGTAGAGTGGTTTGCTCTGAATGGACCAGATGCAACAGTGCATGCCTAGAGTCCCAGAGCGATGATCTAGATCATCCAGGGCTACACAGAGACGCTGAGACTTGTGACCAGCCATGGACACTGATTCTAAATCAAAAAGGAAAAAAAAGGAAGTAGTAACATGAAGTCATTTTTAACTTTTGATAAGACTAGCTAACATTTACTTGAGCACATCTTAGTGATTTTAATGTATTCATTTAATTATCTCACTAACTCAATGAGTTATAGAATTGTATACTAGTCCCATTTTCAGGGGAAGAAACAAGACACAAACATACTGATTACATTTGTCAAGCTTACATAAATAAAAAAATTGAAAACTGATTTTTATACTGTTTAACCCCACAGGAAAGCAATCAGTGGCTCAAAAATAATAATTACATTATGAAATTTTGTTCAGACTCAGTATAGTCTCTTCAAAAATTATGTTTCAACTATCATCATTCACATGGTACAAAATAAGTGTATTTCTAAATTAATAAATTTGTGTTTCATATTTTCATGACATATTTAAGACATAGATGAAACTCTACTGCAAACATTTTAATCCTCAAATCTTATAGATCTAATTCTTCAAAATTTCTGAAACAACACTTCACTCTCATAAACAGAGAGTTATTCCTATATTTCATATAGAAAACAAGAGTATCATTAGAATTCTACACAAAACCCTTCTCTGGTTCTCCATGCTGCTCAAGTGGGTTTCTTCAATTACGTTTTTCTAATTACATTTGTGCCATGTGAGTGCACACACATGCACACAGGCATGTATACACACACACACGTGCACGTGCACACAAGAACTCGTCATGGCACATGGTTGGAGGTCGGAACAAGTTCTCACCATCCACTGCATGGGTCCCAGAAATTGAGTTGAGATCTTCGGGGTTGGCAGCTAGCACCTGTACTACTGAGCAAGCTCATTGGTCCTCAAGTGGTTTTCCTTATCTTACTTGATATATCAACTCAAAAACAAACAAACAGACTGACAGAACATAACTCTGAACCTTATTAATAAAGTTAAAAATGACTTAACAAAATGAAAAGGAGATTGTCAGGAAAAATAATTAGTATGACTTTATATTTAACAAAACTAAGACTCATTAGTGTGAATATAGTGTGAAATATTTTTATTGCTCAACAAAACTAAACTTAAAAACACTATTTTTCAGTATTATTAAGCTTTCAATTACTATTTTGGCAATTTATTTTGATATTCGACCATCTAGCCCAGATTTGTAATATACAGAGATGATAGATAGATAGATAGATAGATAGATAGATAGATAGATAGATAGATAGATAGACAGATATGAAAAACCAAATCGATACAACTGAAAATGTCAAACTATGTGCAAAACACCTACCTGAGCAGCAGCTTTGGGACAGCAATGTTGGATGAGGTCTCTAAACAATCTATGTCCTGAATCAAGTTGACCAGTGAAGGTGTGAGTTTGCATCTTATCCTCCTTTTTAGAATTATCTAAAAGCTAATGCTTGAATTATAAACGGTGATGGTGGGTGGGAAGCAGACTGAATTTTAATCCAAGGACAATTCAAACGGGGTGCAAATGCAGTTTGCGGACAAGAATCCAGTGCATACAGAATTCTGACTTACAGAGGTAGTGTTCAGTAATACATGCTCCTTCACGTGTCAGCAACAGCAGTAAGTTCAGGCAAATACTCTTATAGGATTGAACTAACATTCAATTTGTGGAAGAATCAAAGCAGTCTGGTGTGGTGATGAAAACTGAAATACTCAGGTTTCTCACTATTCTCTCCTGTTACCTCCAAATTTGTTTATACAGTTCCTCTTCTTTTGATTGATTTGCATGTATCTACCCTTACATCTGAAATGTTTCCTTTCAATGTGCGGCAGCAGTATATTTGTGTGCAATATTTGTGCATGGATAGTGAGAGGTGGGTATGATGTGGTTAGGTTAGATGAATTGCTTCGATCTTTCACTGTTATTAACCTCCCTAAATTTCTGATCCTTAGTTAAAACCACCTTCCCACATAGCAAAATCAATTGTCATTAAACAGTACATCAAACGGTGATTTCCTTCCACATAGCCACAAACATGAGCCAGGAGCATGGGGTTTTTTTTGTTTTTTGTTTTTTGTTTTTTGTTTCTTTGTTTTGTTTTGTTTTTTTTTTTACCAAGGTGAGCATGTTTTTTTTTCTGGAAATATAGAACTAAAGTCCCTATTGTATTCCCAAATGTACTGAGAGTACCTGTATCATCACCACAAACATTAACAGTTATGTGAGGAAAAGCATGTGTTTAGAGAGTTTCACAGTGAACGTTAGATTGTACATACATGGCAAAAACATAGTGTTATCTTTCAGTTAATATATGATTTACAAGTTTAAAAGTATAATTAAAATCTTTATCAGCTAGCAAAGTGAATCATTCCACCCAATGCAATTTGTAGACCCTGCCAGTTACCCATGCTCAGGACTTAGGAAAGCACGAATCCTCATCTTTCCTACTCCGTTCTTGCAGATATAGCAGCCAAGAAGGTGTACCGCCTAACGTTTGCAGGAAATCACTTCCCTTTCAATTTTTTTGTTGGTTATTTTTTGAATTCACAAGATTTTGTCAGCTGTAAGGGACTGAACAAGCTTAAAACAAAATAAAACAAACAAACAAAAAAATAATTGTTCCATATTAGGAAGTCTAAAGGGAAAGACAAATGTTTCTGAAACTGTGCTGTGTTCCTCCGCCTTTAGTCTGTTTTCTCTCTAGCTTCACTGAGAAGATGTTTCTCTAAACAGCCAGAGACTTGAAGGGTCTCAGCACTCCAACTAGACGGTCTCCATAGCATGTGCTCCAGGGCGAGAAACTCACTCTCTTTATACCCATTCATCAAATTCCATAAGAAGTTGCTCACCAGATCTTGCTATGGATGAGTAAATCAGACTGGGCATCCTGAGTTGGTGCTCACTAGTTGAAAAGTTGGAAAGAAAACCATATTCCACCTGTCTGCAGATGGAATATGTACCTGTCTCCATTCTGTCGTGTGGCTGTACAGAGATGGCCCAAAAGCCACAGAGAAACAGGAGCAGTGCCCTAAGATTTAGCAGTGAGGAACAGTCTGCTGCAATAGGAATGCTCTACGCTTGAGCCACTTCAAGTCCATTTTTTCAAAACACAATTTGATTTTATTTGAATTTTCAGACTACATTATTTAAAAGTAAATTAAATTGTTTCTAACAATAAACTTGTCCTGATCAGTATTTATAATGTTTATGTTCACGGACACCTAGCATTCTAAATTGCACAGATATCTTCACATTCAGGACTGAGCAGACGGATCTGTGGGTAAAGTGTTCGCCGTGCAAATCTAAGGTTGTGAATTTGATTTCTCAGCACCCATGTAAAATACCAGGCACATCAGTGTCTCTCTGTAATTCCAGTGTTGGGAAAGCTGAGACAGGGGCTTGCCAGCCAGTCTAGGCAATCAGTGAGCTTCAGGTTTCCTGAGAGACCCTGTCTCAAAAATAAGGTAAAGAATAATCAAGAAAACATCTGATATCAACCTCTGGCCTCCCCCATACCTGTACATACAAGAACACACACACACACATAAAGCAACTTCAAATTTCTTTCCATGTAGCAACAAGAGAGGCAAGCTTTTCACTGATTCTAACTCTTGTCTCACTTAGCGATTCTATACATGATTTAAAAAAAAATACTAACCCTATGATCACAATAATTAAGTCCCAGATATATGGACAAAGCCAACAGTAACTACTCAAGTTAACCCCATACTTGATAAAAATTTCTCCAGAAAGTATGCTTTGGGAGAGTCTTTTGTTTATGTTTTTTGCAGAGTAAACAGTGAGTATATCCTGCAATTTTATACTCAGTAGAATTATTTGCAAAAAAAAAGAAAAAGAAGACAAAGCTAGTGAAAACCTCCCACAGCAATTTCTCATAACACTTCAAAGCCTAGAAAAAATATTGCCAAAAAGTAGTTTGGGTTTCTATTATTGTGAAAAGACACCATGATCACTGCAAGTCCTATAAAGAAAAACATTTAGTTGGG
>JAQHUG010000139.1:4508920-4532283 GCA_028555095.1 Dicrostonyx torquatus | reverse complement strand
GTTAGGCCTACCACAGCAATACCACAATTGGTGTTACCAACTTCTGTCTTAGTTAGGGTTTCTATTGTTGTGAAGAGACACCATGCACCATGACCACTGTGGCATATTTAATTGGGGCTGACTCACAGTTTCAGAGGTTTAGCCATTATCATCATGGCAGGAAACATGGTTAAATGCAGCAAGCAAGGTGCTGGAGAAGGAACTGAAAGTTCTACATCTTAATCTGCAAGCAGCAGAAACAGAGTGCCTCACCGGGTGTGGTTTGAGCATGTATGAGACCCCAAGGCCCACCTCCACAGTAACACACTTCCTCCAAAAAGGCCACACCTACTACACCAAGGTCACACCTCCTAATAGTGCCATGCCCTATGAGCCATGAGTCTATAATGGCCATACCTATTCGAACCACCACATTTATGGTGTCTAATTGTGGTTTACCCAACTCCCACTACAGGGTAACTCCATTGTGTGTGTGTGTGTGTGTGTGTGTGTGTGTATGTGTGTGTGCGCGCGCATGTGCTCGACACTCCTCCCTTCATGGCTAGATAACTATGAAGGAAAAGAGGAGGAAAGGTTATAAAGCCCAGAAGTGGTAGATGAATTCAAGAAAGCAATGTTTCACGTACACAACAGAGCAGATGTACATATGAACTCATAGAGACAGTAACAGCACATAGAAGACCTCCACAAGCTCAAGCCAGACAGCATCCCGTCATGGATGAAGGGAGGTGGAATCCCATTCCTGGATGAAGATGCATTAGCATTTGAATGCAGATAGCAGAGAGAAACTCTGTTCTTCAATGGTGTGACAAATGCTTGGTGTACTGATCACACTCCCAAGCAGGTCCGTGTGCTGTCAGCCAACACAAACTGGATTCAGAGCAAAGACAGAGTGAGAATATGAAGCTGAGTGGGTAAAGGGGGTATGGTAGGATATGAGAGGAGTTAGGGGTGGAGATGAATATCATAAAATACATTGTACAAAATTCTCAGGATTTAATAATAACATAAAAGATCTAAATGTTGAAGCACTTGCCATCCCTGCTAACATTTGCTCCTGTTGTTCTCTTGGTTTGTTTGTTATAACCTAAGACTCCAAAAGGAACTCTTAGGGGAGGGGTTGGCTTGAAGGTTTCACGCTGACTGTGAAAATTTCACCAACTTAGTTTCTCTCTTAATCTCTCTTCTGTAGTCCCCCTTAAAGTGCAGCTTTGTAGGAGTTTTAGAGATGTTGGGCTTTAAGGGGCTTTTGAAATATTTCATTTCTAAGCTGAGTCAAAAATAGGCATGTTTGTTTAAAAAAAAATCCCATCACAAAGAAGCTTGTCTGGGGAAAGAATTCTTCAAACCTCAGACGCTTCTTTCAGGGAGCTTCTGCTCCAATTCATGGAGCTCATTGTTCAGATCTCAGAGCTCAGTCCTCACAGCTTGAATTTCTTTTCAAAATTGTTTAATGACTTTTAGAATGTGTTCCTTACTAAGCCTTGTGTGCTTCCGGTGTCAGTGTTTGCCTTTTGATTTCTGTTACTTAGTCTACTCTTATACTATGGGTCTAAAAAAAAAAACAAGGACCAGAGCTGTCCAGCCTTTTGTAAAATAGTGCTCATCCAACTCAGAACCCTGTCTCCACACAACTTCACAGTCATGCTTTCCTTATGGAGGCCTTTGCTATACTTGAGAAAAAAAACTTCTATATATCCAATTCATAAGGGTACTATTCTGGATGGAAACAGTTTATTAAATCACAGATGATCCAGATCTGACCAGGAAGCCACTCCTGATCCTGATGAGAAATTAAAGGGAAAACTGATATTTACAGTGTAGTCACTTACACTGCACATATCCTCTTTCAATCAAGAAATTTAAGTCACATTCCAATGTTACTGTCACATTTAGTTTTCTTGGATACTTTATTTAAGGAAATAATTTCAAGAGCTAGAAAAATGGCTCAGCAGTTAAGAGATCTTACTGCTCTCCCAGAGGACCAGGGTTTAATTCCCAGCATCTACATGGCACACAAGTATCTGTAACTTAAGTTCCAAGGGATCCAACACTTTCCTCTGGCCTCCAAGGGCATCAGGCACACACGTGGTACACAGATCTACATGCAGGCAAAACACTCATACACATAAAATAAAAGAATGTTGAATAGTGAGGATATAGCTTAGTTGGCAAAGAGTTCCCTGGCATATGTGAGGACCCAGGTTCAATCCCCAGCATCATGTAAAGAAGAGGGGCAAGGGGAAGAAGGAGCCTTTTCTTGTTTCTTCATAGTCAAGAGGGCTGCCTGGATAGTTGGCCTGAGATAAATACTTTTAAAACACTCTTGGTTAGCATGAGTCATGTAGCATCATCTCTGTTTTCCCAGAAGCTGCAGGGTATTACTCTTTTACCACAGCACACACAATTGTGCCCCCTTCAGGGACCTGTTATTTCAACTGTATTATATGCACAGTAGCCAACTCTGCTTCAGACCTGACAATTAGATTGAGGCTGTGTCAGCATTATCACCAGTGAAGAAGCAATTCCAAATGCACATTCTTCCCATGGGAAAGAGCAAAGGCTACCCAATTTCCTCTGTCTCATTTCTCTCCTACTTCAGTGTTACTTGTTCAGCAGTGCAGAGTTCAAGAACCTAATTCTATTCATCATCTTAAATTAACCTGCTGGCTAAAAGTCTAAATAGGCATAAATGATTGATCAGATTGCTAACTCAACTTCTTTCGCAATAAAGTTACTTTTATTCTGTTAATTATGTGCACGGGGTGGGCAGGGCACGCAAGTGCAGATATCCATGCAGGCCAGGTAAGGATCACCTGGAGCTGGAGTTGGAGGTGGTCGTGAGTCACTCGACGAAGGGAGTGATAGAAAAGAACTTATTGTAGCTGCAAGAGCAGTCACACATTCTTAACCTCTGAGCCGTTCCTCCTACTCTACCTTTTTATTTTTGATTGTTTGTTTGTTGGCCTTGCTTTATTTTTGTTGTTACTGCCTGAGGTAGATAGAGTCTTATTATGTATCCCTGGTTAGTCTGGATCTTACTACGTAGACCAGGATAGCCTCAAACTCACAGAGATCTGCCTGGCTCTGCCACACAAGTAACTTCTGAGAATAAAGGTGTATGTCACCAATCCTGGCAACCTCAATATTTTTGTCAAGAAACATAATTCCAATTAGATGGTAATGATTTTACCAATGAGTCAATGCATCTTTCTCCCAATAAGAGTACAGTGAAGACTGCTAGCACTTGAGTGGTATTTTAACTTGGACTATAGCAAAATACTCAGGGTGATTTATAAACAACAGGAATTTTATTTCTCACAGTTCCCAAGATAGCACTATCTAGGTATCTCCATGCACCTAAAATGCAGAAAACTAAAGAGAGTATAACATAGGTCTCTCCCACATTTTATACCCACTCAGCAGAGTCTCTGCCTTAATCTCTTCTCCTCCAAAGGTTCATCTGACAAGAATCATTACAGGAATTAAGTTTCAGTGCTCATTTAGGGGCATACAGGCCACAGACAAGAATATGAAATCTCCAAAATGGAAGGTAAATAAAATTAACCTATCCAACCGAACCGTTACCCTGCCTTCCTTGCTTCCTTCTGTTTCTAGAAGCCGGTACAGCCACGGAGGTAGTTCAGTGAGAAAAGAGCTTGCTTTGCAAGGGTGCTGGGATTCCCGCACTCCAGTAATGGACAGTTGTGGTGATGCACATCTGTTATCCCGGTGCTGTCACACTGATTTACGAGGCACACCATGGTGCAGCTACTCTGGAGAACATGGTAGCAAACAACAAACAGACTCCATAGCAAATGAAGTGACCAGGTGAGTACTGTATCCCAGTATACACACACACGCATGAGCACACACCTACACACACACACACACGCATGCACATGTGTGCACACACATGAACATTGACACATACACAAACATTAGAAACATACACAACCACCTAAGATTTTTTTATTGATGTATATTAAAGCTTATGCCATTTGGAGTTCACACATAAGAGCTTAGGTTACTCTATGCCCTTTCTTACAGTCAGAATACCATCAGGTTACTCACTGGAGCTTGGCCTTAAGTTATAGCCTGAGGAATGGGATTAAATGAATTTGTACATGTTCAGGCTTTGAAACAGTCATCTCTCAGATCTAGTAGCAGGAATAGACTCAGAGACTCACATAGGATGTGAACCACCGAACCCTTACCTTTCTTCTCTTCTTTTGCTCCTACTCAGTCCATATTAATCTAACCATCAACTTCCAAGTACTGCATGCACCTTGCCCCTCCTTAGTCCCAATTACTGGATATTGAATCCACTGGACATTTCCAAAAGGAAGACAGTTTATCCTAACAATGGCATAATTCAAAGCCAGTTTAACAAAGAAGCTATTTACAAAGATAGGACCAGGGTGAAGGGGAATGATTAAGAAAAAAGGCAAATTCTACGCTAGAAAAGCTGGAACCATTATATTCTGTATCCAGAGAGAGCTAAAGATGAAGCAATTCCAGACCCAGAAGGGAAGAGTTGTAAAGGGAGAAAGCGAAGAGTATCAGGTGAAAAATACTGAAGGGGCCAAAGAACAACACCCTGACTTCACCTTCCCTTCATTTTGATGTGTCTGGGGAACTCTCCACAGAAAGGCCAAGAAAGCCCAATCAATGTGATTCACATGGGTGAATCTTTAATGGTCTGGAGAAAGATAGAGAAAGATTGAATAGCCTGGAAGGTAATATATAAAATGGCCAGCACAGTTCCCGTATCACCCAACAAAATGTTTCTTTCTTTTTTGTGCATTGCCCTGGGGCATAATTCTAAGAACAGCACTAGGAATTCCTTTTTTATTAATAGAGGATGATTATGGAATTTGGATCTTGACAGCATCTGATGTCACTCCAGATGATAACACCCTGTTATTACCAACAATGGCATTTTCATAAGCTTTGCTCCTACACATAGCAGGATTTTTTAATATAGAAAGTGCCTATGATTTCCTTTTGAACTCCTGTAATTATCTAACACATCGTGGTCATTCCCAAATGTCTGTTAGACTGGATGGTTATTCTACTCAGTTTTCACCATCACCAACATTGCCTTGGCTTCCCACTTGTGAGCAGTAGCTTATAGAGTATCAAGATGCCTCCGTTAATGGCACTTCTTCCCAGTGTTCCTTGAGATCCTCACAAAACCCCATTCCACTTATCACTTCGCCATCATTTGCTTTCATTTAATATAGCCTCATGATATGTTCCAATCTCCTTGTTTGCAACTTATTTTCTATTGATTTCATTTTAGATTGGCTTCTTGGTGACACAGAGGAAGACAGATAAATCTCATCAGTAACATGACTTCAAATTATATCTTGCATAGTTTGCTTTAGGGAAGATTTCCTACAAGTTGTTTATAGCTTCAGACACTTATTGATGCTGTTAGATTAGTGTTGGGCAAGTCTGCCTTTGAATCCATGTTTTGGTAGCATAAAAAAGTGACTAGTTACATAGATAAATGAAGGACAAATGAATGAGTAGATGCATTCATGAATAAGAGAGTGAATTGTTGGCGAGCTCAAGACTATATCTCACAGTCTATGCCTGAATATTGCTGTTAACCTTAGTGTGTGTAGGATACGAAAACGTATGGAAACAGACCAATACACAGGAAACTTGGGACTTTGGGAGGACTTGGCTTCTGGAGTGCACAGAAGTATATAGACTGTCATAAATGAAGATGGTGGGAAATACAAGCAACCAAATCTAAACAATGTTGATATAATCAGCACACCAAACTAGAAGAGATAACTGTGCATATAGAAAAGGATAGAAGCATTTGGAATCCTGGGTTCTGTTCAATGTATTCTTCAACACATTCCAGGGGCTCTGTATTCATTGCTAAGGTGCCTGACACCAAGCTTCCTGTCCCACACATGGGTTGGGTTAATCATGATAGCATCCATTGTTTCTTCATGTAATTTCTTCCTTTCTTGCTGGCTTGGAAGGACAGCTCAGCTCTCTCTCTACCTCACCAGGATGTATTTGATGATTGAATTGCAGGGTTCTTAGAATCTGCTTATCATTGCTCCTTTGTTTTCATTAGACTCCCTGGGCTTTAGCATTGCAGAGAAGAGATTAGCCCTGTGTGATTAAACCAGGTTAGAAACAGTTCACTCTGTCTGACTTTGTTTTCATTAAAATTCCTTAAGTAGCAAACCAGTAAATAAGTGATGACATGCCCATGAATGCCATCTGACCCCCTGGTCTTGCCTAGATTAGTACAATCACTGTCTTTCTGAGGCCCAAGAGCAAGCAGACTTGTGGGTTCCCACTTCATCAGACATTCAGTATTTCAGCCAGAGTGGAATTACTATTAACATCCTCGTGGATATGTATAAATCATAAAACCCTCCCTGCTTCCGGGACTGGATTTAGTTCTAATGTAAGGAACTCTTTATTAAAGACTGGTGGTGTTGTCAGCACTCCCCCACTCAACCCATTAGTGATCCCTTGGATGTGCTTGTCTCCTAGGTGCCTTCTGGTAATTGTGTATCTGTGCAGCGCTTTCAGGAGCTTAGTGGGATATCATTAAGCTGACTGCACTAATGTGTTGATCCAAGAGCAACCAAACAAGTGGGACTGAATTGTGACTGGAATTGAAATGTCAGAAGTAAATGTGTCCTTTTGGCAGATGCTACCTGAGCCTAGATGGGAAATCAAGAAGTGAGACATTTGCCATTTGAAGGGAGATAAAATGTTTGTAAGAAGGTGGAGATTCTTGTGTCTCCCTCAGGACTTGTCTCTCTACAAACACATTTTCTACTGAAAGGTGATGCCTGTGTCTCCTACTTCAAGTTACTTAGTCACTACTATGTGCTCGCCACTGCTATAATCATTATGAACACATCGTGATGAAAACAGTAATAACTGCTAATATGGGATTTGTTTGAACATACTCCTTGGTCGTGAAGCAGATGAGGCTGGAAGATTATCCTGTTGCTCCTCTTCTCAGGGAACACAGAGCTAAGCCTAAAGGTGGTCCATGAAGCTTATGAGAGAGCACAGAGCTTATAAGTCAGTAGGAATGCGTTTCTGATATTAACTGCTATTTTATAAGCCAGCATTCTATAGACTCTTTAAATTTATGTGCATTTCATACACATCAAGACAACTGACGTTTGGACAGTTGATCTCTGCACCTTTATCACCCCCACTCTACATCTGGGACAAGGAAGCAGAGGCTAAGGGACTTGACTGGGATGACACAGCTCCTTGGAAATCCATGCTTTGTGCCATTTCATTTGACAAACTTAGTAGGAAACAACTATGAATTCAGTCTGGAGTTGAGAAACCAGTCTGAGCATTAAAAAGTAGCAATAAAAGCTCAAGAAGTTTATTATAACACCCGTAAGTCAGAAATTTCCCATTCATTTCACAGAGGTGAATTCAAGGGTCGTGACTAGGAAAAGCTATTCCACTGTTACCTTCATACTAGCTAGCATGACATCCGATGCCAAAATGGGAGTTTAAAACAGGCAATCAGCATCTTGCTTCGCTTCTGGCTTCTGCATTGGCCTACAGATTCTAGAGTCCTGAATTAGAGATGCTATAGCCACCAGCCTTTCTTCTGACAGACTGACAATACATCAGAGTCAATGTTAAGAGGTCTCTGGGCATCCTGGCTGCAGAAAGCATACAGAATTTCAAACTGGCACAAGACCTAGGAAACACTGTCACTGAAAAGAGCTCACCAGCCCACAGAGGAAGAAGAAATGGGGAACCTATCTCAAGTGAAGCTGTTTCTAGATCAGCAGAAATGCTAATGAATTTATGATCCTGACTTTTAAACTTCCACGAGGCAAATCTTCAAAGCCAGACAGGTGTTTTGGCCATGGGTTATGAAATAATCACTAACAGATGATAGCCTTAAGTCTGACTACATGCAAAGTCATCGACCCTGTACCAGGGGACCTGAGTTCTTACTTCATCTGTATTTTATCAAGCACAAAAGTAGTAAGACTAGGTAAGTAGTAAGGCACATGTGCACAATTTCATGTATTATTTACTCCTGACTATAGCTGCTAATTTGGTGGTAGCAATACCTGTTTCTGTTGAGAAAGCTCAAGCATACATGATTTGAGTAACTTCACACAACTAATAAGATAAGGACTAGTTTAGAAATCAAGTTTCAACAATTCCAAACACAATGTTCATTGAACTAGTCAGATTGGCATGATACCCATCAAATTCTCTCAAAAACTGATGCTAAATGAACTAATATTCATTTCAAAGGTCTGTACAGAAGCTCACAGACACTCATTGAAGACATTTCTGTTTGGTATTGAACTAAGTATTAATGAAATACACGATTTATAAAGTCTTTACTCAGACATTAGTCATTATTATGAGGTCCCATGTGTACATAATGACAGCAATAAGCAACCTTCCACACAGAGTATTCTGTGCTTCTGTGTGTCATAAGCTGAGGTACCGCCTAACACAGAGTGTTCTCCATGACTTAGTGTGTAGTTATTACCATCACATGTATCAATGCTGCCCCCAGAGCTACAATTTGGCTTCTAGGTTAAGCATCAGAATGCAACACAAGTTCTTGGTCTAGTTCCACTTCTAATGATCATTTTTAACCACTTGCTGTCTCCATCTCTTCACCTTCTGCCTTCGGTATAATAGATAAAGAGTAACCTGCCATTAGCTGCATTGTTCAGGTTCTGCAGCTCCCAGAGACTAGAAACAAGGCATGCTGAGTCATTAAATACACTGTGAAAGTCCCAAGTGGCATTTGTTTAACTTTTACATACAGTGTGCTACGAAATGGGCAACTGCACAGAAAATAAAAATGTTAAGAGCCTTTCCCGCTAAGCCATTATAGTCTAAGGAGAAAAGGCAATTGTTCCTTTGTGTGACTTGTCCCACCATGTGGTAAGGAGTATTTGATTCTGGGATATTTTTCTGCAGCAATTGAAAGTTAAAGATTTCACTGACTAGATTAATTCCCAATTTCCTCAGAAGTGCCTAAACATCTTTCAAGGTGAGTGTTAAAAGAAACTTTGAAAGATTATATATCCACTGACAAGGTCAAGCTTGCTGCAATGATCCGTGGAGACAAAGTACAATGGCAGGGATCATGGGAATATGTGAAATCACTGGACAGCAAACTAACGGTACTGCAAGTCTCTCTTACATGGAATCTTATCTACAGCAGAGTCTACTTACTTGAATTTTGATGTGAGAATTCTTAAAATTACCTACTGTTTGAGGGTAATAAACTATACTCTCTCAGTTTCCATCTTTTCTTTGTTATCTTTGGCGAATAGGACTCCTGACATTTAAGTTTTAAAAATTAAAATATTCTGGAGCTTCCGTTTTGGCCAGAAACATATGTTTTAGATATAGCTGGCAGTATTTCCCAGAAATTCTCCCCTAACAAGCAGTGCATCCCGGTGAACATTCGTGCCATTTGTTAATCTTTAGGAATGCCTTCTTCAGACACTGGGATTTTCACTTTACAGATAGCAGATATGAGGCTCAAGGAGATTAAGTTCCCTCATGTCCTGAGCATCCGATTCTGTTATCAACACCCACAATACACACATGGACTATTTTGGCATGTGTCCTACAGTCCACTGCCAAGGTTGCTGGGCAGAAGTAAGTAGCAGATAAAAAGTTCATTTCTAAGTCCCCTAGGTAGTCAGTAGCAGCATTGACCAAAAATTACAGAAGCCACCCAAACCTCTTCACATGTATCGTTTATTTCCCATTTTTGCTTTCCTGTTATGGGCCAAAGACAAAAAAAAAAGCATAGCTAAGAAAATAAATGCCAACTCCGGAGGCTGATGTTGTTAATTCTAGCTTAGTCTTAGAGGAGCAGGGGTCATATGATTTTTAAAGCCCTCGTAAGGCCTACAGATCAACTGAGAGGTGGCTCCATATTTCAGATGTCAGGAATCTGATCCTCTGTACTGGTAAGAGCGTTGTCCCCATTCTTTCAAAGATTGTCAGAGACCGCTAATTAATCAAAAATGAAAGGCAAAGATGTTGGTATTTCTCCTTCATCTGGCGCTTGCTGTTATGTAAGTGTCAGGGTACCTTGCCTTTGCTAGCGCGCACTGAACAAACTGTGGAGATATCCTGCACTCTAAGCAACATTTTTTTTTAATCTAAAATCCCAATTAGATTCCCACTGCACCGAGCATGAAGCTCGTGGCTTGCCGCTCATGCAAACAACTTCAGAATGCTCTCTCAGAGCGAAGGATGTGCTCCTCCTTGCACAAGGCACTTCAAGGAAAGCCGTAGCGAATCAGTTTGCGTGCAGGCTAGTGTAATGACCTGAATTTTGACTTATTAAACTTGAAAATCACATCACTTCACGTTTTGGAATTTAGATTATAGGAATCAATGTGAAATGAAAGTGTCTACATATTTTTTGAGAAAACTGATATGTTAAACAAAACGCTCTGAGGTCAATTTACTGCCACTAAGCTCAGAAGAGGGTGTTTTAGAATTTCTTTGAATTAGTTATATATTATCCTTGTAAATTTTGAAACAAAGAAAATTTAAAATAGCATCCTTTTTTCTAGAAATTTTCATATTTACTGTCTTACATTACCAACCAAAATCACTTAAGGGGAATAAAATAAAATAAAATTTCCACAGTAGGACCTTTTCACTGGCTATTGGAAGTGCTATTTGTTATTGTTTTTTTTTTCTTTTAACTGGCGTCTTTAAGTAGAGGAATGTGGCTATAATGCCAGTGATCTTTCCCATATAGAGGTGAATGGACCGGAGGATGCATTTGCTTACATTTCGACATTAGCTTACTCTTTGCTGCCACCTAGTGTACAGTTGCTAGTTTAGTTTAGCACGTTGCAAAGCAGTTTATTTGCATAAAACATGCACAGAAAGAAATCCCAGTTAGTGGAGTGCGTGGCTTCATTTCCATACCTGAAAATCATTCTGCTTTACTTTCTCTCATAAAAAAAAAAAAAATGAAACGCAGACAGTGAAATCAAGACCAGTGAACATTTTTGTACATCATAAGAACACTAAAAAAAAAAAAAAATCCTCGTTTCAGCAGCATACTACGGTGTGATAAGTTGAAGTTTAGCCCGTATAGTGTTTATGCACATTTATAAAATGCTGTGGCACAACGGGTCCCCAGTTACCATTCAGTTTTGATGCCTTTTTAAAAGATGAGGACATCGAGGCCTGGGGGATAAATGACTTATTCAAAGTCACAGAAGCAGCTATTTGTCAATGCAGAGGCAGAAAGTGGGTCAGCCCGCTCCCAGTATAGGGGCATCTTCCTCGTGTGCCCTTCCGATGAGATCTCAGAGTTGGTGTTGTGACACGGCCCATGTCAGATGAACAGAAAAGACACCATCGCCTCCCCCCCCCCGGTAAAATCACGCTCAAAAGTATACCGGTTCACAGCGCTTGACAATTTTTCCTACAGAGAGCATAGCAGACTCACCTTGTAAAATAACATCCAACAACGAGGGATGAGAAGTCATGTATCTTTACTTAAAAATCACTAAAAAAAAACTTTTCCTTAATCCATGACTGGTTAGCGATAGTCTCTTCCCCAGCCTTAAAGAAATTTTTTGAAGTAGTTAGAAATCTACGTTACCAATGATTAAAGCTCTCTTGAGAATTAGACAGCTTGCAGTGCCGATAAAATACCGTGAGCCGGGCGGTGGTGGCGCTCGCCTTTAATCCCAGCACTCGGGAGGCAGAGGCAGGCGGATCTCTGTGAGTTCGAGACCAGCCTGGTCTACAAGAGGTAGTTCCAGCGCAGGCTCCAAAGCCACAGAGAAACCCCGTGTCGAAAAAAAAAAAAAAATACCGTGAACTGGGTGATGAGGACAGTGACGGTGCCCTCTCACACAGTTAGGAAAGCCGAAGGCCTGACCTCGGTCTTCCCATAGAGTTTGGGAGCCTTTGTCTGGCCTGCTGAAGATCACCTTTGCATGCCCTTCCTCTCTCCTCTGTTCCTCTTTGAGGGCTGAAGGCTACAGTTTCACTTACTAGGTTCCTATTCAGTAACCCCATTTGCTTCTCTTTTTCTCCCCCCCCCCATCTTCACTAACACTTATCTCATTTTGGCCTTTGCCAGTACGGTATATACTTAAGGAGCTTGAAAAGTGGCTCAGGGATTAAGAACCCGGATGCTTTCCCAGAGGATTTCAGTTCGGTTCGCAGCACACACTCTAGAACGCCAATTCAAGGGATTCTAGCACCCTCTTCTGGCCTATGTGAGCGGCAGGCCTAGGGTGTATGGCCATCCATACAGGCATCCATACATAAAATAAAAATGGTAAAAGGAAAAAAGGATGCATGTTCATGTCTTTATCTGTGAAAAAAATCCTCCAAAATGTGAAACAGACTGTTCTCCATTGTGCTTTAAGACCTTGAGCAAATCCTTAGGAAAAAAGAAGCTTGCAGTGTAAACGGACCTCTTAACACCATTCAGGAATAGTCTAGCATTTTCTGTTATAGAGGAGGAAGCCAGATCCTACAGATGTCCCAAATGATTACACCATTCTTACCGACTCTAAGCACACTTTCACATTTCTTCCTTATGTCTTCACTTTCACCCTTAAGGAAGACTAAGTCGAAGTTACCATTGTGACTTTATCTGCCAGGAAACAGTCTGTAGCAAACTGTGCTCCAAAGTCCCCAGAGTCTGATCTTAAATGCATACGCAGAAATATGAGCCAACAGAAATGTCTGCTGAGTAAGTCCTCAACCCAAAAACCAAACTTCCAGGACACGCACAATTAATTCTAACTAAAGTGAAACACTGAAGGTTTAATCAAAGACATATGCAAGGCACGCATTTCGAAGGAGCAAGGGGAGGAAGGGGCTAGAAAAAAATGAAAATCAACGGTTATATGACCATGTTTATTGGCTTATTCTTGAGCTCCCCCACAGGTTTCCCCCCACCATAGTTCCTGTGTGCTCGCAATCATCCAGTGGCAGCAAAGAGAAGACAGAAGAAGGATGGTGCAGAGTTCCCTCCACTCCTCAAAGCAGGGTTAGAGTACCAGTCATTTATTGGGTCAGCGCCAGAATAAAATCAGAGATCCCTCCTGTTCAAATGGACCACAGTAATTGCTTCCTAAAGACATGAGAAAATACATTTTTGGAAAGCATTTTTCTGACATCAGTCTGGTTCCTCACAGGAAACCAAATTCATAAGCCCCAAGAAACATTCTGATATTGTGTTTTTAGAGGGGTTGGAATGTTCAGGTAACCAAGAAGGATACGGGAAACCTGTGAGACCATCACCACGGGAGGTTGTTAGTACTCTTCCATCCACAGGAAAGGGCGGTAACAGAGGTCTGTCCGGAGCCTGAGGAGATCTGCAGCTGAGAAGGAGACTCCCGACAGGGGCTGTTGTCACACATCCCTCAGTGCCTTCCAGGAATCTCTCTTTCCTCCAAGCTCCCAACCTCTTACAGGGTCTCCTGGTTAACTAAGCCAATCAGTGATGGCCAAAAGGAACGGAATGGCAGCAAGAACGGCAACCCAAAACAGAAAGGAGAACTGACCTAAGAGTGGGTGGGGAGGGGAAATAAATCACACACCTTCGATTTATAACAGATGTGATTCCTTGTATTAAAAGTGAAGTGTTCGTGAATACTACTACTCTTCCAGCTTTTGGTAATGCCCTATCTTGCTAAAATTAGAGGTGATTTTATACATAAGTTAGATCAGTGAATACCTAGACTTTTCTTCAGCTTGTTGATAACAAAGAATCAAACGGAATGCAAGACTGCCAGAGGAGTCTACTAGCAGACAACATCGAATGGATGGACCCTGTGGACAGAGTGTCAAGTATCCAGGGATGTGTAGGGATGTGGGTAAGGTACCACTCACTTCCCAGGGAGGTAGCTGTCCCATCACCAGCAGAGCCTTGCTAAATAAAGCCCACAAGACAGCTCATACAGAAATTTATGGCTAGATCCCCAGCTCTTTAGCTGGGTGGGCAGAGTACAGAGTACGGGGAGTGGTGAGAGGAATGGCTAGGGCAAGTGCTGTTACTAAGGCATTATGAGTTCCTTCAGCTGGGAAACCCTCCCAGGATGGAATCCCAACAAGACAAAGTCTTTGTGCCTCCCTCTGAGAGACCTGACCTGGGATTAAATTAAGTCTATGTCACATTTTAACAAAATTGCACACCTGCTTCCCCAGCTCTCTTGTCTGTCTTTTACCAGAAAATATAGAAAATAAAATGATAATTTGAATCAGATACAAAAGGAATGGCAGTTTACACCATTATTCAGCTTGAAATGTGGTGTCCGAGCATGAGCATGCTCTTATGTGTGTTACTGTCTGTCTGTTTTTCTGTACTGAAACAAAATATTTTGATCCTTTGGACTTTAACTAAAGTGATATCCCATGGTGTAACATAAAGTAACAAGAGAGAAAGAGAGAGAGAGAGAGAGAGAGAGAGAGAGAGAGAGAGAGAGAGAGATATCTGAGGGAATGGTCAGTCAGACGCTTGCCAAGCAAGTCTTAGGACCTGAGTTTGCTCCTTAGCACCCAGGTGAAAAAGCCAACATAGCAACATGTAGCTGTAATTCTCGTTCTGGGGAGACAGACACAGGCAGGTCCTAGGGCCTTGCTGGCAAGGCAGCCTAGCTGGAGCATCCATCTCCAGGTTCCATGAGAGACAAGCTCTCCAAAAATAAAGGGGTGAGTGATGGAGGAAGATGTCCATCTTTGACCTCTGTCCTCAACACGCTGTGTGCTCACATGTAAATTCACACCTGCACACACACACACACACACTACACACACTACACACACACACCAGTTCTGCTCCTTGTTTTCTTGCTCCTCCCATCTGAATCTCTTTACACCTTTCCTGACCACTTTGCTTCATATCCGTCCTCACCAGCATCCCACTATCCGCCGCAATATGACTGCCACCTTCCATCAGAACCAATGGCAGTTTATGCATTTCTTTATATCTGTCCTGTTCTTTCTCCCTCCCCCCATTGACTTCCTTCCCTACCCCTAGCATTCTTGCATTAGAACATAGGTCCGAGTGCACAGCTTTGACAAAAATAGCCACCTAAAGTTAAATCCAGTCATAGTCCAGACTACAGGCTAGTCCTCAGTTAAAGACCAAAGCCCTTCTGGCCTGAGGTTCTCTATAAACTCGGTGGGAGATTCTCTATAAAGTCTTCCAGAATGAGTCCTTTGAGTCAGCCATTCCTCAAAGCTTCTACATGACTAGATAAAAGGAGTCCCGAATACATGTTTATTTCTTCCTTCTAAAAGCACTTGTCATTGAAGAGGCAGTGAAACACTACACTTGTCTCAATAAAAACTCTATGAAACATACATAAAGTATCACGTGTCATGCCTCCTGATGTCACCTGACCATGTCATTCCCTTGAAGCCTTTCTGGATACTGCCTGGCTAACCTAAGCACCATCCTTGGATTCCTAGACAGCTGCAGATGAGCCTTCCTCCTTAGTCCAACAAAGCATCATTGTTCATTTGTTTCTTGCCTCAGCAACCAATCCAATGTCTCCCTCCATTACATGGTAGAATCTCAACTTCCATCTTTTGAATTAGTTGTCAAATACTGACAAACTATTAAATAGGGAGGCTCCATAATGTTCAAAATCACAAGCTGTATTTTTATGTTTAAAAATCACCCAAGATTTTAGGATACCACTTTTCTTTCAAGTAGCAACTAACACATTTCAATAAGATTGCTTATTCAAATGAATCACAAAGTATCAAAGTATTATACAGCACCAGATTGTAGAGAATGACATGATCCCTGCTGTAAATGTTGTGTGGTAATTGTTATCATCAACGTTAGCTATACAACAATATTTGATCTGCATTTGCTATTTAGTTGCCAATATCCCCTGTGTTGCAGTTTGCCTGGAGGTGATTCTTAAACCCCACAGCCAGAAGAAGGATCCTCTAGTGCGGAAAATAACTGTTTGTTTGCTAACTGAATCTCCTGAACAGTATACAAAAAGCAGTCGTCTATGTTGAATTTTGAATGCATTCTTCACCAAGTGTCTCTTATCCGAATGAATAGTATCCAAAACTAAGTGTGCAGGGTGTGCTTTGTTAAGGGCATCAGAGCTGGCAAGAGGAAAGGCAAGCTGGGGAATCTCCTTCCCATTGTTCCCCACTGATAGGGTCATTAAAGTAAACAGGAATGAGGCATGCACAGTGGCGGGAGAATGCATCCCTGGGGCTCTTTCTACACTGAAAATGGACTCCTCATAAAAGTGGTGCGACTCAGCCTTTTGTGAAACCAGCTGTATTGATTTTTACCTTTATTGCCTCGCTGATGTCTGTTTTAATTTTAGTTTCAATTTTTTACCATTTGCTATTTGGAGCAAATGATAATTTTAAAAACATTTACCTGCAGCTTCCCTTGGTGTCCATGATAAGTCACGCATTTATCTTTAAAGGCTTTTACAAGACCACAGAACTGACGTTGGCTGAGTACAAAAGCTGAAGTTGAGACCGTTGCTCTTTACCCTGCTGCTGTTTTTCTTGGCACACGGAAGGAAACAGCAAAGACTTCAAAGCCTCTGGAACACAGTATAATTTTCTAAATGTATAGAGATTTTTTTGCAGTTGGCTGTGGTCTAAAAAATAAGGACTTAACCACAGTAAAAGCTGATCATGTAGTTTTATGTCTTTACAGTTCTATGTACCATTCTGCCAACCAACAACTTCTACCAACAAATCTATCTGTGCTCAGACCAATAACTAACCTTCAGAAAGAACCCTTAGATGGGCAGCAAGTGTCTTAGCAGGCTATTTAAATATGCACATATGTGCATGCTGCCCCTACACACACAGACACACACACACAGACACACACACCAAATTACATTACACTTTGTGTTGTATCCAAAATTAGGAATTCCATTGTATTAAAAACGTTTTTAAGTCGCATTCATAACCCTTCAGATAATACACCCTGACCTCCCAGCTTCACAGGTGTCTTTTCTGAAACATCCTCTGGCTTCTTATAACCCCTGTGGGGTGAGTGTGTGGCATTCCAAACCCTGGCTCTGTTTTGACTTCTACTGCTTTTCTAACTACTTCTCTCTAACGAACAAAGCTGACACCTATGTTTATTTCTCATGCACAAAGGTGTCAGGACTAGAGCACATTGTAGAACACCAACACTAGCATAAGAAAAAGGCAGACAATTGTTATCTCACCAAAATTAAAAACTCAATGTTTTGAAAATAACAGACAATCCATACAGCGGAAGTAATTGTATTATGGTATATATGCATAAATGCATGCATACACAAACATGTATATACATGTTTACACATATATGTGTGTGTGTCTCTGTATGTATATGTATAAATATAGACATTTTTGTACCTTTATAACTCAACCATAGCCTGATGTACCATTTTGGAAGGCTGTAGAATCTTAAGGAGGCAGAACCTCTCGGGGAATTTCATCACAGCAGGTGGGAACAAGTCTTGAAGTTCCATTTTCCAGCCCCATTTATTGTCCCCTCTCTCCTTCCTAACTATGGTTGCACTGTGACCAGGCATTATGTTCCAAAGATAATGCCTTCCCAGCATTATAGATTGTACTCCTCAGGAACTCTAAGCCACAATAAGACTTCCTCCCTTCCTCCCTTCCTCCCTTACTCCCTTTCTCCCTCCCTCCCTCCCTCTCTCCCTCCCTTCCTCCTTTCCTTCCTTCTCTCCTTCCTTCCTTAAGTTGCTTTTGTCTGGCATTTTGTCATATCATTGAGAAAGTAAGTAATAAAATAACACTATGATGGATCTTTAAAGCATAATATTAAGAAAAAAACTGTCAGTCACAAAATGATCACATGGAGCCAGTGAGAAAGATTAGTAGCTAAAAGAGGCCACTGCCAAGGTTGACAACCTAGTTCATTCCCCAGAATCGACATGGTAGAAGGAGAGAAAAAAACCCACACGCTCTTGTCTGACCTCCATGTATACACTGTGGCATGCATGCAAGTGTACACATGTTCACACACACACCCAAATAAAACGGTAATATTAAAAATGACATGTTGTATCATTTGATTTACATAAAGTGTTCAAGTTAGGCAAATCTGTAGAGAAATAAAACATTACTATTTGCTAACCAGTACAGGATAGCAAAAGAGTGGTAATGGTTACTAATTGGCATGGAATACCATTAGATTGAGATTTCCAAAATTTAACTGAAGGCCTGAAGATATGGTTTAGCAGTAGAACATTTATAATGGATGTTTGACCCCAGCAACACTCCCTCCCTCACTCACATACACACACGAGTTAGAATGTGGTGATACATACACAACTCTGTGTCTACTCTAATACAGCTGATGAATATCAATTCAATTGAAGCACACCTTCAGTTAATGAGATTTGTTTTATACCGATTACTTCCCAATAAAGGCGTGCGCATTCGTTATGTATACGGGTTCACTGTCTCCTTTCTTCGTCTCATAGGCAAGTCCCTGGAGCCATCACATAGACCGAAGAGCAAAGCATAAAAACACCCCAGTATTTGCAAGAATTTACAAGATGAAACAACTGAGCCTTCAATAACTTCCACAGAATTGCTTTTTGATTCCCTTTACACAGTATGGGGGGGGGATGACTTTCCCTAGTTCAGCCTGCAAAAACTGCTGTCCCCAGCCCCTCAGATTCTTGTCCACACACAGGAAAATATAGATAAAGAGGAGCCTTAGTGAGCAAGATCTGTGCTACCTGACACACATCTACCAGTCTGCATAGCAGCTGAGCACTTTAAATGTAACTGGCTGGGACTGAGCCATGCTGTACACTTACAACTCACACTGGATTTTTTTTTTCAAAGTACTGAGTCTCATTAGCAAGTGTTATCACATTTATTATATTGTGGAAATGATATATTGAGTCAAACAAAAATACATTATTAAATTCATTTTACTGGTTTGGTTTTATTTTCATGGAGTTACTTGTAGGATATTCAAAATTCTACATATGGATTTTATTATATTTTTTTAAATGGGTTACATAAATTTCATATATTGG
This sequence comes from Dicrostonyx torquatus, assembly GCA_028555095.1. Classification (NCBI taxonomy): domain Eukaryota; kingdom Metazoa; phylum Chordata; class Mammalia; order Rodentia; family Cricetidae; genus Dicrostonyx; species Dicrostonyx torquatus. Next base: position 4,513,210 of record JAQHUG010000139.1, on the reverse strand, counting down.
GTTACGTCTTTTAGACTGCCCTGGTCTAGAAACCCAAGGACTAAAGGGAATCATCAGATTCCATTATTCAGTACCAACTCTCTAAAGATTGGAGAAACTCAGGACAAAAAAAAAAAAAAAAAGAACATTTCCCAATAAAACTGTTGAAATTGGGTATATAAAGCTGCAAGAAACAGGGCATCTGGGACTGGAGCTTCTCTCTGCCTGCTTTCTCTCACTCCTTCCCTCCTCACAGGTTAAAAATCTCTAGACAAATCTTACTGCTGGGCTCCCTGGATCTATATTCATAACACTGGCAAAAAAAATAAGACACATAAACCCCGTGCTTTCTAAATCTCCTGTGATTGTACTGACAATAATTATTTGTTTATCTATCTCACCCACAAATATTTAGCTCCTTGAGGCAATGAATGCTTTGTTTAATTTTTTTTGCACTTACCCAGCACATGGTGGATAGTCAATAAATCCTCCTTAAGCTTGAGCTACGTAGGAAAGACAGTTAGCCAACCCTCACTGGTTTCTGCGTGTTTGTCAGGTTTCCAACCCTGGAGTTGCAAAACCCCGTGGTATTACCAATTAACAGAATGAATAATTAAAACTTTACAAGGAAAGGATAATATTCATATTTAGCCCTCACATTTGGTTCTGGGTTGGATGATATCGTTAGATGACGAGAAAACAAATGTAGTGTGGGTCACGGGACCTGAACGTCTTGCTACTTGTCCTATTGTTCAGGGCTGGTCTATTATGTTCTAAAATACCAAACAGATGAGTGAATGGAAGACAATGTGAGTCAAACCTGAGCCAAGCCTGATGTCAGTGGGAGCTCTGAATAGAGCAAGTTTGTTCTTGGCAGCTAGCCTGTGTCACGCTGTTCACTTATTAGTTTGCTTTTCCTATTTTTAAAAGCAATTTTAATGAGCATAAGGACAGATGTTTATCCTGGAAACTAAGTTGCAGCATTGCTGGCGCTACAGACACACAGGTCTCTGGGATGGCTGTGACACTGAATATATTATTTCTGACACTTAAGACACTGAGCAGCAGGCACCCTGGCTCGGGTGTTGCGGGCATCAGCTGCTAATGGAGCCGATAAAGCTGATGTGTGGGAAAGTGGCTGCGACTGAAATATGTGCCGAAGGATTTACATGAGAGCTTTCTGAAAACTCGGAGCTTCAGCCTCGATTTGGTCATTTCTTGCTTTGCTAAGCAATATCATAATATGAACGGGCAGTTTGAAATCAAACACATTTGCATTACTCTCCCGCTGCCACGGCATTAGATTTGGGAGGCAGTCAAATAACTTGCCGTGAGTAGCAATCATATTGAGAAATAGCTTTTATTTCTTCTTCACCTCAATTCATTAATGCTGAGAAATTAACAACTTCAAATATACAATAATTTTCCCATCATCACAAGCCAAAAAATAAATAAATAAATAAGGCAAGTGGTAGCAGGAAACATGTTTAAATATTCTAAACATAAGAAATGTTTTATTTCATTTTTTTATTTTCAAAAAAGACAGACTTGAAATAGAATTATTCCTGACTAAAATACATAAAATAATATATTGCTATTCAAACCCATTTCAAAAGTGAGGGCTAGAGAAATGGCTCAGCAGCTAAGACCATGTATGCTCTTGCAGAAGACCTTGGTTCATTTCTTACCACCCAAAACAGACTACCCATAACTGTCTGTGACTCCAGTCCCTGGAGATCCAATGTCTTCTTCAGGTCCACATAGGCACTTCATGCATGTGGTGTGCAAACTCATGCAAGCATGCACACATCCACATACAAATAAATAAGTGAATAAGTGTTTTTTTTTAAATCTACATGCAGGCTGGAGAGATGGCTCAGGGGTTAAGATCACCGACTGCTGTTCCAGAGGACCCAGGTTTAATTCCCACATGGCAGCTCACAACTGTCTGAAAGGGATCTGACACCTTCACACCAACGCACATAAAAGGTTAAATAAACCATTTTTTTTTAAAAAAAAAATCTACATGCTTGGGCTGGAGAGATGGTTCAGAGGTTAAGAGCACTGACAACTCTTCCTGAGGTCCTAAGTTCAATTCCCAGCATCCACAGCGTGGCTCACAGCTGTCTATAATGAGACTGGGTGCCCTCTTCTGGCGTGTAGACATACATGCAAGCAGACACTGTGTACATATTAAATATGTAAATCTTTTTAAAAAGTCTATGTGCTTTAAAAGATTTTTAATCCTGATAGTATTGTAAAACACCTTAAAATAGCCTTAAAACTTACAGTAAACAATCCACTATACACAGCTTTAAAATCAGCACTACTAGGCTGAGCCAATGAAGACATCAGGAGGCATGCATATCTTTAAAGAGACAGTGTCTTCAGTCCTTATATTTTTGAAGATTGTTCTTTTCTAGTTGCTTTGTTTCCCTGGACCACTCTGCACATAGACACTATCATCGTAACCTCAATCACAGCTGTCTGTGTGACCACAACTGAACTCTAGTATCCTGAAGTGGAAAAGGTCTTTAACATTAGCCCCAACCTTCTTCCGTTTCCATCAGAAGATCACTGGTGCAGAGCCATCCAGCTTCAGGGTTCACGTTAAGGTTTGAGAAATTCCTAAAACTTAGATAGCAAAGAAGGCAGAACATTCCAGTCATGGTCTGATTCTCTTATGGAGGTGAAATTTCTTTGGCTCACTAATTTTTGCACTATTCACACTGATTTTCCAATTTTTGGTCTTCCTCCAAGGCAATGCTCCTCTTTAGTGCCTCAGTGACCCAATTCTTCCCGGCTTTCTCTCTGGCTTACTACTCTCCTCTTCGACATACTTTCTTGGAAAGTTTATCATTCACTTTTTTTTAATCACTTGATGATCTTGACTTTTAGATCAACACACTACATTCTTTTTGTGGTAATTGTCTGTCACAACCATGGGCACAGCTTTATCACTACCATGGGCATACACTGTCTGCTAATAAACAGGAGACTACTATTTGAGATGGCAAGTTCACTGAAGATCATTTCTTTTGCAAGAGGAAGAATATTAGAAGTGAACACTTGGTTGCTGGCCATGCTTACCATGCAGTGTGAGATGAGAGGTGAGGGAAGTGAGGCTCAGAGCTACCCAGCTCCAGATCAGGAAGGTGAGAAATCTACCCGCTATTTATCAGTTCACTAGAGCTCTCTCTCTCTCTCTCTCTCTCTCTCTCTCTCTCTCTCTCTCTCTCTCTCTCTCTCCTTCCCTCCTCCTCTCCCTCCCTCTGCCTGAGTGTGCTTCCTATGTGAAGGTCATTAAAAGAATGTTTCATTGACTTTTGGCCTGTACAACCTAGAGTATTGCTGTCTTCAAACACTGGTGCTCATTACAATCACATAAAGAAATCTGATTCCCCAATTACCTCCCTCTCTATCAGCTGCACAGGAATTCTTTCCCAAGCATCAGGATGTTTTACAACTCCCCTGGTTAATTCTGCTGTGCACTAAAGTTTGGAAGTTGGCGTTGATGCATTAGTTAAAGGTTAATAATTTCAAGCTACCAGTTTCATGTCAAATAGATCTTAAAATTTCCCGTAATCTAAAAATAGGCTATAGTAAATTGATGCAAAGCAATTCCAGTCTGCTGCTGGAAATGGCATACTACTGTGTTCAGCTCCTGTGATGTAATGGCAAAGTTTCTTTAGGAGGAGGAATGCAAACATATTTGGAGCAATACAAACAGACATAGAGAAAAGCAGTACCCATGGGCTCTCGAAGCCCACATTACCAAAACCAAAAGCTTTAACAGTGAGCTTTGGGTAGGAAAAAAGGAATCAAGACTTGTGTTCTCAAAGCTCTGAAAATCTTTAGTTCTGAAGATTCACAGTGGTTTTTATCATGTGAATCACAAAACATTCCCCATCCTTGCAGCCTGAGTCTGGACTTACCTGTGTGTCCATGTTCTGTGCAAACTCAAAGGGCTGAACCAGGAGCAGTAGAGTACAGACTCCAGACACAGCCAATAAAAGGGGGGAAAGAATAGAATTAATAAGATGCCGAATCCTCTTAATTTCTGGGTATTTGTTTTAATATACAAGTGCATCAAGCCCCAGACCATCAGGAGAAAGAAGCTGGTGTCAGAGTGCCAGAATCCAGATATGAGCCCATCACACAGACACTGCATGACCTGCTTTTCTGTCCAATGAATGAAAATATGCTCTAAAGGGGCAGATTAGCATACCTCAGGCCATTATTCCCATTTCTGTAATGGACTTTCTAGGCTATTCTTTTCTGATCGCTCCATTGATCAAAGTTCAACATGTA
>JAQHUG010000139.1:4419471-4436831 GCA_028555095.1 Dicrostonyx torquatus | reverse complement strand
CATGAAGTAATTAAAGAAAATGTCTACCCAGATCTTATACCTGTGGCTGGCCAGTTGAATAAAATCAGAAGTCATCAAAATATTAATAATTCCTAATAAACTTGGATATTATTGTCTTAGACTAGTTTCTGACTTTTATATATCTTTATTCATGTCAGTTTTGTTTACTCAAACATTTATCTTCAGAAAATATTTGTTTCATGAGATGGATTGAAAAAAATGGTTATTATTGTAACACAAAATAGTGTGCTGAATGTTCCTCTATTTACACACAAGGAAAGGTTGCCTGACTAAATTGTGTGATCACGTGGAGTACACTGAGATAGCGATAAAGAACGAAGACTCAAGGACTCACTGAGGATCTGGAAAGGGAACACCCAAGCTAAGACAAAGTCAGAGAGTGGCATGAATCATGTGCGAACAGCTCCACACTGAATGAGGAAAATAAAAGTAGCTTATGAGAAAGTTAAAAAACTATATTATTAAGTAAAGTGGTGTCTTTTATATATTAAGGTCAATGTCAAGGGTGAACGTATGTTCTCCATTTCATATTGGGTCTCTCTTCTTTTTTGAATCTGAACCTATTTTTACTGAAAGTCAGAAAAATATTTCATCTCTGCCATTCATGAAATTTGCCAACACCAAGGGTATCTTTTGAACCGCTGCTGATGTAGTGTCACTGGTGTAAAAGCCTCTTTAACGTCCATCTGTTATAGTCCTGTCTACATCAACAGCTTCACCAGAAGAAGACCACAAGTGGGGGGCTATAGAGGAGTTTCTAAACAGAGGAGTCCTGGGCAGCAGTCAGATCCATCAAGAACAACAAGATGACTGGAATCTTCAAAGCAGGTCTGAACCCCTCATCTTCCTGGCTTCCCTTCCCGAGTGCTACGGTTACAAGTGTGTAACCACACGCAGCTGAAGGGTATGTGGAATTCTGTGACATCCAAATACACAGTGTTTGTGCCTCTTTTACAAATCCCCCAGCTTCTGGTGATGAGCCAATTTTCATTTCCAGGTGACATATATATTTGTAAAGGAAAGAGATGATTAGGAAAAAAGTATGTTTTGTGCTTCAATCTTGGTTAACTAAGCAGCAACAACATTCCATAACACCTATCATCTGAACCTATGCGGTTCTTCCAGGAGTCATCATCAGGCCTTACATTGTTAAATACCAACACTGTCAGGTTTCTGCTCATAAAAATCCCCATGTGGAACAATGAGAACCATTTCCACAAGTCACGTATTTACTTACTTACATCATTGGATGCTCAAAGCTTCAAGTGATATCTATCTGGTCAACTTTCCTTGTTGTGGAAAGGGAGGATGTTGATGGTCTTTACCTCCTATTCCAGAAGTGGATTCAGACATATTATAATAAGGAGTTGGTTTGAGGTTGTTGATTTGTTTTTAGCCATCCTATTCTAAACAGGAAGTTTAATCACGTTTATCCAGCTGTCGACTATTGTCACAGGACAATCTTACACCAATTTGATTAAAAAAGGGGGTATTTTATTGGAGGGGATAAAACTTACAGATCAATGTCCCAAACCACATTCCTCTGGTCGCAAACAGGAAACCAAGTCTAGCAGTCAGCACGGAAGCCGGAAGCAAGCTAGCTCGGAGAGCTGTTGCGGCTCTTTTTAAAATGAAAACCACGCCCCACATTGGGCGGGTATCTTAGAAGCCATTGGCTGAAAGCAAGAGGGCTTAATCTCCCGCAGCAGTTGACCTCCAAAAGAACCATGTCCAGAGCATGTGAAGGTGATCTAGAATGGTTCCAAAGAAGCAAAGCAAGGATTAACACTCATCCACCACATACCCAGCCCCCATCCATCAGACTTAGCAGCTGTTCTTGTGCATAACAAGCTCCTAAACTTGTTTTGTAGAAAAACATTGTTTCAGTTATTTAGCTTTATTTATGTTTTACCTTCAACTGTGAATCAATAATAATGTGATTCCTTTTGTATAATCAACAATAGAGTTTCTTAACCTACTCTATTTGAACAGATGTGTTTGTCTCTGATGCAATGTGCAAAGTTTGTTAGAACCATACACAATAAAGGAGCTATTTTTCTTGAGGACACTGATCTACACAGTTATATTTCAAACAAGACTTAATTTTTTTTCTTTAGTTCTACTGATTTCATAGGACTAATTTGAAGAAAACTAGTTCAAATTTTTACTAAGGAATGATCTGGAACTGATGTTTTCAGGTTCTTAGTGTCTTGTTCAAATAATTGAAATGGAAATCAAGGTGCATACAGATTGCAAACTACCAAGGAAATATTATTCAAAAGCAAAGTGTTAATAAAGAGGACATACACAGCCAAGAAGAACAGCCAGTTTCTTCTATTACAAGTACTCAAAGTTCTCAGTTAATATATGGGTTTTCTTCCTGGAGTCTAGAATAATGAATGGTTGACCCCACAGGGTGCAATTTTTGTTTTAATGTATATTTTATTGAAATAATTTTATAGAACAAATCTGATCAGGGTTTCCTCTAACATCTCTTCTCAGATACTCCCCAACTCCATGTCCTTTCTTTCTCTCACTTTAAAAAAAATACAGGCAAACAAACACATCAGAATAAGAGAGGAAGGAAGGAAGGGAGGGAGGGGAGAGAAAGAAAGAAGAGATAAAGAGAGAAAAGAAAGGGGAGGGAGAGAAAGAGAAAAAAAGAAAGAAAGGAAGGAAGGAAGGAAGGAAGAAAGAAAGAAAGAAAGAAAGAAAGAAAGAAAGAAAGAAAGAAAGAAAGAAATCCCAAACACGTCCATATGAGACAGATAGTCTACAAAAATACCATTGAGTTCATTATGTGTTGGTCATCTTCTGCTGGACACAGGACTCACCTTTAAGTGTGGCAAATACACAATGATAATTTATTGAAGGAAACTATATTTTCTTTGCAAAGATGTCAATTAGAGATGGTAACTTGTTAGGGATAGGAACTTGTGTTCATTTTCCTCTCTCAGCACTGGGACCCAATCTGGCTTGAACCTGTGCAGGCCCTGTGCATGCTGCCAGTCTTTCTGAGTTTCTGTGTTCATCATCCCTGTTGTACCTGGAAGACACTCTTTCCTTGATGTCATTCATCCCCTCTGGCTCTTACAATCTTCCTGCCTCCTCTTCCACATAGCTTCCTGCATCCTTGGGGTGGAAGGTTGATGAAGACATCCCATTTATGGTTGAGCGTTTTAAAGTCTCTCACACTCTACACATCGTCTCCCATTGTGGATCTCTGTATTAACTACCATCTATTGCAAGAGGAAGCTTGATGCTGGCTGAGTGACACACTAACCTATGGGTATAGCAGAATGTCATTAGAAGTCATTTCATTGCTATGTTCCTTTGGCACAAAAGTAGTATTTGGTTTTCCCATCATTGACATATCTAGTCTCAAGTTCTTTGCCACTTAAGCAGTGTCATGTGTGGTTGGTTACTCCCACCACATATTTGCCACTATTACACAAATGTATCACTCAAGTAGAACACTGTTGTAGATCAAAGGGTTTGTAGATGAACTGGCATTTACATTTCTCCTCTGATAGCAAGTAGAGTACCTTCCAGTACCATAAATAGTAATCAGTAGGAGTGAAGGCTCTAGTTAGGCACCAGTTCACCTTCTCCATATTCAAAGAGAGATGTAAGCGCTGTCTTCAGCAATGGGTCCTGAGTGTAATTTGAATGGTTTACGATTTTGATTGACAGACTTGGGTTTTGTAAATTTTTCCCTAATGTGCACATGGTCCTTCTCATGATGCATCTGATTTTAACCATATGTATGCCCAATTATATAGGTATAAAATAGCTTTTCCCTAAAGTTCATTTGGTTTGCCTTATTGTTCATTTATAGGACTGACCCCTTACTGTCATACCTAGATATGTTTTGGAATACATTTGGATAGAAACTTCCCACAAAACAGTAATTGTTGATGGTTGTTAGATAGTGGGGACATTTATTACATTATTCGCAATAGGGTATACATGCAGCTCAGTGTATGTGGGCTTCCTAGGCTGCTAGCTGCACAATCAACAAAAGAACATGTCTCTGCAGTGCGTGCAGATGAGGGTCCTAGGTTGCCAAGTGAATTGCTAGAAAAGCTGTGTATTATGTGTCAAACCACGTAGAATCCCTTGTTACTAAAATAATCTCCATTCTTGACTGCCTCAAGATTATGCTAGAAAGAGTAAAGTTGTATCATATTCACAAATACATAGTTGATTACACAATTGTGATTGGTTGAAGGAAGCAGAAGAATGGCATGTTCAAACCCTGCTTTGTCTTGAACTTAAAGTCATTTTTTTAAAAAAAAGATTTATTTATTTATTGTGTATACAGTATTCTGCCTACATGCATGCTTGCAGGTCAGTAGAGGGCACCAGATCTCATTACAGATGATTATAAGCCACCATGTGGTTGCTGGGAATTGAACTCTGGATCTTAAGATTGTAAGCCACCATGTGGTACCTGGGAATTGAACTCAGGATCTTTAGATGAGCAGACAGTGCTCTTAACCACTGAACCATCTCTCTAGCACAAACTTAAAGTCATTTTAAACCACCCACATATCCAGATATAATATAAATTTTCCCTTTAAATGAAAACTAGGTAAGTTATGTTTCTTATATTTTAATATTTCTGTGTATGTATGACATGTGTGTATGAGCATAAGTATGTGTGGTGTTTTTGTGCACGCTCACATGCTATAACACAAGCGTGGAAGTCAGTTGTGCAGATGTGCATGCCCATCTTCACCTTCTGCCTTGTTTGAGAGAGCATCTCTCTTGTCACCTATTTTCACATAAGCCAAACTAGCGGGTCTCTGGAGCCTCTGTGCATTCTCCTCTCTCCACAGAGACACCGGGTTACAGAGACCTGTGCCATGGGTCTGGTTCTGGTGATCTAAACTCTTGTAGATGGGCTTATGTATTAAGTACTCTACCCACTGATCTACCTCCTCAGTCCTCTGTAGTTCTTGTACGTTGACAACATTATTTAAACTCCAAAAGACTGACATTTTCAGGAGCATTATGAAGGCATTGCTTAATAGGAAAATTCAAAATGCAACACCACTAATTTTTACCAACTCAGAAAAAGAAGCAAATTTTTAGAGAAAGATAATAATCTAGAAAAATAATATTTTAAGGAATGTACCAACTATTGTAGAACTGTATGGCTGAGATGATTTAACTGATAACTTTCCTAAGTTAATGAGCAATACTTAGTATTTATAATAAACTAAGTCTTTAATTTCTATCATTGTACATTTATGAAACAAAGACTGAAGTGTGGAATAATGAAAGAGAAAAATAAATGGAGAAGGAAATAGAAGGGGGAAAGGGAAGACAGAAAAGAAGGAGATGAAAGATAAAAACAGACTATTTTGGAAAAATACAGTTTGTAAGCAAAGCCTGAGCATAATGCATTAACTTAATACACTGCATTAATTCTAAAATAAACATGTTCTCTACATTACTGAACATTTCCTTGTCTTATAAGGACAAAGTACAAATCCAGAGTAAAGGTGAACAGTCTTAGACAGTAACCAAATTAAGGTCTCAAAATTGCATTGGGATGATGACATAAACCCCAGATGTGAACATAAATTACAAAAAGGAAGACCCCAAGGTCAAAATACTGTCTAAGTCTTGAGAATCATTTAAACAAATAATGATTTCTGCAGGGCTGTTTCCTGTAGACAGAGTGTCATAGGGATTTCTAAGATCCAGGCTTCTATTCATTTCTAAGATTTTTTTAAAATAAATTTTATAGTTCAAATTCTTAAATATTTCAAAAGTGAACAAGAATTTATAAAATCTCCTTTATTGATATATTTTAAATCATGTTTATTTTCTCATCAGTAGACAAATAATGGTGTATTTCTAAGTCCCTGCAGAGTTAACACCTGAGTGCTGAATGAAGGAATGATCCTTTATTCATTCATTCATTCATTCATTACTGATAATGAATTAACTCTCTACATCTTTGCCAGTCGGGTACTGGTGTGTTAGTGGCTTGCAAAGTTAATTCGGTTCATTGAAAGTCAGAATTTTACTGCCCATTTTGATTTGCATCCATGACTAAACACCTGGCAAGAACATCTGTTCCTTTCCAGAGGGCAAGTGTAGATGCTGCTCCTAATGATTCAGTCTCAAAATTGACATTCTGTAGTTCTCTTTACCATTGCAAAGTAGCCAAGGGTATTTCTGAATCTCATCTTCTTTCATTCGTATGTATTAAATCAACTTGAAATTGTTAAAAATGGGACCCTGTCTGCCCCCAAGTCTTTAAGCTCTCGAGAAGAACTGTCATCGGACTGAGATGCTGATACCTCTGCTTGCTGGAGTGTATCCCTGTCACTCTCCAGGTAGATGGCTTAACACATATGCTGTTGACAGCGAACAGCAAAGGAGTCTTCCCAGAAGGAATATCACACAGTTGCCCTGCAGAGTGAGCTCCCTCAGTGCATGTCAGGGATGGTTTCCTTCTCAAGGGCAGTGGGGATGCATTTTCCTGAAGTAGCTGCATCTACTGAATTTTAAATGTGATTGTCTATGGAGGTTTTAAATTGGAATGGCTAAGAGATAGGTATTTCAGAGAAAGTTTTGTTTGTGATTTCAAGATCCCTTCACAGTATTATTCCTTGCCTCTGTTAAATCCTTCATCTACTTGTAATAAGTAGATATTTTTAAAGAAATGCATCTTAGAATTTTGGATTTCAAACTTCTGAATTTTGTTGACATACACATAGCAAAGCAGAATGCAGATCTTCAGTAGTCTTTTCACCCATGCTATGACAGCAACAGAATCACACTATGTCCCATTCTGTGAATTAAAGTACCCAAGGTGCCCACTCTGCATATGCCTAAAGGCTCTTTGTGATGTTCAACACTTGCTACCCCTTTGAAACAGGAGAATATGAAGACAGCTGTGTAACACAGTAAGGCCTGCAAATTCACAGATATATTAACCAAAGTCAAATTATAACTTGACCTTAAAAATCCCAAACAAAACTATATTTGTAAGAACAAACTAAGAAGTGACTACATCCTAAAACTGTTACTTGGTAAACTGAAGTGTTGCTAGAAGTATTCTTGGACACAGGAAGGAAAAGAGCAACACCTCGTGTTTTTTGCTCTCTGTTGCCTGGAGCAGGCAGAAATTTGATACCCCATTTAGCCAACTCTTTACTCCCTGAACACTGGCATGCTTTTAATTAATGGTCCTCCCTGCTTATGCAAGTTCTAACAGATAAAGTCTTAAGAGACTAAGTCTTGCATCACTTTATAAGTGATCACCTTGAATTTAGTAGTGTTAACCATGCTATTCCTGCAGTCTTCATCAAGTGGGAGCTACATGAGATAGTTTCATTCCTCAGTGTTTTCTATGAGGACATGTATGCTGACTGTAGAACAGTAAATTATGACTTGCCTCTACTGGTCAAGAGAGTGTTCACTTCATAATATGGCAATGTAATTTGTTATGAAGTGACCATCAGCAGTTAAGAGGTTTCCAGTCTTGTAATGCAGACACCGTTAGAAGTGTTTTACACTGGTAATCTTCTTTAATCCCAAAAGAGCACAGAGAGCAGCTTTTATTATCTCATTTTACAGATGAAAACACTAAAAATTATAGAAGACAAGACATTGATATAAGCTTTGGCCCAACAGAGGCAGAGCTGTAAACCCTTTATTTATAACTATGCCAGAAAGAATAATGAAATCTATTTGCTTCAGAAGAATAGGTCTAATGCAAGGAAATTGTGTTGAGTAGAATAAAACAGGCAAAGAAATATCAAATCCACACATCTTCATTCATTTAATATCAAAGACAAAATTAAAATCAAACCACAGTTAGCAGAGGCCGGGAAAGGTAGTCAGAGGGTAGAGAGAGTTTAGATAATTGATACCAAAATACAGTTCAATAAAAGAAATAAACTTAAGATTTCTAAAGCTCAGTAGGATGGCTACAAATTACAATAAGCTATTACACATTTTATGAAGAATTAAAGAAGCTGAACATCTCTAAATTTCAATGGATGATAGAGATATAAATACTAATAGACATTATTTGATTGTTATAGATTGTATAAGTTTATTGAATTAGTATACTGTACACTGTAAATATGAACAAGTTTTTTATCAATTTCAAAATTAAATTAATTTTCAAACCTAACTGTAGAACATGTGCTCTCAATTTTTATTATGAATTCCATAACTAGTTTTGAAGACACAGACTCAGCAATAGTGCATTTAAAGAAAAATCTAGTCATGAGAGGCTTCCTGGTTATTTCAGCAGAAACACATTCCTAAATAATAAAACAGTATAAAAGTGTGAATTCATCAAGTATCTGAGATGTTATCAATAAAAATGGGCTTGGGGAAGAACTCTTAATTATTAACTCTGATCTGGCCATTCATGCAGAAATTTATTAAATTTAACACCAGTATGATTTTCTTAGTATAAGAAATTAGCAAAATATTAGATAATAAATTTTCATTTTAATTGTAAGGAAAGTTATTTCATTGATTTATTCCCTTACTGTGGACCTGGATGCCACACCTCAATTCAGTCCTGTCTTGAAACTTCTTTTACCCCACAAATTAGTCCATTGTCCATTGCTCCTGTATTCAGTCTCTCTCAAGCTCTCATGACAGGCGTAGAATGCAGACAGGTGCCTCGGCAGAGTATCACACAAATGGCCGTATCATTAAACACTGCTTGCAGCATTCTAGGACTTTTCTAGACTCAGATTCCAAACTCTTCCATATTCTTCTGATAAATGAGTTCAAAAGGCCAGTGTGCCACATAATCAGATTGATCACACACATAGACCCATTTCTCAGTACTAATTTTCTGTATTAGTTACTTCTCTTGTTGGGACCAATGACATGGCAAGAGGCAAAAAAAAAAAAAATAAGAGGAAAGGCTTTATTTTTGCTGGTAGTTTGTGGAAGTGCTAATTTTGCTGAGAATACAGTCTACCGTGGTAGGAAAGGCATGCCACCCAGAGCAGACGGTGCTAGCCAAACTGCGTATGCAGTCAGAAGGCAGACACTGCAGAAAGCTAGTGTTCATCTCCCTTTTTTCTTTGTATTCAGTCGAGGCTCCCAGTCAATGGAATGATCTTGCCCACATGTAAGGTCTCCTCACCTCAACTCAAACTCCCTCACAGACATGTCTAGATATTTGTTTCCTACGTGATTCTAGAACATGCCAGGTTATCAATAAATATTAATGATCACAGTGGCCAATCCTCTGAGAATCTTATATTCATATGATGTACCCATTTCCCCTTGAATTAGATGTCTGTTGAGACAATGTTAACATCCTCCTAAGTTGCAACGTGAATATCAACTATAGCTTTAAATAAAGATTTCCCTGCCAAAGCTCACCACATCGAATCAGCTGTTTGTGAGTGTGGTACTGCTTGCATGGTTTTTCTGTGCCTGGAATTCTGGTATTTCTCTATCAACTCTTTGTATTAGGGAAGAATGTGTTTGGTCTCACACGTGATAAAAATGATTTTCCTGCTCCCCCTTTGTGTTTTATAACCTTCTGAGTTGTCCTTTACTTAAAAAAAAAAAACTTTTCAAATACACAGTTCAGCTTACCCATCACTCCTGCTTCATTTCAACTAACAAATCTGTTCCTATCAGGTTTCACTTTCCACTGTCCTATCATTTTAGCTCTAAGCAACCCTAGTCTTTCTGTTTCTATGGATTTGTGTACTTTGGGCATTTGGTAGAAGTCTAGATATATTTGTTAACTGGCTTCTTTTACATAGCACAACATTTTTTAAATTTGCCCATGTTCTAGCATCTGTTAGTATTTCATATATCTCTTGTATAATTTTCAACTGGTATGAGAGATACAAAAACACTTCAGCAACTCCTTAAAATGTGAGAATATACGACATGATGCATCAATTCCACTCTAATGTATGTAAACATTGGAATTGAAAATAATTGTTTAGGGCTGGAGAGATGGCTCAGTGGTTAAGAGCATTGCCTGTTCTTCCAAAGGTCCTGAGTTCAATTCCCAGCAACCGCATGGTGGCTCACAACCATCTGTAATGAGGTCTGGTGCCCTCTTCTGGGCTGAATACATACACACAGACAGAATATTGTATACATACTAAATAAATACTAAAAAAAGAAAAAGAAAATATTTGTTTATATAAGAAAATGTACAGGAATAGTCTTGGGAACATTTTTCATAATAGTCAAAAATGGGAATAGTATATATTTACAGTGGCAAAGGACTTTCTAAACAAGCCTATGATTTCTCCTCTTCAGGCCATTTATTAAAAGTATTATATCTTAATATGCATATGTTGGAGCATCCCTGCATCTCTCAAATAAAGTCAACTTGATCATAGTAATGATGTTTTCTATGTGTTTCTGAATTTAACTTGAAAGTATTTTATGTCTATTTTTATCAGAAATATTTACCTATAATTTTCTTTTTTACACTGCCATTATATTTGGTATCACAGTAACACTAGTTTAATAAAAAAAAAAGAGTTTTCCTATTTTATGAAAATGTATGACAAAGATTAGTGTTGGCTGTTCCTTAAAACCTTATAGAATTCTGGACCTGGAATTTTTTTTAGTTGGGATATTTTGTATTATTCTTTAATCTTGGTATAGATTTGGGTGTATTCTTTTCTGCTCTTCTCTGTTTGTTGTCCTAAATGCTCTGAAATCTGGTTGATATTTTTTACTAGATCTGGGGGAATCTTAATTTCTCTTCCTTCTATCCCTGCAGCTCTTAGTTTTGACCTTTCAGTGGTATCCATGGGTTTCTTGCATTTTTGTCATACTTTCTTATGTTGTCAATGTCTGAATGTTCTAATTCATTCGTCTTGTCCTTCATACATGATGCTCTGGCTTCCACATTATCCATTCTGTTATTAGGAATTTCTACTTAGTGTTTTTATTTGGCACTACTGAACTTACCATTTCTAAACTTTGAACTCAGTTTTTTTTTCAGATCTATTTCTTTATAGAATTCTTTTTGTATTTCCTATATAGACTTATATCATTCAGTTGTTTGTATTCTCATTGAATACAATGAGGAGTTTATCTGCTTCATTTTTTGTTTCCTTAATTATTCTTATTATCATTTAAAATTTTTGGTTGAAATTCTATCTAACTCATCCCCATTAGAATTCATTACTATAGAATTGGTATTTTTGAGAGGTAATACTGCCTTGATTTTTTTCCATATTAGTTGGATAAAAACAATTTCTTTACTTTAACTTAAATTTTTTTAATGAAGCATTAAAGTAATAAGGGTGGTATACTGAGATGCTCATACTTTCGAGTGAAAAGTAAGTACACACAAAGAGGAGAGGGATTCATAGTAGATTAACTGAGAAAAAAGATGGAGAGGAGAGAAGGAGAGAGAATGCAGAAGTTGGGTTGTGGTTAGTATTCATAGAGTTTAAAAGCTGTAAAACAATATAGGTAAGAAGTTTGGAAATCATAGGAGATGGAGAAAACCCTGAAAATCCTTTCAGCAAGGCATTCAACTGAGGAAGTGGCAAGAAACAATTTTAAAAATATCCCTAATTGTTGTGAACGAGCTTGATATGGGAAATAACCATGCCAGCTTAAGAATAACAATTATATTTTTAATAGTTACAATGGGAAACTCACGGCACAAGAATGGGGAGTCCAACTTCCTCTGTGTCCAGCGAGAAACGTGAAGAGAGAGTGAGCACCTGGTCTGTCCCAGTTTTCTTCCTGGGTTCCAGGTAGCCATTTCTTAATTCGGCGTGATTGGTTAGCAGAGCTTCCGCATCATCTCCCCCTTTTGTCTAAACAAGATTGATCCAAACCCAATACAACTATATACAATAGGAACAGATACCAAATATAAAATTACAAACAACATAAACAATATTAAGCAAAGAACACATAACAAAAGTTTTACTAAACATTCTATCTCAAGGAGTCTAAATCTTGCACTGAAATTAAGCTTGGTTAAATCATGAGGAAGGAAACTAAAACTATTTAATCTTCAACCCTATCGAAGATCTGAGAAGGGAAATACATTTAAAAAATGAAAGTTAAATAATTGCAGACAACATTAGTTGCAAAATATTAATAACTTTTTGCTATACTATGGATTATATTCTACAAGTTTATACGGTTATTGTGATCCATTTATTTATTGGACATTGAGACTCAGTTTTTTCTTCATATTATATCCTTAAGAAAATGGTTTGATAAAAAAGACAAGAATGAGGCACTTTTAGATAATACAGTCTTTAAAGACTAATAATGAATAGCTAACTGACAGGATTAATACTATCAAAAATCAAAAGTTACCTGAAAAAATTAATACTATTGAAAAAGATAACATTAATTTGACAGACAAAATTCAATCCATGTCAAAGGGTATGAGAAATTATATGAAAGAATTCACACCATTGAATTTGACAATCAAAATCTGTTAAAAAGTTATGATAGGTGAGCAGATAGAGTATCTCTCCAGGAAGGCAATCTGCAAGCTATCCAAATAATGTCCAAGGATGAGATGTTATTTTTAAATGAAAAACTTCAGACCTTGGAATCACATGTGCAGAATGAGGACCAGAGGCCAGGTGCATCAATGAAATCACTAGAAATCTATACAGGCCAGGAGATTCAAGCTTTACAAAAGACTGTAGTAAAAAGATTTGAAGTGATTAAGGAAATTGTTGGAGCTGATGAACATGGAGAGCAGGTACAAGGACTGGATTTAACATTGCCAGTACTTGTCAGAGATGACTTAAACAGGGTTTTAGCTTCCTATCCTGTAATCTACTCTGACAAAGTATCAAGTTCTAAAGGCCCAAAAGGATCCAAAAAAATGAGGTAGAAATGAATGATCTAAAAGAAATTAAGCAAGTTATAGAATCTTATGGTTTGCATTCAGCATTTCTTAGGGAGATGATAAAGACATGGACTTCTAGAAATAAGACTACCCCACACGACTGGCTTCAATTAGTTTCAGCAGTCCTGGATGATGGGCCCCAACTGCTGTGGAAAAGTTATTTGTGAGAAGAGGCAAAAATTTTAGAACAGGGAAAAGCAAAAGGATTTGAGATTTCCCAAGATCAAATTCTTGGTGAAGACACTTATGCTGACCCACAGGCTCAAACTCTTTATGATGAACAAATCTTGTCCCTATGCCACAAAACAGCCTTAAATGCTTGGGACAGGATTCAAGAACTAGGAAAATGAATTGAATAATATAGCAGGCCAGATAGAACCCTTTAGTGACTTTACAAAAACTAACTAAGGCTGTACAAATAGGAGTAACAGATCAAGATGCTGAGGAGTACTTATTGAATCTCTGGCTTTTGAAAATGCCAACTTAGAATGCAAAAAGATTTTTGGGCCTTTAAAGGTTAGATCAACACCAATGGCTGAAAGGATTCTGCATACAATGAACATTGAGACATTTGATTATAATACTGAATTTTGAGTAGGAGAATCAACATCCAAAGGTATGGGAAGACATCAAAATGCCAAATGTTTTAATTGTGGTAGAATCGGACATCTGAGAAGGGATTGTAGACAAGGAATTCCTAGAAATAATGTCTCCTCTGTGAATGGCAAAAATAAAAGGTATCAACATTCTGGATTATGTAGAAGGTATGGCAAAGGCTGACATTGGACTAATGAATGCAGATCAACAAAAGACAGACAAGGCAACCCAATACCACTGAGAAACTTCTTAGGGGGCCTCTCTCAGGCCCCAAAGTCAGAAGTGGTCCAGTCATTCCCAGTCACTCTGGAGGACATGTCTAAATAGGAAAGTTTTAAAAATCTGAGCATTCTGTAAAATACCACCTTCGAGAGTGCTTCTAATTAGAAGAGGAAACTTTGAGTCAGAACCACATGCTGTTCCACATGGTAGAATCTGACCTGAGCTATAGACTGGAATGAAATTTACTAACTCCCTAGAAGAGGGACAAGCGGTAGCAGGGGCTTCATTTAGCTGAGATCTAAAGTTTAACGGTGGAGACCTTGTCAATAGACCTACCTAAGACTTACATATATAAGTCCCAGCCTATAAACCAAACTTCTGGCTACAGGACAAACAACTCAAAGATCAACATAGTCAAAATTCCACAATGGTTTAGCTCATCAGAAGACACCATTCCAAGAAGGAAATACCAGCCAGAGAAGGAAAATCAGGGACATGAAGACAGGCTCTGCACTTCTGCCCAGACAGGAGACCACAGAAAAAGATGGCACATAGGCACCCACAAAGAATTAGTCCCTCATTTGTTCCCAGATAAAGACTCTTATTTACACAATGTTACCATTTCTCCCTTTTTCTCAAATGAAAATTTAAACAATCTCAGTTTCACTTAGTAATTTGACTTCCTACTTTTTATGATTGGCAAATCTATCTACATTATACTTTATATATTTACCATTCTCATTTGGGGTCAAGTGAGACAATTTTTGAGTTATGAAAAAAGAAAACTGAACTTCTTCCCCATCTTGTTTTGCTATATGCAGGTTCTTGTTTCTGACTTTTTTTTTTTTTTTTTGGTTTTTCGAGACAGGGTTTCTCTGTGGCTTTGGAGTGTTTCTGACCTTTTAAACTGTGGGTAAATAATGAAAGTCAGCTGGAACCTATGGCAGATGTACAAAACTGACCCTGGCTTACGGAACACTGTTATTGGTTCTCGTCATACTCCATGCTTGACAATCTCTCACCTGTTACTCCGTTTGCACAGAAAAGGCATCTCTACTCCTGCTGACTGTTTGTAGTGCCCTCAACCTCAGGCAATCTTGACATACCTTCAACCTTATTAATGGGGAAGGCAGTGCAATGTCTCTATTCTTTACATTGCCCATGCCACACCCAAAGCAAATATGTTCCCATCTTTCTGTGTAGCAGATGTAGTGAGACAAATCCTAGATAAGAAATTGACCCTTACATGCTTACTCCCATAGGGCAAGTCAACTCATCTCACCCTGCTGTTCACCAGGGAAAGGGTTCCCCTCATTGGTAACTTCATAGATACAAACTAAGAGCACCGAACTGTGTTCCCAAAAATTCCTCTGTCTTCATCCGAGATAGAAGGGTGAGAGCTCCGAAGCCCTTATATCCTCAGACTGTGGAGGAACTCAAGAAGTACCAGCTGAATTCCAGCCTCCTACTTTGTAAATCATGGTCACAGTGACATGACTTTGATGCATCATTTCATACTCCCTTTGTTCTTTAACTGTGCCTTCTATCTTAACATCTTGAAACACTTCCAAAACTCACTTCAAAGTAAAAATTAGAAATGCTTCTGCTTAAAATTGTGATTATAAAAATATTTACAATAAGTTTAATTTAAGAGTCTAAGACATTTATATAGAAAAAATAAAAAGCTTGATGATAATGAAATATGTGAGTGGCTTAAACTATGCTATATTCTTAAATGAAGAAATACTATAAAGTACCATTTTACAAAATATAAAACAGAAAACATGATCTAACAAAACTTCAATTATTTTAAACCTGCTATAGGACAACACACATCATGGAAGCACATGGTATCTTGTAAAGGAACAGAAGCGGAAGAAATGTAAAGGGGAACTTGCCCTGCCGAGGTCAGAGAGCGTGAGTCACCATTACACAGTCAGCACAGTGCTGGTATCTAAGACATGAAAGAACATAACAAAGGGTCCACTCTGTCTGAGAATCCAGTCCATGGTTAATCTGGTGCTTTATTTAGTATTGCTAGTTCACACAAGGATGGCACAATTGATTGATCCTCCAACTGATAAAATGAGGTTGTGTTGTCCTTGCATACTAAAATAAAATCCAGAATTATTAAACGCAAGTATAACATCTAGTGAATACTTTAGAACCAAATCTTCAAAGCCGTATGTTCAACCTAAATGTGAGGGAAAAGGTCTTTAATCAAAAGAAAGACTCTAGAGCTATAAAAGAAAATGTTTGGAGAAAATTTTTGCTACTTCGAATTAAAAAGGGTATCACTTCTAAATAGAAAAACCATGGATTTGAAGAAACTATTTTTGATATAACAGGTAAACAATTACTAGAACAGGCAAAGAGATCTTGAGAATTGGCATAATAAGATAAACTCGAAAGAAAGATGAGTCGAGATGAGCAGGAAGGTCACGGGTGGCCCAGCGTGTGAAAGGGGGAAGGCTCAAAGTCACTGGGAATCAGAGAAAAGACAGTGAAGTAACAGAGACAAACTTACCTCCATCAGGAACTCAGAGGAAGCAAGGACACCTGCAGTTGGAAAGAATCCAGGAAAACAATTACACATATTTTTATGATAGAAATGTGGATTATTTGACAGGTTTAAGTCTGGATCATGTCCAAGCGGTTTGGATAGAAGAGCCTCAGGGAAGACAAAGTGCCCTTGTGGACTGTCCTGATATGTGTGATCTCAGATGTGCTGCTTCTAAGGCAGACTTCCCAATAAAAAGCAACCTAAATTTCTGACTTGGTCCCTAGGCTTAAAGGACAGTAATCAGACACTAGGGTCGAGTTGATGGCAATGCAATGGTGAACTGAAATTTGGGATTATTCTAAGTATTTACTGATAAAATGGTTCTTCTGCCATTTCTAGTGATGGACACAGCCAATAGAATGTAAGTGGTTAATCTATCAACATCGCACAATAAGATAGCAAGGACGGATAGCTGTCCTGTGAAATTCATCACTCAAAAGTCACTGTTTTGTTCCCTGATGCTATAAGAGGAATGTTGAGGTAATAGAGAGATGGCTCAACAGGTAGGAGACTTGCCGCTCTTCCATAGGACCCAGATTCAGGTCCCAACATCCACAAGTCAATTTGCAGCTATTGGTAACTCCACTTTCATAGGATCTGGTGCTTCTCTGGCGTCTTTGAGTACCAGGCAGTCACAGTATATATACATACAGATAGGCAAAACATACACATAAAATTAAATAAATATTTTTGAAACTGTGAACTTTGCAACAAAGCAAAATGTATATTACAGACTCTGACAAGACCATGTGGGCCACCTTTTAGGGTCATGTTGCTGTCTTTCAAAATGTCATACAAACTCTAAAACTACATCAACCATTGCACAGTTAGAAACCAAGAGCAGCCATTCTTAAGATAATTTTTAAATACTCCTTCATTTTCTTTCTCTCCAAGGCTCTGAGCTCTACTAGTTTAGAGACTTTGGGTACCAAATATATAAAAAGCTCTCAAGAGACTTCCGAGCATCTGTCCTCATCAGAGGCAGGGTACTCGGTTCCCAAAAGGAACTCAGCCTGTTCCCGGGCTGGGGCCTTGAGGGAAAAGGGTGCCTGTACAAAGCCACAGGGCTTTGTGGAGCACAGAAGC
>JAQHUG010000139.1:4386632-4412197 GCA_028555095.1 Dicrostonyx torquatus | reverse complement strand
AAGGTGTCTTTTTGCAGGGATAGAAACCCTAGCTAAGATACCCCATCAGAGACAGCACTAGACTTTTTCCTGCTTGCTCTGCAATCCATTTCTCAGCCTTGGCAAACTATACTTTCCTTGCCTAGGAAAGGTGTCAGGAGACATGAGAGTGGGAGAAAAAGAGAAGCAAAGGCATTGATTTCACCTCCTTTACACTGGCAGCAGCATCTACTATGAGGTCCAGCATCACGGGTACCCATTCTGATGAACAGTCTCAGTGAGAAGTTGCATCCTCACTGGGGGTCCTGGGCTTCTGTGCTTTTGTCCTCTAGGTTCACCTCTTTGGCTATCATGCTGCTCCTTTGCTTTTCCTCCTTTATAATTAGCTTCCTGTGTCAAGTTCTTTCCTTTTCCATGTGAGTGGTAAGTTAAACAGTGTTAGCTGGGGGTTTGAGAGATGGTTCAGTGAAATAGCACTGGCTACTTTTTCAAAGGACCTGGGTTCAATTCCCAGCACTCTCATAGGGACTTAGAATTTGTTACTCCAATCCCAACCCTCTTCTGGTATCCAAGGGCATCAGACTCACAGAGGGCACACAGACATATATGCAGGCAAAACATCCATGCATGTAAAAATAAATTATATAAAAATTTAAAATAGTGTTAACACTAACTTTCATTTTATCACAAGACAAAAAAGAATGAGCATTCTATATGATATTACAGCTGTCACATACTCCCAGGATTCTGTGATACTTTAGATTTAATACTAAAATTTTGCCCATATCAGAACAGAATCACAATATATATGGGGTATTAGTGGCCTTTAGGCAAAGATCCTATATGTGGGGAGGCGATACAATAAAAGACCTTAAGAAAGGTCCAAAGAGATCGAAAGCATCCCTGTTTGTTTTGGAGGTGAGATATTATATTGTATTATTATATTATATATTAGAAGGAAGTGTATTTGAAAATGCAGGTGTAAGGAGGTGTTGTACAGTATCAGTACAGTACTGACACTGGACAACCAAAGGCTGGTAGACGAATCTATTAGACACTCTTCATCTGGATTTAGGGTTTGGGCTATACAATAATTGGACATCTATAGATGTAGCTCTGTAGATCTACTTGTACACCTATTCATGATTAGGACAATGATATACTTTCCCAGGATTTGAACCCTAAGGAATTTACCTAAAGATAGAGAAGTATGTCCAGTTTGTTTAGGTTTGGGTTTGGTTTTACTGGGTTTTTTTTTTGTGTGTGTGAGGGGGTGTTTCATTTGGTTTTGGCTGGCTCCAATTAGAGATGTAGAGGGATAACAAGAATGGATCCTGATAACTCTGCTCATCCAAGGTGAAACTGGCTATTTTAGCTGCCCATATGTTTTGGTTAATTTTCCCCACCAGTTCTTCAGTCTCACTAGTGATTGTTTGAGACAATCTACCTTCTAGCTCTGAATTCCATTTCTGTGTTAGGTAGCCATGGGTTGGTTCCACAGCATGTACACAACATACTTAATACAATTTTATTCCCATTTTTATGCTATGGCAAATAAAATATGTTATTTCATTTATATTTTATGATTGGAATCAGAAGGTGCCAAGCAAGCTTCCAAAGTATGGAAGAAACCAAGAGTACCATAAAACTCTTATTAATTCATAATTTTTTGTATGTTATATGACAATATATATGACAGCACACAAATCTGTCCATAACTAGTACATGAATTTGAGGCTGTTATATATGCCAGGATTATTTCTCACCAAAACACTCCAGCCTGCATCTTATCTAACAGGTACAAACCCTATGATTATTATGACTATTAAAAGAAAACACTCCGGGGCTAGAGAGATGGCTCAGTGGTTGGGAGCGCTGACTGCTCTTCCAGGGGACCCGGGTTCGATTCCCAGCACCCACATGGCAGCTCACAACTGTCTGAAGATCCAGTTCCAGGGGATCTGACAACTTCACACCAATGCACATAAAATAAAGTTAAATAAATCATAATAAATTATTTTTTTAAAAAAACACTCCAACATGTTAACTTTGTAAATCATGCGTAATGATTTTTTGTTTTATTGACAAATTTTCCTAGAATAATCTCTCATGCCATGTTTATTACCTAGAAATGACTTAGAATTTTTTTCATACACGGCTTTCTCACAGAAGCTCAACAGCAATGCCATGGATGTCTTAGAACTAGAGTTCCCCTATAGTTAAGATTTTTTCTTTTTTTTTTTTTGTTACAGTGAAAGTACATGCTGTTCCGCAGTAAATTAGTCATGTTATTTTAAGTCTTTGCTAAATTTCTGCATGTATTAAAAGTGAAACTTACAGTCAACTGTGTGGAATACACATGTGCTCATATAGATGAATATGTGTGTTTGTGCCACCAAACACTCAAACACTGTGAAGTTGTAAATATATTAGCCTTTCTAGGAAAGCCATAGACTAACAATAATCCCAACACCACACATATGACCCCTCTATGAAGTTGTTATCAGGGGAGTTCAAGATACTGAGAAAACATTATACACCATTGCTGTTACCTTTGATTACCTCCCAGAGGTGGAAGAAAAGTTCCTACTGCTGAAGATACCATGCATTTCAGACACAGGACCCAGGGACATGAGCAAGATCTGACCTAAAAGCCTCTTCCCTAAGGACTGGTTGTCATGGTACCAGAAGGAACCATGCAGGTTTCCAAAGTACAGAAGAAACCAGCAATGCCACCCAACTGTGATGCCTATGAATCACAGCAACAATCAGCATGGCTCACACACCTTGGCAGTAACCAATAGCTCTGCTCAGCAAGAAATCATGCCTGGGACTGGACCTGGGGGTGGCAATAGAAATAGAATATATTTATATGACATTCTTTATGAAGAGTACAAATATTAATAATGAACATCTATCAAAGGTATAGACTTTACCAATGTCATGGATATCCCAGCCATTAGAATGTAGTAGTATGTTTATCAATTTTTCATCACTGTGACAAAATATCTGACATACATAACTCAAAAAGCAAAACTTTCCATGTCCCACAGTGTAGCACAATTAATAAAAACTCAGAGACAGAAATTGGGGTTCAACCTGAAGGTCAGAAGAGCAAAACAGTCAGCCACTGGCTCTTAGCTCTGCCTCAGTCCGAAATGGTATCCTGCCTCCAGGAATAACCTGAATGAGACTGTTTCTGAGAGCTGTTTCCTCCTGTCTTATATTTCTCTCTAGGACTGGGATTGAAGGTGTGCACCACTAACACCTGGTTTCTATGGCAAACTAGTGTGGCTACTGGGATTAAAGGTGTATGTCACCACTGACTGGTCTGTAAGGCTGATCAGTGGGGCTGTTTTACTCTCTGAGCTTCAGGAAAGCTTTATTTATTAAAATACAAATGAAATATCACTACACCACGGTTTCAAAGGGTTCAACCCAAACCCACAATCATTTGGCTCCATTATTCTGGCTTAGGCCAAGCATCATAGCATAGAAGATGTGGTAGAAGCTTCTCACCTCAGAAGCCAGAAGCAAATAACAGAGAGAGGAAAGATCAGGGACAAGAACAATCCTTCAGAGGCCAGGTCCCACTCCCTAATCTCTGCATCGATGAAGTTAGCACATTCGTGATGCAATTACCTCATAAAAGTGCTATCTGTTAGAGATCCAACTTTTAACAGATAATGGGGGCACTTCATACCTAAAGCACAGCAGATAGAAAGAGCCCTGACATTCCTTATACATGTGTGTTGATGTCTCGAAGCCAGGGTTTTGTTGGGTTATCTTTATTTTTTGCATGCTTTTATTATATTCGTGTGTGTGTGTATGTGTGTGTGTTTACATGTTCAAGCATACCAGCATACCATCAAATACCTGTAGAAGTCATATAGCAGCCTACCTGAGTTAGTTCTCTCCTTACACCATGTAAGACCAGGGATCGAACTCAGGATGTCAGGCTTGGTGGCAGGTGCTTTAATTCACCAAGTCATCTCTCCAGCTTCAGAACTGAATCAATCGTAGGAATCATTGTTCCGCTCCCTGGTCCACTGACTACCAAAGAACACACACTTGCATTGTACTAAGCTCCATCATGATGAAACAGTAATCCAAGAGCCAAATGCACCTTTTCTTCCCTCAAACCACAGGAATGTAAGTATAAGAACATTTCACTAGAGCTCCATGAGAAACAGATAATTTAGATCGAGCCCCTAACAACTACAACAGTCAGTATTATAATTATGATTTTCATTTCTTTGAAGTGAACTTACAGTTAAATAGTAGTGTCTTTTAGATCATAGTTTAAAACATAGCCATAGTTTAAAACACTAAGAGAAGCATTTCCCTAACCGCCAAGTTTTAACAAGTGAGAACTTATTGCCGTGCAAAACTCCTGGATGAGAAGACGGTTTGGAATACACCAGCTCCATATTTTATGTGTTTAATAGCAAGGGATTTTGTCACAGGAAACTGCAAACCATGGGCATTTGTTCTCGTATGAATCAACACAGGTCATGTAACATGACTTGTACAAGTACATGAAGTCTGTTACCCTTGGAGCTTGTGTCACAAATTGCAATGGATTGCAAGTGTTTCTTTGCCAATCTAAATGGATTTTTTTTTTCTTTTTTGACATGTAGATCCGATCTAGAGTCAAAGCACTTACTTGGAAAAGCCAGAAGATGGCAGTAGTTTCTAAGGATTGTGCATCTGAAAAGCCCATGCAGTAAGTCATGTCCGCCTCATTTGCTGGCATAAATGATGAGGTTCCACGTTGTCATCAATTTTCCTAGCTTAATGTAAAATTCTGTTTGTTCTTAACTTTTCTCTGCAAATTAGAGAAATGAGCCCAGTGAGAATTAAATAGCTGTGCAGAATGCTTGAATGGTTTAATGCGAGCAAGAAGTGACAACAGACATATTTTCATATTTTACTGGTGGATAAACTGAATGTTGAATAGCCATCTGGATAGAGTTTGGTTTATTCATGCATGGAGTGCCTTTATCCTGGTTCAAATACAGGTAAGGCATGTATTTTTTTTCTCTGCAAGCCACCAATACCTATAATTGTTAGCTAGCTCTCAGGAAATGCTTATCCTATCCATTTTAAAGGAAAGTGGCACTTTTTAATTACTACTTTTTTTTTCTAAATGATAAAGCTGAGCAGCATGGAGGCATTCTCCAAGGAGCTTGTCCGACAATTGAGAGACAAACAGTGGGAACGATTATGTGTATGGTTTTCTCATTTAACTGCATTTGAGAGGGAGTATAGTGAGAAGAAATTACTTCTATATGACTAAGAAGAGGCTAAGAAAAAGGAGAGATGCTATTTGTTTAAATTCGAATCTATAAATGGAAGCCGAGAGACCAGCAGTGGCCTTGTATTTTTACAAACGTATCCATCTGCTGCAGGGTACATTAATTTTCCTGGCAAAGTTTAATGTATATTTTAAGACGTGATCTGCTGCTCAGCAACCATGCTTAAGAAACTAGCATTCTGGAATCTTTCGAAACCAGCCGTTTCCAGGGGGAGGAAAATCTATCTACCATCTGCTTGCTTCGTTAAAACACGTAATGAAAGGGAAGATCGGAATTGGATTTTTATTAGCCCATTGCTCCCTGGCATCAGCTCCACTGCGATTATGGTATACAGCAGCCTACATAGAAAACCAATCCCAAGGAAATAGTAACCATTTCATATTTCACCTCATGTCTATATACAAACACAACAATAAACTTCATTCCAAAAAAAATATGTTTACATAGAACAAATCACCTTGAAAGTACTTAGTATTTTTCTAATATTCTTCCATCAACTAAAGGAGCTTTGTTTCAAATCCATGTTGTGAAATCCTCAGATTGGAGAATATCATAGCAACAGTTTGTCACAGAAAAGCCAAGATTGCTGAGACAAACCATCAAAGAGATAGAATAAGTAGTCGAGAGTTACAGATGTAGAAACATTATTGTTAAATACTAAATGGAAACTCTTGTTTATAAAACAAAATTTATAAAATCATTAGTTATATTTGGATGACTTAATTATGAAAAGCATCTGGTTTGTCGAATCCATGGTCTTGTGTTTGGCTTTTAGCATTGGTATGTGATAAATTATCCAAATGTTTGAATGCTTTCCTATACTACAAATATAATGATTATAATATAGCAAAAAAACAGTAATAGTCTTGCTCTTTAGAGAAAAATAACTAGAATAATCATTTTTGTAAAAATCATAATAGCGCCGGGTGGTGGTGGCGCACGCCTTTAATCCCAGCACTCGGGAGGCAGAGGCAGGCGGCTCTTTGTGAGTTCGAGGCCAGCCTGGTCTACAAGAGCTAGTTCCAGGACAGGCTCCAAAAGCTACAGAGAAACCCTATCTCGAAAAACCCAAAAAAAAAAAAAATCATAATAGCTCTGGTGATGATGTGGAAATCCAAACAGTCATTAGGTAAAGAAGCATCCCTAAATTGCATAAGGACAGACTTGTTGGGGAATATTACTTCCAAGTGTGTGACTTTTGTTTACGCTGCACATGTTGAACTCTGCAAAGCTGTGTTACTGTGCCTGTATAAATCACCTGATGGTCCTAATACAGAGATGAATGGCCAATAGCGAGGCAGGAGCTAGGCTAGGCAGAGCTGGCAGGCAGAGAATATAAAAGTAGAACAAGAAAACAAAAGGAGAGGAGGACACCAGGAGTCAGGCAGGCGGCTACACAACTAGCCACAGAGAAAGAGGCAAAGAACTGTATACACAAAACAGAGAAAGATAAAAGCCCAGAGGCAAAAGATAGCTGGGTTAATTTAGGTTAAGAAAAGCTGGCAAAAAAAAAAAACAAGCCAAGCTAATGTGGGGCAATTATAAGTAAAAAATAAGCATCCATGTGTGATATATTTGGGAGCTGGGTGGTGGACCCCCCCCCCCCAAAAAAAAGTAGTAAGAGTAAAAAAGATCACACAGCTCAGACTAGTGAAGATATTCTAAAGCTATAAGAACTACATAAGTAGTAATCATGGTGTCCTAAATGTTAGGTCAAACCTTCTGCATTTATTCATTCAACTACATGATAAATATTGTATCCTACACCCACTGGCCCAAACATTAGCCCCTGTTCAATGTTCCTGAAAGTCAACGAAAGAAACTCTTAGCCCTTATAAGATCTGCAATCTAATGGGAAAAGAAAACAAACAAATAAATAAATAAATAAATGCTAATAAATAACATAAAAAGAATTAAGCCATTATAAATAAAGCCAGTTCAGCAACTAGAGAGCTATGAGGGTAAAAGGGATTGATTATTTAACATGGTCGTCATGAAAACGCCTCTAAAGAGGATTTGAGCAATCTTGTTGGAAGTGAAGGAGAAGCAATGCAACATTGGGAGGGAAAGGTCTAGGCCTTCCTAATGCTGTGATCCTTTAATACAGTTCCTCGTGTTGTGGTGACACAACTATAAAACTATTTTCATCGAACTTCATAGCTGTAATGTTGTTACTCTTACAAGTCATAATGTAAATATCTGTGTTTCTCAATGGTTTTGGGCAATCCTGCGAAAAGGTCATTCAACCCGGGGTCACAACCTACGTGTTGAGAACCGCTGTTCTAGGCACTGTGACCAACAGGGGCAAAGCCTTGAACCTGAGTTTGTTTGAGGAACATGAAAAAACCGGCACTGTTTGATCAATGCAAGACAAAAGAAAAGAGTGGAAATAATTTGGAGAACAGGGGCTTTGGGCTATGGTTAGAACTTCAAACTCACTACAAACTTCAAGACAAAACACTAGTGACCTTTTAAAGTATGATCTATATTTTATAAGTATTCTGGATCCTGAAGAGATGAAGTGCTGTTTAGAGCACTTGCTACTTTTCCAAAGGAGCAGTATTTAGTTCTCAGCAACTACATGAAACAAAAACTCCAGGAAATCTAATGCCCTCATCTGACTTTTTCTAGGCACCAGAAATGTGTGCACATGTCCTATACACACACACACACACACACACACACACACACACACACACTATTTTAAATTTGTAACTTAATTAAAATATAATTATATCGTATCTTTTCTTCATTTTCCTTCCTCCAATAACTCCAATGTTACCCTCTCCCATTCTCTGAAATTGATGGCCTCTTTTTCATTATTGTCCCACTCGATCTCTAAAATTTTGATTGTGTGTCTATAACTTTAGGGCTGAGCACTTGGTATAGGATAGCCAATCAGAAGATGTGTCTCTGGGGAAAACTATCTTCCCTTCTTCTCAGCATCCTTTGATTGCTTGTAGTTTTTTATCTAGGAATCAGGCTCTACGAGGTATTCTCCTCCCGTGTTAGCATGTTCACTGGTGTTGTCATTGTTTGGGTCTTGTTTAGGCAGTCATATTGTTAAGGTTTTATGGATGTATCTTTCCAGTCATTTCTAGGACACACAATCTCACAGTGGACTCTAGTCCTCCAACTCAACTATCTTTCTGCCCCTTCTTCCATCATGTTCTCTGAGTCTTAGGTACAGGAGCTGTGTTATAAATGTATCCACTGGGGCTGTGCTCACCAGTCAGTTGATTTCTGCAATTTGA
The DNA here is from genome assembly GCA_028555095.1 of Dicrostonyx torquatus. Taxonomy (NCBI): domain Eukaryota; kingdom Metazoa; phylum Chordata; class Mammalia; order Rodentia; family Cricetidae; genus Dicrostonyx; species Dicrostonyx torquatus. Next base: position 4,403,646 of record JAQHUG010000139.1, on the reverse strand, counting down.
ACAGTCATGGTTCTTGTTATGGTCTCCATTCTGCTACAAAGGGAAGCTTCTTTCATGAGAGGTGAGAGCTACACTTATTTGTAGATGAGAGGATGATATCTAAAATGCAAGTAAGAATGTAGTAGGATCCATAATCTCACTAGACCTGAGTAGTTGGCTAGGTTTACAGTACCAGGCATGATTTCATTCATGTTGAGGGAGCTTCAAGTCCAATTATAGAGTCATTGTTTAGTCCCAGTATGTCAGTGCCACTGTCGCACATTTAGGTGTGTCTCGCTGTGTTGGGCACTGTTACAGTTCACACACGTCACAGCTGAGTAGGACTAGTGTATTGATTCCCTCCCCTTGGCAGCTTGCCTAGCACCTTCTGCGTCTGTGAAAACTAGTCTTAAGGAAAGAGACTTTCAAGTCAGATCCAGCTTGGCTCCTCCAAATCCCATCTCCAAAGTTTGTGGTGTCTTCAGCAACAGACACTTAACCTTCAACCTCTGGAAAGCAATCAAGGGTAATAGCAATAGCCTATATTGTTGTTGAAGTATCTCTGACTCCATTGACCAACACTCTAGAGGTTTTACATGCATCGTACTGAGGTGCTTTATTCTTTTTTTAAGATAACCTTTGGTTCATGTGGAAGTATCATTAGCCCAAGCATACAACTTTACTTTAGACAGACAGACAGATAGATAGATAGATAGATAGATAGATAGACAGACAGACAGATAAATGTTATATATAGATGTAGACTTTACATACATGTATTATGTGTAATTTTAGGTAAATACAATATATGATTCCTTCTTCAGTTGTGTGCCTTTCTCACACTCCTCAGACTACTCTGGGAGTTCTTTCTTTCTCATTTTACAGATGAATAAACAAAAGTGGACATATTAAATAATATGTCTAAGTTTCCATAAGGAGTGGGGAAATCAGGAGGAAGCCAGAGCTGGCTAGCTCTGTTTCCATGACTGTGGGGACACCTGTGTTACTCCAACTGGCAGGCTTCTAGAGAGCCCTGACTGTAGAGCTGAGAGATGTATTGAGGACTAAGCTATCTACCGCCTCTTCCCACATCCCAAACACTCATCTCGGCCACTTCTAGTCAAAAAATTCAGTAATTCAACTTTAAGAAAGGAAAAAAACGATGCAATTCTACTTTTAAAACAACACCTTATTTCTCTGCACTTATCAAGGGTCAGAAAAACTTACCATACCAAAACGAGAAAACAGAATTTTACAAGGTGTTTTGTTGTTGTTGTTGTTATTTAGGATAATTTTACTAGCACATGTTTTATAAGCATAATACAAAAGGATTTTACATTGAAGTTGGAATGCAGCCCTGTAATAGTATATTAAATGTGATATCTTCCCTCACCCAATGTTTTTAAATTTTTTAACAGCCTCAGCTGATGTCAAGGTACTTTTTACTATGTCTCCTTCCAGAACACTATCTGTGATTTTGCTGTATTGTTCCACCTACCAATTAATTTCCACTTTAAAATCACAGGATCTGCCTTTCTTCTGCTGCTCCCTAACTCACTGCTATAACCTTAAATGAAGTAAAAAAAATACATAAAATTCTATATATATATGAGGTAACTAGAGGAAAGTATATTTAACAGCCCCTACATAGCCCATTACGGTCTTTGCTCTCCTGATTAACTACATGCACCAAAAACAGGATCATTGAATGCTTTAAAGAATGGCAAGTTCTGGAACATCTAAAGACTCCTTTGTCCTAATCTGGATTTTGTGTGCATTCCTGTCTGATCTGCATCACTGTGGGAATACACAGGCCTCCTAGTGATGACTGCAGCATTTTTGGTCCATCCTACTGACTCCTGGTGCTTCCCTACAGTCCCTGTTACTTTGTGGGCTCAGAGTTATTGAACGAGAAAGCTCTCCAACTTTAGGTGATTTTTTTTTAAGACAGGGTCTCCAGATATCCCTGTCTGTCCTATGGCTCACTGTGGAGACCAGGTTGACCTTGAACTCACAGAGATTCACCTACCTCTGCCTCTTGCATGCTGAGAATAAAGGCATATGCCATCACTTCCAGCAAAGGTGTATCTATTTCTGATGATATAAAGTTGTGTTTGTATTTAATCCCGACTGTGCATGGTGACAGGTACTATATTCCTGCTTGTTCACTGGGAATACTGACTCCTTTCAACGAGCTGCCCACAATTTTTCTTACACTATAGCTCTTTTTAAACTTAATTCACTATTAGCTTCTTAATAGAATTAAATTCTTTATTTCTATTCTTGACCAAAGGTTGAATCTCCACCCCACTCCATCTAATTTGAATAAGTATCCTGCTTTATCAACTAAGTGCTGATCTAAAAAAAATAATAATAAGGATTATGGGACAAATATATAATTCCTTATGACTTGGCCTGTGTCTTTTTAATAGTATTTTTTTGAGGTTATAATATATATATATAAAATTACATAATTTCCCCTTCCTTTCCCCCCCTCCAAAGCCTCCCATGTGCCCACACTTATCCTCAAGTTCATACCTTTTTCTTTCATTACGATTATGTTACATACATTGTTACATATATTAGTATATGTACTATATACATACAAATGCATGTGTTATATATACTGTGTATATCACATGAGTTTATTATGTCTGTTATATACATATATATGTACAGGTGTATTTGTGTATTTAGGAATATATATATTCCTAATATATATTATATATACTATACATGTGCAGTATATGTTGTACATGTGTTATTTGTAATATATAGTATACATATATCATATATATTAGGATAAATATGTTCCTAAATACATAAATACACCTGTTCCATCCACATAATGTTGCTTGCATGTTTTCAGGGCTGAACGTTTGGTATTGGATAACCAATTGGTGTGAGCTTCCCTGGGGAAGACTATTTCTCTAGCTCTCAACATTCCTCAGTTTCCTGTAGTTCTTTGCATGGGGTTGAAGCGTCTTGAGCTTTCTCTCTTCCACATAAGTATGTCTACGGTTGTTGTCCTTGTTTGGGTCATATGTAGGCAACCATGTTGGTGAGACTTCCTGGGTGTAACTTCTGGCATTTCTCACAGCAAACTCCCTGTTTGGATGGCTCACAGAATCTTTCTGCTCCCTCTTCTTCAATGATACCTGAGGCTTCGGCGCAGAAGCTGTGCTATAGATGTATCCGTTGAGAATGGACGCCAAAACTCTGAATTTTGACTGCTTGTGGGTTTCTGCAATGGTCTCCTCTGTTGCAAAAAGACTTTTTTTTTGATAACGTAATAAACTTATCTAGGGGTATAAGGACAAATATTAATATAGTTAGGATTATGCTAGAGTCCTAGTCAAGGTCACTGTTGCTATGATGAAAGACCATGACCAAAAGCAAGTTGAGGAGGAAAGGGTTTATTTGGCTTGTTCTTCATTTCATCAGGGCAGGAACTCAAACAGGATGGGAACCTGAAGGCATGAGCTGATGGAGAGGCCATGGGGGGGTGCTGCTTCTTGGTTTGCTCTTCTTGGCTTGCTCAGCCTGCTTTCTTATAGAACCCAGGACCACAATCCCAGGGATGGCCCACCCACAATTAGCTGGCCCTCTTGCATCATTTTCTCTTTGTTATGTGCTAATTATTCAATATCTGGGGACATTGCTCAAACAAGATGAAGCATTATTTTCCAAAATACAATAAATGGCACAGGTAATTTTTAAAAAGAAAGAAAATACCCTACATGCTTGCCTACAGCTTGATTTTATGAAGACATTTTCTCAACTGAGGCCCCCTCCTCTCTGAAGACTCTAGCTTGCATCCAGTTGACAGAAAAACAGCCAGCACAGCTGGTTTAATAAAATGGTTTTATTCTTTATAGTTCATTCTAAAATTTTTAGATTTCATGACTTCCCTGAGTATATGTGGCTTCAATCTTGACTCAGTAGAACAAGCAATTTCTTCTCCCTAAAACAACCTTTCCCCAGCACCTGCCGGGTGACCTATTACTCAGCAGAGCAACTGTGGCTAATAAATAAATACAGCCCCCACGCACGAAAGCAGACCTTCTCATCTTGATGTCTCCAGCATCCTAGCAGAGGGCCTGACAGTAAAATACCAGGAAGCAGCAACCTCACCTGCATTTAATCAAACCTTTAAGTAGAGTTAGCTGTACGTCATTAACAGGAAGAAATGTTAAATAATAATAATAATAATAATAATAATAATAATAATAAAGGCCGATTCTCTTCTATTTCAGTATCAAATTTTAACTGAATCTGATTTTACTGTGTTGAGTGTGTTGTTGATTTTTGTTGTTGCTGCTGCTGCTGTGATCACTGTTGGACATTTGTTTTAGTTTTAATCACAGTACTGGTGATTAAAGCTAATGTTTCATGCATGCATAGAAGGCAACACTCTGCCACTGACCTATATCCCAAGCCTATTTTTAGTTTTTCTGAGACAGGATCGTACTACATTGACCAATGAACTTATGACCCTCCTACTTCAGCCTCCTGAATAGCTGGGACAAGAGGAGTGAGACACTACACCTGGCATATTTTCACTGTTTTCAGCATGAAGCATGAAAAACTGTCTGTATTTGTATTCTGTTTTAATACCAGGAGGTCTTGTTTTCCTCGGAAACCTTTACCTACAGCACTATGGAGAGCAGGGTACCTGGTGGGAAGCAGTATTCTACCTATGGAGCACAGCTGCAAGTCCTTTCATTAGCTTAAAAAATAACAGAACTGGTAATATGTCTCGGGATCACCGCTTCACGTTCTGACAGGTTTGCAAAACATTTCATCACCTTATGCCATACATAAGGAGTCAACTGTGCTTTTAATAAGATATCAAATTGAAGTACTCAACTTATTCTAGACAAATGCCAAAGTTTAATAGTCATGGGGAAACAAAGAAGTATATAAGCTTCTGGTAGGAAAGACATATTCCCAGGGTAGCAGTCATTACTGCACACTCATTAATAGCCAGACATGAAAAGCTCTTTGGTTCTAAGTATTAGATACTGTGGCTATTTCTAAAGGCTTTAAAGCATCCCAGAAGATGCAGCATCTCTTGGGAAGAAAGGAACAGGTAATAAAAATGCCTCTTCCTTCTACCCAGCAACCCTAGCCAAGAGAAGCAGATGTAGGAATATCCTTTAGCAGGGGAAAACTGTCTCTAACAGACAGGAAGGAGTTCAACAGATACCCCTTCCTGTTTCCTGTGAGCCTTGTGATAGACAAATAAAAATTGATTCAGTCCTGAGAGAGAGAGAGAGTATGATGTGTGTGGTATATGTGTGGTATGTGTGTGTATGTGGTGGGTGTCTGTATGTGGTATATGTGTGGTATGTGTGTGTATGTGGTGGGTGTCTGTATGTGGTATATGTGTGGTATGTGTGTGTATGTGGTGGGTGTCTGTATGTGCATGTGAGGTGTTTGTGCATGTAGTGTGTGCTATGTGTGCTATGTGTATGTTGCATTGTGTGTGTAGCATGTGTGTGTGGTTTGTATATATGGTGAGTAGATGTATGTGTATGTGGTGTGTGTGTATGGTGTGTGTGTACACATGTGGCATGTGTGTGTGCATGTAGTGTGTGCTATGTGTGGTGTGTGAGTGTTGTATGTGTGTGGCATGTGTGTGTCGTGTGTATATGTGGTGAGTAGGTGTATGTGTATGTGGTGTGTGCGTATGGCATGTGTGTACACATGTAACATGTGTGTGTGCATGTAGTGTGTGCTATGTGTGTCAGTACATGTGGTATGTGTGTGGTGTGTATGGTGTGTGGGTGTGTGGGTGTACCTAACAATGGAGAAGTGGGATGTAACGTTTGAAGCAGGATCAACAGAGAGAGGAGAAGATACCAGCACTCTTCAGCTAGATTCCATTTTGAAAACACCACTCCTGCCGGGCGGTGCGCACGCCTTTAATCCCAGCACTAGGGAGGCAGAGGCAGGCGGATCTTTGTGAGTTCGAGACCAGCCTGGTCTACAAGAGCTAGTTCCAGGACAGGCTCCAAAGCCACAGAGAAACCCTGTCTCAAAAATCAAAAAAAAAAAAAAAAAAAAGAGAGAGAGAGAAAGAAAACACCACTCCTTGGATTTCTGTTGCACCCTTTCCAGTCTGTAGCAATCTCCCTACAATCTCAGACCTTCCAGATCTGTGCCTGCTTTCCCTAGGAGGACTCCCAGCAGAATGGGAGTGAGCACTTCTTTAGACAAGCATTTTAAGGTCGCTTGCTGATCATTCACAGCATGGGGATGGAAAGTGGCAGGCTTCCTTCCCCTTTCGGAAGTTCCCCAGCTCTTGCCTGTGACTTTGGCTCACATAAGAGTTCAGAGAGCAGCACAGTGTGTTCCAAAGCTGAGGTCGCACTCAAGTCCAGCTCCTGGTTACAAAACTCTGGAGCAAATCCTTCGACTGCCAGCAATTTTCTTCTTCCTATTTTTAAAACTAAGCCTCAAGATTCAAGGATTTGCTTTTAAAGTAAATTCTCTATTATGTTTTTTTTTAAGGTATGTTAGTGAAAGGATCCCACAGGGGACCTCCAAATACCACACTTCCTTTGTTCACCTTCTTGCAGTTTCCCACTGAGTCACTTCAGTTGCTCAACCTGAAGGGCACTTAAGCATAATTACTGCGAAAGCAAACAGTCTCCTTAGATGCATTAGATGCATTCGCCGCACAAGCCCCTCCTTTCACAGGAACACACACAGGTTTGTTCCGTTTGCTTTGGGCTTTTCCATAGCTATTAGCATTACTCAGCCGGGTGCAGTGGTGTGGATGCCCTTGGATGAGCTGCAGTCCTGGCTTATTTGCGGATTCCAGACATCAGCTTTGGTTATTCATTCCACTTGAAGTTTCAGCTGGCAACTACCCCCTCAGCAATGCAAAATAATTTGAATTTTAAACAGGAGAGAAGGGACATAGTAAGATTAGCTGAGCCTCGGAACTTCTGTGACTCACCTTACTCTTTTAGGAGTATTTGTGAGATTCTTCAGGGACATGCTGATTGGCTGTGTATTTAAGAAGGCATGTGCCTGCCTCCTTACAGCGCCTCCAATTTCTACCTCCAGCACACTCCTTGTGGTCCAATGTATTCAGCAGTCCCTTGGTCCTTTCTCAGTGCACAGTTCACACAGCAGCTAACTCGCAGTCAACAGCAAGAATTCCTGCAACCAAATATGGGGATCAAGAGGTGATCTAGCAATAGGGAAATGGATTTACTGACATCCTCTCTCGGCTTCCACCTATAAGGAGAAAAAGAACTGTTGCAGAATATTTGTTTAACTACGCAACTATGCGTTGCATTTATTTAACTATTTAGAAATGTGTTGCATTTATGTTTCAGAATATTTAAGTATCTAAAGATGTGTTACATGTATTTATTTATGTAAAGATGTGTTGCTCATTTTTGCCTTGCCTGCCTAAGGTACCTGATTGGCCTGATAAAAAGCTGAATGGCCAATAGTGAGGGAAGAAGTGGAACTTCAGGGCAGTGAGAGTAAGTAGGAGGAGAAATGTATGCTTGAGGAAGAAAGAAAAGGGGATGACAGGGTGACGCCAGGGGCCATCCAGCTAGGAGGAAGCAGGAAAGTAGGACGTACAGAAAGAAAGAAAGGGAAAAGACCCAGAGACACAATGATGAATAGAAATAGGTTAAATTATGTTAAAAGAGCTAGTGGGACAAACCTAAGCTAACACCAAGCATTCATAATTAATAATACGTCTCCATGTCCAATTGACAGCCCAAAGACAATGCCAACTAGAAAGGAGCTTCTCCAGGAGCACATCACCTTCCAGCATATCTGGAAGTAAAGACATTTTGAACAGTTTTAGAGAAAATCACTTCAAATTAAAGGACTAAGAAATTCAGAAAGCATTCTCCTTATAACAAAGGACTCTGGAGCCCCAGGCTTGGTGGGAAATGGACTTACCTGTCAAACTTGTCTTTCCTAAGTAGAAGTAAGGTTTGCATGTGTTAGTCAATGCAATGCAACAAATCACTTACCTCCCCTGAACTCCGTGCTCTTCTCTGTGACAAATACTACACCGGAAAGAACTTTCCACCCCCACCAGCCACTTTGTTGTGCTGGAGAAATGAGACACTCGAGATTTTCATCTCTTCTCTTTAGTTTCTAATTTACTATTCCCTTTGGAGTTAACACACCTCAAAGAGGAGGCTATGTCCGAGTGTCATATGGTATGCCGGCCTCCAGTCTCCTCTGTGAGGGTGATAAATACATGGTCACGTTCAGTCCTGTTCATTCTGCCTCCAAAATGTATTCCGATCTCTCTGCCATCTCTTCATCAAAGCCTGTATGCCCTCCTCACTGGCCGCCATGGTGGTTTTCCTGCTTCTGGAGCATTCTCCACACCGCAATCAGAGGTACCTTGTTTTAAAAGTTTGAGAGCAAGTTTGTCAGAAATGCACCTGTGGCCTCACAACTCCTAGGATGAAACCCAAGCCTGCTGACTGTATTCCCAAAGGCAGTCAGGATCGAACCCGCCTCGAGCTCTGACTGGGAGCGGCTGACCCTTCCGTCACCGTGCTGCTCCTCTACGGTGCTCTCATCCACGCTAGACTCATTGCTTTTCCTCACTAGGGGCTTCCTGAGTGCTCTTCTCTTTCCTCTGGCTTGACCGGAAATGATGTCAGCATTTTCAAGAAAGGGGCTGGGAGTCAGTGTCGTAGACTTGAATCCAGTCTCCACCACTTAGAAACTCCGTGTCCAGTGCCTCAGTGTTTCTGTGTCTCCATTAACGCATAGAATGGGTCCAATAAGCAGTCATTCACTAGTGGAACTGAGAGTGCCCCAGCCAGCCTCACGACGTTATGACTCATTCCATCCCTTCAAGCTTAGCCTCTACCTCAGCTTCTTATTTATTTCCATCATTGCCCCCTTATCTCAATTTATAATTCCTTTGGCATTTTTTTTGTTGTTTTTTGTTTGTTTTTCTCTGTGTAACAACCCTAGCTGTCCTGGAACTAGTAACTAGCTCTTGTAGACCACGCTGGCCTTGAACTCACAGAGATCCGCCTGCCTCTGCCTCCCAAAAGCTGGAATTAAAGACGTGCGCCACCACCTCCCTGCTTTTTTGGTAATTTGTATACTGCTGTTTGTTATCTGTCTTCACCGTTTGAATGGGAGCCCTATACAGATAGCAACCTCAGCAGTCCTGTTCAGCATGGTGTCCCCACCTTAAGGCGGTGCCTGCAGCCGGTTGAATACTGTAAGGATGAGGAAAATAACCACAGTAAGAAAAAATACTTGTGTGGTATGTAAGTCGGCAGCATAGAGGTTCGTGATGTGGCCATTCTTGGAGCCTCTCAATCATTAGGACCCTAGACGGCACCAGAGGCAGGGAAAGGGAAGGAGGGCTATTCTCCACCACGGACTGTTGCTCTGCACACCTCTCCTCGTGTGCTCATCCATTATGTCCTTCTCAATAGCCCAAAGGAGTAGCAAATAAAAAATTCAAACATCATTTAGGCTTCTGGGTCCGTTTTGTTTTAAAGGAGGTCTTCCAAGATAACTGCTTGGCCATGAAAATGCTCCCACCAGAGTGGCCGTTTAGGACTTTAAACGTCTCAAAACAAACAAACAAGGTCTGCACTCGTGTTTGTGGGCTTATTATGTAGTTAGAGAAAGGGTAGACCACAGGCAGCCACGGTGAAAACACCACTTTCCAATCAGTGAAACCGAGAACGCCAAGGCACACAGTTCCTCACTGCGCCACCTGAGGGCGCAAGAACACCAGCTAAGAGAGACACCGTGACTAAAAAGCTGTGTAACCTTTTCTCTTCATACCCACATCAGAATTGTGTGACAGAGCTTGATAAAACACTAATTCGATGGCTCTTCTGAATCAAAAAATTTAATTTTATTAAGTACCTCCAGTACTTTTTATGCAGCTAATGTTTGAAAACACCTCCAGGAACCTCTCGTAGGAATCGACTGAACGGTATAATTTCTGCACATCGTCTCTTGATACAGAGGTGATTCATCAGCTTATGCAACATAAAGCTAATAATTAGGAAATCGCATTCCTTTACAAAATATACTAAGATCAACATTCATAGTGCAGTTTGCGGTTGTTGACCCCAAATCAGAGAGGCTGCAGCCGTGCCAAACGCCACATCCAGGCGCTCACTGAGGGGCAGGGCCACTGTTCACTAACCTGCAAACTTTTTCCTGATGAATCACCATTCCACAGTCTGCAGTCATCCTTTCCATGGGCAGAGAGGCACGAAGCCACAATCTGTATAATAACTATAATAACCTGAACTAAAAACAGCTGCCAATTTCTGATTTAAAAATAAAAGCACTCCTTTTTTATTCCCCAAAACCGGTGATATCCTTTCCGGGGTTCTCCGGGAACTGATTTTGTCCAGCTTCGTTCTCATTAGCTCTTGAAAGCCATCTGTCAAAGATGCAACTGGGAAACGTGTGTCTTAAGTTCTGTGTTGACCTACCTCAGTGCTCTCCCGGTGCTTCTGACGTCCTTGGCATTCCCTTCCTTCAATATCTTGGTCTCCCTATATTTCTGCATTACTCTTCTATGTTCCATGCCTAATAATTTGGCTCTTTGAGAAACTACCTGTTTCTGTTCTGCTGTGGTCCACAGGTGAGCACACTATTTCCCACTCCTGCGTCTCTTCTGTCATGGATCGGCAAGTCACCATTTTGTTTCAGCCAGCTACCCAAAGTCCCAACTGGTTTCACCCTCTTGGTGCTGACAGACATCCACCGGTCCTGGATCAGCAGAATTGTGAACAAGGCAACGTAGGCCTCTGTCCTACCTCTACCTCCACACCCCCACTTTGTTCTTTCAAATACTGAGGTCCGTCCACTTTAGCCCTAGCGTTTTTGTACCTTCTTTCCATCTTTGTTGCTCCTTGCCTGTCTGTCACATGTGGCTACAGGAACCTCCTGTCTCATATCCTTCCTCAGCCATGACCCTTGTCTGCTCTGTCTTCCACCGCTGCTCCAGCCCCCTGAAGCTCACACACTCCACTCAAGTGCTCCAGGGCACTTGTATCCTGTAAGCCTCCGTTCAAAATACCATGCTCTTCTGAAGTCTTTAGGACGTCAGAAATTCTTATTAATTCATCTCAATGCACCTTATTGATTTAAAAATTACCATATTTTCCTATAACTGTTGGGATTCCTCTGAGCAGGAAAAAAAATCACTGTCTTTCATTTTAATGTCAATAACAGCTCTCTGCTGAACCATTTTTGAAATAATGACCCCATAATTCATGATCCTTATTATAGTAAAATGTATATCATATGTTTAGGAAGAGGAGGTATATGCTTTTTTTAAAAATCATGTTAACTAGCAACACTAAATGAGAGTTTAGGAACCATGTCCTGTTTATATAGTATCTGCCACAGCAAGGGACATATCCAAAACATGAATAACATTGAATTAAAAATAAATGCACAAAGGATAAAAATATAAAAACATATAAAGCACGAGTCTCCTCCCATTCCAACAGAGAATCTGTCCCATTTAGTGTTTTCTGTCTTCTCCCAGCCCAGACGCAGCTTGTCCCTATCCTAACAGTGTTTGTAAGCAGGGAGAGCGTCCTGAGGCCTCTCCTCTAAAATGACCATCCTACCTTTGCAGCCTTCTCTCGCCTGGAATGCCTTCTCTAGACATCTTCTCTCTTAATACAACCGTCCGTGCAGTGCTCTGTGGTGAATTCAGCTTTCTTTGTAAACTACACATGCATAAAGCCCATACGCTGTTGCCATTTTCACAGCATAATTTGGGCTCATTCATAATCACTATTTGGAATCATTGGAGGGTTCCATTGGAATGACAATTTCACGATCTCGTCCCTCAGAAAGATTAATTTTGAGTTGCTTGAAGATGAACCATGCTTCAGTTTCTTTTATATCCCTAGCTACACCATTCACAAGCTGGATACTAGGAAAGGAATCAATATTACATGTTTATTGATTCTCTTACAACGTGAAGGCTCCTTGTACACAGAGGCAACCCTGGCTAGCTTATGAGATTGGGTAGGCATAGGCTGCTCTGGATCACAGTGAAGTCAGGAGGAAGGGAGACAGCTAGCCCTCTTTCCCTTCTTGGGAAGTAAGTTAAAATCTCAACCTGTAACCTGCTTTTTAAAAGTCAGCGCTGTGGTGGGATTTTTCAGAAAAAAAAAAATACATGACTTCCTGGAAATTTGATGTATGCATGTAAGTGGTTTGTGCGTGTCGCTTTCCATCAGTCACCAGCATGTAGCTGTCCCACACTGCAGTAATTATGAGAGGCTGTCACTTTTTCATGCTGAATAAGCTCTTGTTTGCCACAAGCCTTCCGTTATTAACTGTGACAGAAATGAGGGCATATAAACACAGCTTGATGTTTTTCCATGGGGAAAAAAAATGAAATAGATGTCATCAACAGTACAAGAAGTATTAATGAAAAGGAAGAAAAATGATGTGGGGAGTATCACAAAAAGCAATCGGCCACGCCTGTCACTTCAAGAACTTTAGTACAAATTGGACAGGAAGAAGGCTCCTGATGGATGAGCGGTCAGACGGTAGCCACTACCTCGATGCGGTATATCTCTCAACTCCTCTCAATAAGAGGCATTTTATAAACGTACCTGACAACACACGGCCATATTCAACTTTTGCCAGAGATGAATGTTTATTATTTTCTTGTGTAATCATAGCAGGGTGTCTGGGAATCATGAGGATTTTCCCTCTTGCAGTCTCGAGTTATTAAAGCTTAGTTTTCTTGGAATTAAACAACCTGTATGTGATCTAAGCCACATCAATTTTAAAAGCAGTTTTAAACCAATTCACCTTACCAGCTGATAAACATAAAAGCCGTCACACTTATCCAGTAAGTGACAAATACATCCATATATGTTTATGTACGTGTATGATATGCACACACACAGCACATGTATATGTGTATGTATCCTTGCAGTGATCCTGCCCATTTTTTATATCTATATGAAAATGCATAGGAAAACATGCCTTGGGGCTAAACTCAGTCTCGTAGGGGACTGCCTGAGGCTAGTGGGAGAGGCCAAGTGCAAATTCTGCAAGCCCATACTTCCTAGATCGATTCTACACTGCCAGTAAACACAAGTGGAAATTCAAGGGCATCCACAAATGGGAGCTTTCGACCTTTTTTCATGGCCTCCTTTCTGACAGAAAAAAAAAAAAAGATTCAGATTTGCCTATTGCTCAAGAGTTGTAAAACCGCGGGCCACATGTAGCCACAGGAAACGCATCCTACCACAGTATCAGGCACGCTCAGCACTGTCTTTTCTGTCACTGTCAACCTTGCCACACCTTTGATTCTTTAGCGTGGCTGTAAATCAGGTCACCAACTTGTTTTCACCATAGCAACAGCCCGTTTGCCTTACATACATTTTAGTAGCTTAATTCCGTAAGGCAAACATCCTGTGGTATCCAATGCATGCAAAGACAAATGGAGGAACAGCCTACTCAAAGCCGAGCCCAGTTCCAATGCTTTCAAAACCTGGGACTCCTCATAACTGCGTGGTGATATCACAAAACAGGAAGTTTCAAGTTAGCTAATACCATCAGAATCCACACAAACCTTAAGATAAACAAAGACTTGCTCCATAAGAGTTAATCTCAAATCTCCAGGCATCCTAATGTGCGTTTAGCATCATGTAACACATAAACACTGAATACGCAATCAAATCAGTTGACATTTCTGTAATCCTACACTGTTGGATTCATATTGTTCCTGTATGAAAGACTGCCGTCCTTCAGGATGTGTAAAACTGCCGTCCGTCCGGATCTTGGTCACCAACCTGCATCACCTTTGCTTCATTCCGAATCCACAAACTTCTTCCATTGTCTTCCTAAAGTTCACACTTTAACTTTTCACTCACAGCGCCTTCGGCTTTCTTCCTAGACCCTTAACCCTCTCACCACCGGTGGAACAGTCAACTAACCTTCGTTTCAGTCATCTTAGGGTCTCTGGTCCATGTTTAAAAATTTGTTTTAAAAAATTTTTTTAAATGTTTAAAATGTATAAAGATTGTTTAAAATGGAGTTTGGTTCTTTCGGGAACCAAAAACCTTTATAAGCGTTAGTACTCTACCAAATATGGCCACAAAGGGTCTGCATGCTAGGAATAAAGAAGCCCTCAAACGTGAAGCCCCCCCCCCAAGTAATGGAGAGCCCTTCACAGCAGGTCATCTGTAGCGCCTCCTTTGCTCTTCAGTCATAGCATCGGGGAGGAACATTGGTCATAGGCCTAGGTCCACTTCACAACGTCTTTTTAAAATTCTTTAGGTTATCATCTCTGACAATAAGTTGTTGTTATTGACTTTTTTTGAATAGAGAAACAAAAAGAAGCAATAAGGGGTTGGAGAGATGGCTCAGTGGTTAAGAGCACTGACTGCTCTTCCAGAGGACTTGGGTTCAATTCCCAGAACCCTCATGGTAGCTCACAGCTGTCTGTAATTCCAGTTCCAGGTTATCTCGCACCCTTACACAACATATATGCAGGCAAAAACTTCAATGCACATAAAAAATAAATAAATCTTTGCCAGAGATGACACAAACCTTTAATCCCAGCACTCGGGAGGCAGAACCGGGCAGATCTCTGTGATTTCGAGACGAGCCTGGTCTACAAAGTGAGTTCCAAGACAGCCAGGGCTACACCGAGAGACTGTCTTGAGAAAAAAAAAAAGTGATGTGCTAGAAAACAAATTAGCAAAGAAATAGAAAGCAATGTTCCTTCTGAAAACTACGACATCTATCTAGAGAGATAAGTTTGATCCGATACATGAAAATGTTTGATACCTTTAGTAGCATAGTTTAAAAATGAAACAAATCATATTTGTTCTTTCTCTATTTCATGTGTTTGGTTGGTTGGTTGGTTTTGGTTTTTTGGTTTTGAGATAGTATCTCACTCTCTACCCAGGCTAACCTGGGACTCACTATATAACCCAAACTTGGTCTCTCACTAACAGAAATCCTTCTGTCTCACACCCCCATGTGTTGGGAGTATAGGCATCAGCCACACACCTAGATAATATCTTATTTGCTTGGGTGTTTGTTTGCACAGTTGGTTGATTGGTTGTTGCTGTTTTGAAATGTGATCTTATGTAGCCCAGGTTAGCTTCAAACTCAATAAGCAGCCAAGGATGACCCTGAGCTCCTGGTTCTCCTGCCTCCACCTCCCGAGAACTGGTGTTACAAGCATAGGCAAGCCCACTCACTTCTGCTCTCCTTCACGATTAAATACTTCGGAAATTTCTGTGTAATCAAAAGACTGCTAATCAGGTGAATAAAAATCAGGTTTCTGTGAGTTTAAAAGTCATAACATTAACCTTTGGATGAACTGAAATACACATGGACTCCACAGTCTGGCTACAGAAGTATCCTCAGTCCCGGTACGCCCCTCACAACCATCCAAGGAATAGCCCTCTCAACCCTTGTGGTCCCTTAAGGGGGGCACAGAAGAGTCCATTGTGCCCTTTATAGAACAGTAATTGTGATTGCTGGATGAAGGGGAGTGGTCTTGACCATTTTGGCTTATAACCACGCCCCGCCATTAGCTAATTATTCCACCCCCTAATTAGTTGTTAATTAATTAATGGGGCTGGACCACCAGGTCCCGAGAGGTATAAAATGATAGGCCCATGTGGAAAGCGCTCTCTCTGCGCGGATCACCGACCTGCCTGCTTCTTCGGAGGAGCTCTTTCTGGTATAGTAATCTGTGTGTATTTTGGCCCTTATTAAACTTGTGTGTCTTAAATAAAACTGTCACAGCTGGAGATCGGACTCACGTGTTTGTTTGATGCTATGGTTTGCAGCACATGACATGACAGACCCAGATCAGTGTGTGTTCAGGAATTATCCCATGAAGAGGCTCAAGGTACTTCTTCATACATGGGTCTTGTTCTTGTTGATCATTTACTACTGAACCCATGGCTCCCACCACAAACTGTTCTTCTCAGGCCTCTGTCCAATAAAATTTACCAGATCATTTATTTGTTTGTTTTTGTTTGTTTTTTGAGACAGCGTTGCTCTGTGTAGCCCTGGCTGTCCTGGAACTCACTCTGTAGACCAGGGTGGCTGTGAACTCACAGAAATCCACCTGCCTCTACTTTCCAGTGCTGGGATTAAAGGCGTGCACCACCACTCTCCAGCCCTTATCAGACCGTTTCTAAACACCGTTGCTTCTCTTGCATAATCCCCAAGTCCCACAGGATCCCTTTCAATCACCATAAGGCAGGGAAGGTTGCAGCATAACGCTGTTTTTACTTTTTCTTCAGACCAACTTATCTGCACCATGTCTCTTCTGCCTTTTTCGCCTTCACCCTTGCTGGGCTTTCCCCCACTGCCAGTTAAATGAGGAACAGTCTACTGAGGTTCCGCCAGCTTGGAGGAACTACTGATATAAACATAAAACCTTTACATTTACAAACAAACCCCAAGTCTAGCCTGCAGTACATGCCAGCAATCCCAGACTAAGGAAGCTGTGGAAAGTGGATTGTAAATTTAAGGCCAACCTGGATTATATTCCTATTTTAGAAACAAACACTATCCCTCCCAAAAACAAACAAACAATAAGTAAACAAATGAAAAATCCCACAAAGAATCCTATTAACGCTTATAGTGATTTGTGTGTGGTGAAAACTTTGATTTTTTTGTTTGTTTTATTGATTTTTACTAAGCTCTATATTTTTCTCTGCTACCCTCCATGCCTCTCCCCTCCCCTTCAACCCTCTTTCAAAGTCCCCATGCTCCCAATTTACTCAGGAACTCTTGTCTTTTTCTACAACCCATGTAGATTAGATCTATGTAAATCTCTCTTAGAGTCCTCATTGTTGTCTATGTTCTCTGGGATTGGGATTTGTGGGCTGATTTTCTTTGCTTTATGTTTAAAAACCACTTATGAGTGAGTACATGTGATAATATCTTGTCTTTCTGAGTCTGGGTTACCTCACTCAAAATGATGTTTTCTAGCTCCATCCATTTGCCTGCAAAATTCAAGATGTCATTATTTTTT
>JAQHUG010000139.1:4287158-4325747 GCA_028555095.1 Dicrostonyx torquatus | reverse complement strand
GCTCTCGAGATCAGGCTGGCCTTGAACTCACAGAGATCCATCCACCTGCCTCTACCTCCTGAGTGCTGGGACTAAAGGTGTGCACCACCAATGCCTGGTTCCCAAATGTTTTTCAACAGAAACCACCGAAGACAACTCCATTTGCAGAAAAACGTTTGTCTACACTTTTTAGTCCTTGTAGAGAATGTGAGATACTCAGATTCAGATCAACGTCATAAAGGTTTTTCAGGAACTGGGGAGTTGGCTCAGTGGAAGCACAGCATGGGGTAGGAGTGGATATATATTTTTTGGCAGCTGGTTCACAAACCTAAACACATTTCCTGAAGTAATGAATCTGCTCTATGGAAGCTTTCTAAGGTTCAAGGAAACTGCACCTTCCATATTAGAGTGCATGTTCTCCCACAGCACAGCATGTCCTTTCTTTGGAGTAACACTTCCCAAGGGTGTTGAAAGGACCCCCAGGATCCACTGGATCTTCACAGGAGATGAAGAATCCTCCACTTTCCTAAACTCTCTATATGAACAGATTCCTCCCACCCCTCTTTTCCTTTTGAGACAAGATCTCACTAAGAAGACTTGACTTGGCATGGAATTCACTCTGAGGCCAGGCTGACTTCAAACTAAAAGAAATCCTTCTACCTTTCCCCACCAAGTCCTGGAACTATAGGTATGCACCACCGTATCTAGCTCTAGATGTATTTAAGTGTTGCTTTTCCTTTGAAAAAAATATAACGTGGGAGATTAAGAAAAATAGATGGCAAGATTCCATATTGAAGACACCACTCCTGTTAGACGCAGAACAGAGAAACCAACTTCAACCATCCAGGAAATTTTCTCCGGGCTGACCAGCTTACAGTGTCAGATGGTGCTATGCAAGTTGTTGGACAAGAAAAAGTATCAATGGTTGAACCCGCACTGGAATAGGCATGATATCATACTGAACTCCCTAGCAAGCTCACTGGCTCAGTAAAGGCATGGTGCTTATAATAATCAACCGTATTCTAATTACATATGAAGTTTACTTCAAAGGAGGGAATTCATGCCTGGTACTGTAAACCTAGTCAAAAGCCAAGAAAGGTCACTGGCCCTAGGGAGGAACCTTGTTTTATTAAACAGCCATACTGTCTAAGTGCCTTCTCAATAGTGTTTATACTCATGGGGTTGCGTTGACCTCAAGGTTAAAGGAGCATTGCAGAAAAGCAGGTGGGAAGAAACAGCTGGCCAATGGGGAGAAGTATGAAATACTGAATTCAGAGCATGGGATGGCTGATGCACATATCTATGCACAGTTGCTGTGATTGCCGGCACAAAACCAAACCAGTCAAGATTCCAGCATATATGGCCCCACCCTTGGCAGAGAAGCTATAAGCAACTGAAGGCTGATGAACCAGGGAGTCACTCTGGTTTGAGGACATGAATGCTGGGAATTGGGAAGGTGGTGGTGGTGCATGGATAGAAAATATACTGTGAAAATTTTGAAAATATTTTTATAAAACCAATGGCATTCTTACTTAGTGTGAAAACTACTTTTCATTCCATTTTGAAACGTGTTCGACAGGCTCATGTATCCCAGCTGGCCTACAACTCACCATGTATTTGCTT
The DNA here is from genome assembly GCA_028555095.1 of Dicrostonyx torquatus. Classification (NCBI taxonomy): domain Eukaryota; kingdom Metazoa; phylum Chordata; class Mammalia; order Rodentia; family Cricetidae; genus Dicrostonyx; species Dicrostonyx torquatus. The sequence continues at coordinate 4,324,145 of JAQHUG010000139.1, read as the reverse complement.
CCACTCCAAACTGCTACCATTACAAGGGTGCAACCCCTTGTCTGGTATAGATGGTGCTGGGGTCTGAAGCCCAGGTTAAAAAATAAAAAAAGATCTTCCAAGCTACAGCCTTACACAAATGTTATAAGAGGACTATCGCTAAAATAATTACAGAACAGAGCTACAGATATAGGCCAGAGCAACCCTGAGTCATTGTCTAGCATGGGCAAGGCCCTAGGTCCAAACCACAGCAATGTGAGAAGAAAAAGTGAAGTTTTACCACTCAGCTTTGGTGATCTCAACAAGCTCCCCACACCTCACTCAACTCACAGTCAACTGTCACTCCTCCCACTATGCGGCAAGGCCTGGCAGCTTGGGAACTTACAATGACGGTAATGAATTCCAAGTGCTTTGCAAGCGTCTGCAGAGCGGGTACATTCAACAAAACTTAATGTTTCCTAGAGATGGGCCAATAAATGGCTTGGTCAAAGTACCTTCACTTTAAAACTGTACTCCATTTAACAAACTATGAAATGATGGTAAGCAGGTCCTATGTGAACATGCTTTGAAAGCATGAAACAAAATAAAAACTTCGCTTTCTTCTATATTGTTGGTATTTACAATGACCTTATTCTGTATTTCCAGGCTAACAATTCGACAACTATTTTACAATTTGTAAGCCTGGCTAGAATGGTTCCCCAACCTGAGATGTCTATCTACATCTTAGTTCTTGCATAATCTGTAAACATCAGGTTCCATAGCAGAGAAATGGTCACAGATGACACCTATGCAGCTGCCTTTCAGATAAGGAGGCTGTCTTGGAAATGTCCAGCAAATGAAATCACACAAACCTTTAAGTGTAAGGGCACCAGAAGAGAAGGTTGGAGATGGTAGCATAAAAGTGGACCTCTCCTCTGCCTTTAAATACAGGGAAGTGACGAGGAGCTAAAAAATAAAGTGCATCTTAAAGCCAAAAAAGGTTAAGGAAGTGGATACTCTAGTATAATGGCTATTCTTGATTGTCAACTTGACTACATCTGAAATTAAACGTGGCTGGGTACACCTGTGAGGGATATTCTTTCAAATACTTTAAAGTGGGAAGACCTACTTTTATTCTGGATCTTTTGAGGTGTGTAGTGGCATTTCTCTTGTATTTTAATAAAGGTTGCCTGAAGATCTAAGAAAAACAACCCCACTGTTCAGTCTTTACAGACCAGGTAGTGGTAACACACCTTTAATCCCAGTAGCCACACTAGTTTGCCATAAAAACCGGGTGCTGCACACCTTAAATCCCAGCCCTAGAGAGGATTATAAAACGGAAGGAAACAGCTCTCAAACACAGTCTCATTCTGAGATTCTCAAAGGCAGGATCGCCATTTTGGATTGAGGTTGAGGTAAGAGCCAGTGGCTGGCTGCTTTGCGTCTGTGGTCTTCAGCTTGAACCCCAATATCAGTCTCTGAGCTTTTATTAATCGTGCTTCAGAAATCTTTAACCTGTACCATCCTCTTTGCTTGCTTGTTGGAAAGTCTATTCCTTCATTTGTCATTACAACTCACTTCCCTGGCAATTCTGACAGCTACAGAAGATCAACGGACTTACCTAGTTGTGTGGATTGAACAACTACTGGATTCTTAAATCTACCACTGGTGAAGACACTGTTGGACTACCTGGATCACAGCCTGTAAACTATTCTAATATATACTATTCTTTAAGTTCTGTTCCTCTAGAGAACCCTAATATACCTAGATTCCCCAATCCCTATTGCTACAATCCTGTGGCTACCTCCCTTAAACGCGTGTGACATTTCCATTTGCAGAACTGCAATGAGCTGTCATAGCTGCACTGAGGCAGTCACATCACACCAGGGAAGATGAGCACTGATGAGTTCGGGCATGTGGCTAACACACTAGCCAATCTGTGTGAACAGATGTGTGGGTGTCTTGCTATTCCTATTTAAGATTGCTGAAAAGGGGTTCAGGAATACTGATGGAACGAACAGAAAAACTACAAATACTTTTGCTTCCCTCTCTCCATTTTTAGAGCACAACTACTGAACAGACTGTAGAGGAAAGCAAAGCTTAACTGGGACTCCAACTCTGACTACAGCAGTCTAACCTTGGGCAATTTCCCAGGTTTCAGATTCTTAAGCTCTCAATCAACTGTTCACCTATCAAGGCTGGTCAAAGATTGCATGAACCATGAGCAAACAATACAAGACCTGGCATCTAGGGCTCAATGCAGCTTTTTCCATTCAAAAATCCCCTTTCTTTTCACGTGTACCTTAGAAAACAAGTCAGGTGTCAGGTGAACCCACAAACCACATACATCAGGAAAAGCAGATTTCCTGACACATGTGGAATAAATAACCCATGACTTCGCAATCATGTAAGCAATGATTAGCCTTAGTTGGTCTTGTGTAAGACCTTTCTTTTTCCCTTGCAAGTTAACTTCCAAAATAAAAGTAGACCAAAGTTAAAAATATTTTATTTAAGTGAAAATCCTTCACTTTAGAACTTTCATGATGATGATAAACTTTAGAGACAAAGATGAAAGAAGCCTATTGTAATCCTTGCAATTCAGACAAAATGTTTGACTGTTGTTTTCTCTAGAGAAAATAGCAAGGTTAATCCAGTTTCAAAAACCTGGTAACGCCCCTTTAGGTACAATTTTTTTAATTTTGTGGAGTTCCTGGCATTCTTATTCATGGGTACAAGTAGGCAAGAACACTGATCGCTCTTGATTGGGTCTCAAGTGTTTTAACATCATCTGGCAGCTACTGCTTTATAAGTTTTAAACATCAGCACAGGCTGTATTTCAAGGTGTAGGTAAGTTTAAATACGAAAGAACAACAGTCTCATGTATTTTCTATTTCAAGTCAAACTTGTATATTCAATTTTACAGTTGCCCTACAAACAAAATCATTTTACAAAAAAATTTTCAAAATACATTTCACTTAAAAGTTCTGCAGTTTTACAATGATTACTGAGTCCGTATAACAAAGTTTGATCATATATAAGTGTTCAGAATCATAATAGCAACTAAGTGGATAACTGCAAAGCTCCCTGCTGGCAAGTCTACGTACTAGTCTCTTTAGAAATGGTACATCAGATTGAAAACTAACCACTCCCTGTTAAGTCATGTCTGACATTGTGTCTACAGGTCCTTGCAGGGTAGAATAAATGTCTCATGGAAAAGAAGCTTTGAGAAACCTCTCTTACTACTGAATTTCAAATCACACACACAAAGCAGGTGAGAAATTCTTTTATCTTATTTAGAATCAAAATATCCCTTAAAATATGTACATTTTACAGTAAAAAGGATAGCAAAACACAAGATCATATATTCAAGTTTCTGAAGAGCCAGAAAGGAAAGGAATATGGCCTACCACAAACTGCAGGACATGGTAAGAAATGCCTTCAATGAGTGCAGATTAAAGCAATAAGTGGACTCCTTGGGCTTCTGATTCACGGTCAAAAATTGCCCAACTAGATGATTAGTATGGTCTGACTATGAAGTCACTTGGCTTTTTTTTGTTGCTCCTCCACATTTTCTTTAAAAACAGTGCAATTGAAAACAAATGTACAGAGCACAGGTTACTTTCAAATTAGTCATTATATAAAGGACATTCACTAGAGGCAGTAAATATATTTCATAACCATATTTACCAATTAAGGAATAAAACTAAAATTTCTAAGCCTTTATTGCGTATTAATAAAACAATCTTTGAATATACAGCATTGTAAAACTTTCAAAAATATTAAATTCCTGGAAGTAGGACGGTGGTGTGAAGGGATGGTGGGCACTGTGCAGACCTGCTCCAGCAGCTGACTGCTCTGCAGACCACCAAGAGGAAAGATTTAAAAGGTGGAACAGTCCTACCAGGCGATCTTATAAAGATACACAACATCTAACAGTTTTTTAAATGAAGCAGCCTGCAAATTTCACCTTTTGCTTTTTGCTCTGTCACTGTGGTCCCTGTCTTTATGGTACCTCTCTCTGTCCTTTTCCCCTTCTCTATGCTTGTTCTTCTCTCGTTCCTTCTCCTTTTCATGGTCCGGTTTCTTGTCTGCATTCTTACTCTCTCTGCCTGCTTTCCCATCTGTCGCTCGATCACTATGTGATGCCCGTGCCCGTTCCTTGTGTCCTTCCTCTTTGTTTTTCCTGTCTCTGTCTTTTTCTTGGCTTCTGTCTCTGTGTCTGTGCCTTTCAGAGTCTTGCTCCCATTCCTTGTCATGACGCTCTCTTTTCAAGTGGTGCGAATCACTGTAAAATCTCTGACGGTCCCCTTTACCCCTATTAAATGGCCTGTCTAGTTGTTGTTGGTCTTGCCTACCCCAAGGGTCACTATGGCGCCTTTCTGGTCTCCGAATGTCTTTGACCTGATAAAAATTTTGTGGGCCCATAAACCTTGATGCTTGTGAAAGCGGCCCCATCATACGTTGAGGTTGGCCTGGGAGATGAACAGGTGACCAAGGAACCATAGGGTTTTGAGGAAAACCAAAGCCTGGAGGGGGAAGTAACGGAGGTGGCAAATGTGGTGGAAATCCAAACACACTTTGGGGAGGGAAGTTTGGAGGTCCTGGAAATGGGAACCCAGGAGGACTAGACTTGAGATGCTGGAGATTGGGCTGCTGTGGCCTCACAGGTGAAAAGTTTGCACTTGCCCTGGGGCTGGTACTCCTAGAAGTAAAGTTGATGCTTTTAGAAGGAAATTCTGACTGGCATGTACTCCCAGCTTCAAAATGAGATGATGCTGTAGTTGATCCTCTTCTAAATGGGTGAACGGTTTCAATGTTTTGTGTTAAAATATCCTCCTGTAAAGGATTGGCTTGTTCTGTCTGTGAAGAGTTTACGTTTTCTGCCGAGGATGGGTTTTGTGTAGTCTCAGAATCATCATTCTGCTCTACGCATGAGTTCCTCTCTACAGAAGACAGTTTTCCCTCCCCACTGACTGGTTCTGCTAGGAGCTCTTTGCTGTGCGATGGACCAGGCAGAGCATGCTTGTCTCCATTTCGGCAGCTCTCTGCATCTTTGCTTTCTGAGGTTGTCTGCTGATTTCGTCCTGCTGCTTGCCTAGGATCCCTTTTCAGATTGATAAACTGGGGGGACCTTGTGTTAGCAACAAGATTTTCACTGCAACTCACATTCCCATCTACGCTTCCCTTTCCTGTACTAGGCCTGCATGGAGAGTGACTCGAAGTCCGATTATCTTGCAAACTACTCTCTTGATCTTGGAGCAGCTGTCTTTTTAATGTTCTGTCTTTAGTTTCCACCGTTTCCTCATGTTTTGATGGAATTGATAAATTTGTTAAGAATGCTTCTGTAGAAACATCTGGTGGTTTCCCTCTCAAACTAAGACTCGCCAAAGGCCCTGGGGAAATAGAAGGGCAGCCCACTAATGAAGTATCTTCTATTCCTGAATTTTTACCTATAGATTCTGAAATATCTGTTTTAACTTTTATCTCTTTGGCTTCACCTTCAGCTACTTCCACTTTATCTATTTTTTCTACTTTTGGGTTGGTTTGATCATTTATAAAAGGAATTTCTTTAAGAGTGTTTTGTTCTCCAGCTGGCTGAGCTTGCTCATACACTTGACCAGTGGTGCCCAAAAGGCTTTGGAGTATATCATCCACAGGAAGAGGCTTATTTGCTAACTCCAAAGTAGAGGGTTGATTTTCCCAGCCTATTAGGACCCCAGGAAGGAACCGCAAGGGTTTTGGTGGCTCCGGCTTACTGACTTCCAACAGAGGTTCAGTGGTTGCGGGCAGGTCTTCCTGCATCGGCTGAGGGAGCTTGTTTCTCTGCTTGTGCAGCACAGTTGTGAAGGAATTGAAAAAGTCATTCTCCTCCTCCGCAGTTTCCTCCAGAGAGGAGTCCAGTTTACCCTTTTTGTCAGGTGGCAAGGCTACTGGGGCAGTCTCAGGAGTCTCAGCTGTGTGACTAGGACCAGCACTAGCGCTATGCTGCCGCTTCAGCTTCTGACGAATAATGAGGCCCAACAACAGATTAGGTCTGTGCAGCTCGAGTCCTGGAGAAAACAAACATCAACTGTCATCTGCAATCAATTCCTAAAAAGGTACATTTCACAAGCAGTCCATTCTAAGCTACTGAATGGTGGCTAGCCCTGTCACGCCATCTCTAATGAGTCTGAATCCTAAGACAGAAAGCAGCCATTCTTTTTTATTAGGACTGACCCCTCCCACTTTATTTCAATCTTATTCTATTACCAAAACATGTACCTACCGGGTCCATCAAAAGGCACAAGAGGGTGTGGAATTTTATCTGCAGCACCCAAAGGAATAAGGTACATATCTTTAACCTGCTTCATGTTGTTAGCGGCTACGCCATAACGCTTTCTGCTACTGAAGTATGCAAACAGCAAAGTATAAGAAATTTGATCTTCTTCAGTTACTGGTGTGAAGCGAACCACACAGATTTCCTATTCAAAAGAATAACAAACAACTGCTTAAAATAATAACCTAAAATGTAGATTGATTTCAAATAGTTTATTATTTAGTACTAATCTAATTTGGAGTTTTATGAAGGTCATCAAATATCAGTCAAGTTAAATAGAAACTAGAATACTAAAAGGAAACTTCTAAGAAAATACTGTTCCTGGTTCATTGAGGATTCTGTACTATTTGAAGGCTTCCCATAACAAACTGAGACCTGCACAGGATAGCGGCATAAACCTACACACATATAATCCCAGGCACTTGGGGACTGAGAGGCAGAAGGATCAGTTTAATTCCCACCTGGGCTACCCAGTAAGTTCAACGTGAGTCTGGGCAACTTAGGAGATGCTCACTTATGATAAAAATATGGTCTATGTAAATAGCTCACCAGTAGAACATTTGCCTAGTATGAATAAGGTAGGGATGCAGGGGAGAAAGGTCCCAGGCACTTGGATACAATGAAATTGTTCAAAGTCATACAAATTATCAGTGGCAAAGACAATGTTGAAACCCAAGTCTTTTGGTATCTGCACAATTCCTGATTTCCAAAGATATAACCTCTAGAGAGCAGCCTGTGTTCTGCGCACACTGAAATAATAGTGCCCCACCAACTATGTCACAGAAGTTTGTCCTCTTGTGGGAGATATATACAAGACCCCAGCAGATGTCTGAAATCACAGATAGCACTGAACATTATATAAATATTAATTCCCTGCATGTACCTATGATCCCAACGATAAAGCTAATTAATAAATTAGACCCAGAAAGGCATACAGTAATGGAAAAATATAATGTATTAAAATTGTTAGTATCACTAATTATGTTTTGAGACTATTAAATAAAATAAAGATTATCTAATGATGGAGATAGTTAGCATGTGGGTAGCACACACTGTCTGAAAGCAGGATGACTCACATTCTTGATGGACAGAGAGAACAGAATGGAAAAATATTTTTCATCATATACCTTAAAACTAAAACCTCAGAGAGTGGAAACGTGATAAATGAGGACTTAGATACACACAAACAGGCAAGCCTGGTATCCAGCCTACAGAGCCTGGGCATAGGAATAAAGGGGACATGGTGTTGACAACACTCTAAAGACACATACACACAGACTCTAAGCTTTTAAGGTGAATGGCTAACTCAGTAATTTTGCTGCCCATTTCTGGGGTTCTTGGATTTATTCTAAATAAAAAGATAGTCATAATTTTGTATTATTTTAGTAATGGAGGGTTCTTCCTAAAGGTTTTCAGTCAAAAATGACAAAGGCCTGCTTCACTACAATGCCTAGCAACACAAAAACAAGAAAAGTATTAATGAGCTAAGCTATGGCTCTGCCTCCTAGACACAGATACAGTTCTTACAACTCCAATCTGAAGATTCGGTAAATGCTCTCAACTCTTAAACTTGGAAGGCCTACATTTAGAAAACTCCATACACATGTCGACATGTGATAAGATACAATCAAAACATGGGTACCCTAAAAATATGGTATGAAATTACCTTCAGTCTATGCTTGTAAGGTTTATGTAACTCATAAATGCATTTCACGTTTATACTTGAACCTCCATTCCAAAGGTACCATCTTATGTATATGCTAACATTACAAATTCAGAGAAGTTCAAAATCTAAAGCATTTCCTATTGATCGTAAGCATTTTGCATAAGGGATATCCAAAATGTCTTAGTAACATCACATACATATAAGCTAAGTACTCTTATGTTTAAACCAGTTCAATCTGAAGGCATGCTATAAAGTACTGGGCAGTAACGCACATCCTCACGCTTTCACACATTTAATGTGTGTGTGTATAAGTGATAGCAAACAATGTAATTCTGTCTGTCTCTACCTCCCAAGCTTAGTGGCCGTTTAACTGATTCAAAGTACTAAAACACCATAATCAATTTAATTTAAAAATCTACATGGGGGGATCCTTCAGTGTTTAAGACTCTCCATTTTGGTCCACTTTAAAGAAAAACAAGAAACTTCTACAAATAAATTATTTAAATTATTCCTGTGTAGTACCATTCTCTATGAGTTTAAGAAACTAGAGAAATTATATGGAGAACCTGGAAGAAGAGAAGTATTACCATGATGGGGGCTACTGATTATCTCCTAGTTTATAGTCTTCTCTTCCTGTTACTAACAAACCTTAATTTTTGGCTGGCACTTGGGCATCCAGCAGAGACAACGTTTGCCAGTTTCCTTTGCAGTTACATATAGCTGTTTGACTATGTACGTGCCAAGTAAATTAAAGAAAAAAATTAAGTGATGACTGTAACTTCTCAGGCTTGCCTTTAAGAACAACTTGACAGGCAGAGTCAGACAAACTGTGAGTTTGAGGCCAGTCTGGTCTACAGAGAGAGTTCCGTGACAGGCTCCAAAGCTACACAGAGAAACCCTGTCTTGAAAAACACGAAACAAAAAAGCCAACCAAACAAAAACCCTTGACAAATAGCCCTCACTTATCCCCACCAGTTGCTGACATGAGCTTTTGACAATTTTGCCTGATGAAGGCAAGCACTCTTGGAAACAATAAATGGACAGAAGCAGTCTGGTTCCCAAATGAACCTACAAGACCAGAGCCTGAAGCCTCAAGCACCCTAACTGGTAAAGGAGGACTGGCTTCTGCAGCATCTGAACCCCGGGACAGAGAGTTCAAAGCTCGTCTGGAGCCTGAGTTGTATTGGGTTTGGATCAATCTTGTTTAGATAAAAGGGGGAGATAATGGGGGAAGCTCTGTTAACCAATCACGCCTAGTTAAGATGTGGCTACCTGGAACCCAAGAAAAAAAACTGGGATGGACCAGGTACGCGCTCACTCTGCACAATTCCCGCCGGACACAGATGAAGTTGGACTCCCCATTCTTGTGCTGTGAGTTTCCCATTATAACCATGTAAAAATATAATTGTTATCCTTAAGCTGGCCTGGTTATTTTTCATATCGAGCTCTTTCGCAACACTTACTCTAACACATTTCCTTCTATAGTGTTGACAGAGCTATGGAGAACATATTGAAGACAGAGACTAAAAGGGAATGCTGCACCGCTTTGAGCAAAGAGCTTTACTTCAGTTTGCGTATTCACAAATGTAGTCCACAGGTCAACCAAAGGGTCATTTCTAAGAAGCTGTGCTTACTGCTTTGAGAAACAGTCTCTCCCTGGGCCTTGGGCTCTAATTAGCTTGGAATCTGGCCAAGCATCACAAGTCCGCACCTGTCTCTCCAGTGCTAACATCAATCAATGTGCACCTCCACACTCTAGATTGTTATGTGTTCTGGGAATTAAACACAGATCCTCAGACTTGCATAGATGTCATTTTACCAGCTGAGCTGTCTATCACCTCCAGGGCCCTTTACGTCCATTCTGCAATGCAGATTATAACATTTCAAACTTGTATTAGCTCCCTTTCCCCTAAGGAACACGGGATCCTTGTATAAAATACTAAGTAGTTTGATTCTGTAAACATTTCACATACTAGCATTTTAAAAAAGTTTACATACCTTGGTTCCTGAGGCTTTTATTTTTTCCACATAATCCCAAACTGTCTGAGGTGATATTCTGCCACCTACTTGAATACTATCTGGTAAGTCCTATGGTTTAAAAAAAAAAAAAAATCCACAAATATAGAATATATTCATCACAATATCCAGGATTCATACATATTTGGTTTTGAGACTAATTTGAATGATAATAAAAACAAGTAAGCAGGACTAAGAACATGATGGAAGAACATGTACTTAGCATATATAAGACTCAAGCTTCAGTCAATCTCCAGAACACACAGTGAGTAAAATTGCAACAGAAAACAAAACAGAGTAGAGAAATAGCAACAGATCTTATTTCAAATGCCCAACTTCAAATAATTAATACTAAAAATGCAGTTTACTCAGGAGGAAAATGTTAGATAAAAACATAAATATAGTCTCAGCACTAAAAAAATACCCAAGGTCATGTCAGGTCAAAATAAACAAGCCCAAGAAAAAGAACCAGCAACCAACACAGTGATGTGGGATTTCCCTCCAGATGCTGTGATTACCATTGGTTAATAAAGAAACTGCATTGAGCATGCACAGGGAATAGAGGTAGGCAGGGAAAACTAAGCTGATTGCTGGGAGAAAAGGAGGTGGAGTCAGGGAGAAGCCATGTAGCCCCTGCCAGAGACAGACACCAGACAGAGCATTAGTAGTAAGCCACAGCCATGTGGTGATACACAGATTAATAATCAGTACACTCCTGAACATTCAGAGGCAAGCTTTCTGTTTGTCAATGGTTATCTGTGGTAGTGGGCAGGACAATTCGTTGCCTTTGGTTTTTTGTTTTGTTTGGTTTTTTTCAGTCAGGGTTTCTCTGTGTAACAGTCCTAGCTGTCCTAGAACTACCTCTTGTAGACCAGGCTGGCCTCCAACTCAGAGATCTGCCTGCCTCTGCCTCCTGAGTGCTGGGATAAAGGCATGTGCCACCATGCCTGGCTGTTTTATTTTTTCAAATAGGTCTCACTATGTAGACCAGGCTGGTCTCAAACTCAGAGATCCACCTGCCTCTGTCTCCAAAGTGTTGAACTACAGGCATACATTACTATGCCTGGTGCTTCTTTTAACTTTTTTTTTTGAGGTATTCTTAATTATTAATAGTTGAAGTTCAGATTTTATGCAACTTAATTACAAAGTATATTTTTGTAAAAAATAAATTAACTGTAGAAATGCAAAACATTTTTAAAATGCATAAAACAATGTATACTGCTATTATATATACATATATAAAATTAATCAGACATTTAAAACTTTATTCAATGTATTCCTTTTTTTCTCTGAAGACCAAGGAAAATCATAAAAGTAGAATTAAGATTATTCAACTCATTAGTTGCTTTAAATATTTTGAGATTTTTTTTTTTAGCTATTAAAAAAAAAAACTAAACTAAAAAGCAGAGATGGGGCTAAAGAAAGTGATCACATAGAAACTTTGGCACTCAGAAAAACAGTTTCATTCAAAGTTAAAGGGTCTGGGAGTCTAGGACCTACTTACCATGTAAAAGAATTGCCTTAAAAATAAATATAAAGAAAACCTAAAAATTCAAGACCGTTTTTTCCTTCAAAAGATCATCACTGCCCCATCTAATTTTTCTCTAACAAAACTCACATTCCTAAAAATATTATTATCCAAGTAAACTATGTTAACAATAGAACTGTGCAGTAACGCTGGGCGGTGGTGGCGCACGCCTTTAATCCCAGCACTCGGGAGGCAAAGGCAGGTGGATCTTTGTGAGTTTGAGACCAGCCTGGTCTACAAGAGCTAGTTCCAGGACAGGCTCTAAAGCCACAGAGAAACCCTGTCTCAAAAAAAAAAAAAAACAATTGTGCAGTATCTAAAAACAAAACAACAGTGATGTAAGGGTCTGTGGCTGTAACTCAGTGGCAGAGGCTTGACATGCACAGGGCCCTGGGATGGGCACCTAGAACCACAAGGAGGATAGGGAAGGAGATGGACTCAGGAAAACTTCAGCCTAATCAAAAGAAAGCTCACCTTAACATTACAGAGAATGATCATGATTCAGACTGGTTAAAATCTGAAATGAATTATTTAAATAACTGTGCTAATGATTAGAAGACTAAGAATACATGAAAAAGCTAATCTAACAAACCAGCAAAAATAATATATACACTGGCTTCGTCTCCTTTGATTTAGCTGTTTAAATGTCACAGTCACTAATTACAGCATTATGCTACTACTGTTTATTTTCTATTATTTAACATTTTCTTCCTTTGGATATACAACCAACCAAAGGTACCACTGCACTGACTGGTCAATGGTCTCCTGAGACTGACAATTAGATGTAAGCTTTACTTTCCAGTATAAACAGACAGGCAAATACTACGGTCCTGAACATAAACAGTGTAGGAATTCCATTTCTTTAACAATTTAGAGACTTTTTTCATAGGCTACCTTTCCCATAAACATGGAAGTCTTTTATGCAAATCTCTACTTAAAAACAAACTTGGATAATCATGGAAACACAACGGTTTTTAACTCTCTCAGTAAAGTGCATTTTAGAAAAAGTAAGGTATCTAAGTTTAAAACTTTCAGGATACAGTTTTCTACCAGTCTACAAATTCATTTGTGAATTAATAATTTCATTAATTGAACTGTTTTAAGGAATATTAACAAATGGGTTTTAAAAATTTAAATTATTATTAACTGTATATCTCCCTGCCTACTGCTTTTAGAAACACAACCCAAGTAAGGAAAGGCAGCAAAGTTCACAGTACCTCTGTCAAGTACTCAGGGGATCCAGATACAGGGTAGGCTTTGGTAACAAACTTTGCCACACTCGGCATATTGATAAAACCTTTCCAGATGAAGTTCAATCGAGCCAGGAAGGTAGACTCAACTTCAACAGTTCCAGGCATCTCTGGACTAGAACAGGATACTAAAGTTAGCAACAAGGTCAGTCAATGACTCTGTGGGTAAAGACACTTGCTACCAATCTTGAGGGCCTGGATTCAATCCCTTGTACCCACATAAAGATGGAAACAGAAAATCAGCAAAACCAAGTTGCCCTCTAAGCTCCACATGAGTGTTGTAGCACATATGAACACAAACAAGTGCAGTAAATGAGTCAATTTTCTACATAGTCATTAAAAGCATTTTATGTCAAGAAGATGATCAATAAAAATAAGTATAACTAAAGGTCAATTTAAAAAAAAGCTATCAATCCATAAAAGTCTACATTTTCAATTTATAAATTTCCAATCACACATAGTCACAGTTTACAAAGTCATTGTACTGGGCTGGCTTGAGGTAGGCTAAGATCCAAAAATGTGCAAGCATCTAGCAAGTGCTGTATCCCGTACTTCTTTGTTTGGACCAGCATATTTAAATCATCTGCTTCTGGTTTAGCTGTAAAGATTCACTTTTTATTTTATGTGTATGAGTGTTTGCGTATGTACCATATGCATGCCCATGGAGGCCAGAGGAGGGTGTCAGACCCTTTGGAACTAGAGGTACAGATGGTTCTGAGATGACCTCTGGGAGAGCAGTCAGTGCTCTTAAATGATGAGCCATCACCCCAGCCCATAATTAAAATTTGAAAGTTGTTACTTCATACTCTCAAGTCTCTTAAATCTAAAATCCATTCAAAATAAATTAACTTTCAGAGTCCTGTTCACTTATCTCACTTATCCTGTTGGCCTGGAGTATAACAGATACTTTCTCAAAACTCTCTGAAAGTACGCCACTTTTCTATTTGTAAAAGGACAAGTGAGCAACGGTTACAGAATTATGACTGAGAGAGAGCTACCGTGGCGTAGGAGAGAACGTTGATTTGGGAGACTCTTGTTTCTCTTCCTCAAAGAATTCTGAAGCCAGAATAGTTGTAGTTGAAGACAAGGCATCCGCTATACTTTCTGCTTCGTTGTCCGAATGTTTGCGAGCTCCTCCCACTACAACTTTCACGGTTTTTGGAGAAAGATCATCTACCGGTGGTGCCATTCGACCTGAAGCCACAAGACACCAAAATAAACTTGTTATGTGAAATTTTAAAATGTTCATTCAGTTTAGTTTCTAAAGAGATTTCGTTTCTTTGGCTCAATTATTGAGTAAAGATTTCCTGAGGTAATATATACCTGCAATGTTTTCTCACAGCAAGCTGTTACACCAATACTCAGAACCAACAAGGAATTGTTCCACAGAACAACTCCCTCTTCCACAGAGACCTAAACTAACCGAAATGCAACTTCCAGCACTGTGGAGGGTTCTACCTGCACTAACATAACACCTTTGACCATTTTATAATTATTACCAATGTTTAAATAAAAAACATCACAAGTAAATGAGAAGTTGATGATGTCTATCCTTACCTATGAATGTGAAAAAACAGCAAAAAAAATGTTAACTAATCAAGCACAGAGACACATGCCTTTCATCCCAGCACTGGGGAGATAGAGGCAGGAAAATCTCTCTGAGTTTAAGGCCAACCTGGTCTACAAAGCAATTTCCAGGACAACCAGGACTGTTACCAAGTGAAACACTGTCTCCAGAAAAAAGGAGAGAGTTAATATACTAAAATAAAAACACTGTAAGAACCTAAAGTGAGTCTGAGTCCCTGATGAATTTGTATCTAAAATACTGAGAGTTCAAACCAGTAGAAGGAATGTGTATCCTAACTGTAACTGCACAGTGCAATGTTAAGCTACGTAACATGAACACTGTAGTTTAGAAAATGATACAAATGTAGGACTATAGCACAGAGAAAGGAAAAACAAACTCAAACATTCTGAAAACAGGCATGTCCAGTCATCTAAGGAACACTCCTGGTGTGCTACTGTAAGTTTAGATTCTTGTGCACATGGAAAAGCATGGCTGTGCCTGCTTTTGCATCTGTAAAATGGACCTAATCTCACAGAACAGGAGCTGGGGAAAAAAAACCTACCCCAATTACAAAGACAAGTACAGAAATACCCCTTAACAATGAGCATAATACTGAAGAAGGCAAAACTTCCAACCTATGCATATTTTGCAGTTCAGATCAAAGAGATGCTGTCTGTGTTGACTGGTGGTATCTTTAGATGTGGAGTCAGACTCTTTTTGTTTTTCAGATCCTTCTGGTTTCTCCAATGACTTATTGGCTGAAGGTTCCTAACATAAGGGAGAATAAAAATAAGATTTAACTAATAAAATCTGTCATTGATTTTAAAAATCAACTTGCTATTTCATAAACATATTTTCCAAAGTGAAGCCATTATGTTTATAAGGTTCTGACTTTCTTAAGGAAAAATAACAGCTGGGCATGGTAGCACATATCTTTAATCCCAGCTCTCACTTGGGTGGCAGAAACAGGCTAATCTCTGTAAGTTCAAGCAGGCCGATCTCTGTGAGTTCAAGGCCAGCCTTGAGTTTTGGGAAAGCCAAGGCTATATTACACAGAGAAATTCTGCCTCAAAAAAACCAATAAATAAGTAAAAATAAGAATTAGCATTTATTACTTAGAGCAAAATCTCAAAACAACTCAAAGCTTTTAATCAGCCTTCAAATTATTTTTTTTCACTGGTATTTGAAAAGGAAATTTGAAATAAAAATATTAATCTAGTTAAAGAAAAGCCGCAATTACTCTCAAATTACAAAACATCAAGGAATTACTGTATCAAATACCCTCAGGATTCCAACCAGTTTTTAAAAGGCGCCTATAATGCAGACAATTTTCTGCCGAGAAAAATTAAGCTCATAATAATCAATCCAGTAAAACAGACTCCTTTAAAACCCACAATTTAAAAATAATGTTCTGCTTTAATAAGACATGGAAGTCTTCCTCCATCTTTATGTTCTAAGCTATAGACAGGACACATCTGCCCTTTACCTGCATCTCCATGGCTGCTTCCTGTTCTTTCATTGGGGCATCACTCTCAATTTCTATCTCCCCTTTGTGAGTTATTTTTGTGATGGGTCGTCTTTCCACTTCTCTTTGCTCTTTCTCAATCATCTCTATAGTCTAACAGAAAACATTTTAAGAAATATTTAAAGTATGTGCTTTAATTAATGCACTTACTTACCTAATAATTATACATAATTAATTCATAGCTTCTCTCTCATTGAAAATACAAATAAACATTCATACATAAAATAAAAATAACTGAATCATTTTTAAAAAGTTAAGAAACAAAGGAAGCTGAGCACAAAAGCATATGCTAGTCATCTCAGCACTTAAAATGCTTAGGTGAGATCACTCAAGGTCACCCTGAAAAACTAAGGAACATGACAAAGTTCCACTTTAGAGAAGAGGAGAAGGGAGGGAGGAGAGAAGAGAGGAGAGAAAAATGGAGAAATGGGAGAGAACAGGTGTTAGAAAACAAAGCCTATGCCCCCATGGTTAAAGAGCAAAAACTTTGACAGCCAAGCCAAACGCAGAGTTATGAATGTCCTTACGTGTCTGTTTTCCCTTCGTCTCCACGCAGCTAACTCTTTAGAGGCTAGTTCTTCTGGACTCATTCTTATAAGATGATCAGGGGTTACTTCTCCTTTTAGTACTTTTTTAAATAATATCTACAGCATTTTAAAATGAAAAGAAGACACAAACATTTAGAAGCAAAAGAGCTGTCATGTGTAAACTTTTAATAAGTAAACTTTGAAGCAACTTTTAAGTCTGATTTATAAACATTCATAATTTATATATAACCTAGCACATGCAGCCTAACAGCTTTGTATTCTGGAAAAGTAAAACACTTCCTATATAAAATTCAACTTGATTCCAACTGGTGGCCACCCTGTAATCCCAGCAGTAGGGTGGAATGTTCAAGGACAACCTCAGCAACAGCTTGCTGTGCAGCGACATTGTTACAGTTCTGCTCCACCCCTCTCCACCTCCCCCACAAAAAAGAAAATCCATGTAAAATTTAACAAGAAAAAACAAGTGCAATGAAACTATCATACAGCTGTCCAAAAATTGTATTAAGTCTAACCCAGGACGAATTATAATAATTACCCACTGTACAGTAATGCACTGAATAAAAACAGCTTTTATCACTGTAATAACTTCTGTTCTTAAGACATTTACATTTGAATCCTGGCAGGCCGGAGTGGGAATTATAGCAAAGTATTAACTGCAAGGAAAAACAATCTTCATTTGATTACTGAGAAAGTTTCTAGATTATATATTTCTAAAAGATCTTGGTCCATGACAGATTGTACTTTGCTGTTTCATTTGGTAAAATTATTTCAAATACTTTTCTCGGGGAAAGGGATATTGCAAGTCCAGGAACTCACAGCTTAAGTGAACTTTCTGCCTCAGATTCCCTAGGCAGTTGTGAAGTCAAATATGTGCCATTATGCATGGATTTTTATTTAGTTTATAACTAAATGTGACTTGAGATTTTAGTGAGAACAGTGCTACTTGAAGATTTAAATTAAAACGCTTAGGCTTGCCAGGTGGTGCTGGTGAACACCTTTAATCCCAGCACTTGGGAGACAGAGGCAGGAGGATCTTGGTGAGTTCGAGGCTACAAAGTGATTTCCAGGACAGCCAGGACTGTTAGACAGAGAAACCCCATCTCAAAAAAACCAAAAAGTTTAGGCTTAACAGATTTTGAAGAATACTGAAGAATTAATTTTTTATTCAACTGAGTTATGTGAGAGAATAAAGGAAAGAAAATGCACATAAACCCAGACATATGGTTCAACAGACTCACAACACTATTCACTAATGTATAGGAGTCATAAATTAGCAAAAGACCTTATTAAAATGTTATTTTCTGGGGTACATATGCAGCTCAGCTGGCCAAGTGCTTGCCCACCTTGAGTGCAGCTCTGGATCTGAGCCTCATAAACATGGTAAGGTGAGCAATGTGTAATCCTAGCACTCAAGAGCTGGAGACAGAAGGAAGACAAGTTTGAAGTCATCCTCAGCTACATCTAATTCAAGACCATGTTCCCTTTTCTGGCCAGGGAAAACTTTTAGTGAGTGTGATGGTTTAAATGCAATTGGCCACCATATTCTCAGAGAAGGTGGCATTATTAGGTGTGACTTTGTTGGAGTAGGTGTAGTCTTACTGGAGGAAGTGTGTCACTGTGGGGGTGGGCTTTGAGGTCTCAAATATGCTCAAGCCACAACCAGTGTCTCAGTTTACTTCCTGTTGCCTGTAGATCAAAGATGTAGCATTCTCAGCTCCTCCTCCAGCACCATGTCTGCCTGAATGCCATGCCACTCCATGATGATAATGGACTGAACCTCTAAACTGTAAACCACCCCATTAAATGTTTTCCTTTATCAGAGTTGCTGTGGCCATAGTGTCACCAAGACAGTGAGGAAATGCAGTAGGTCAGCTGAGGGGACAAACTTTATGACAAGAGGCCAAGTGTAGTCACTAGCTCCACAAGCAGCAGAGAGTGTTGCGTGAGCTGCCCAGAGGTGTTGGGCATTTTCACCATGCCACACCCTGTCATCTACAAATGTGCCGGATCACACTTACAGTTATTCGGGGTGCACTCAGGCTATGAACCTCTTGAAGGACATATCTGAGACAGTCTCACTCCAAATAATAAACTGAAGAGCCATATTATATTATATTACATTATATTGGATTCCTATTCAGGAAAGCTGCAAGCATAAACATTTATAAGACTAGTGAGATGGCTCAGTGTGTAAAGGTGCTTGTTACCAAGTTTGTGGAGCTAAGTTCAATTCTCTGAACTTGCTGTAGAGAGAACTAACTTCTGAAAGTTGTCCTCTGACAAAAAGAGCCAAAGTACATACATGTCCCCCCCCATATACATGCACAAACTTAAAAATTAAATAAAATTTAATTTAGAGACAAAACAAGCTACTTACATTGTTTTTAGGATCTTTTAGATTGAACATCAAGCTTCTGTATTTATTCTTATACTTGGAATCTGTGTCTCGAAAAAAAGAGAAAAGCTCTTTTTCAATTTTTGTGGCAACCTTTGCTGCCTTTTCCTCTGGGACCTTCAAATTTGAGTCTGTAAGTCTTAAAATTAAAACAATTCAATTATTTTCAAATACATGGAGTAAATGTCATTCAACCTTTTATAATAACAACATATTACCTTTTCATAAGAATATCTTTAAGAGAATGCCGGACGCTCTGTCTGATTTGATCTGCAGAGGGTTTGGAAGCAGTAGCAGGGGGGTGCATATGAGGTCCTCCTTTTTCAACTTTCCTCTTTTTCATCTCTTGCTTCTCATGTGTACCTAATTTTTAAAAGTATCTAAACTCATTAAACTGTTTTAAAAGGCACTTTCTTTTATAATGAATGATTTAAGTTCAAATCAAAGCGGACTAAGTCACTACTTAGAAATAACATCAGATCCCACGGTCCATTTTCAAATGTCCTGGCGTTAAAGTGATAATTAAAATGTCCAGTGATCTTTTAAACAGCAGCCCTAAAGCCATGAAGTGTATGCACTCTTGTCCCCATTTCAATAAGGATTTCAAAGACAGTTACTCTTCATATTTTACTGCACTTTTAAAAAGAAAGGTACTTAGGAAGCCAAGGCGGTGGTGGCGCACACCTTTAATCCCAGCACTTGGGAGGCGGAGGCAGGAGGATCTCTGTGAGCTCGAGGCCAGCCTGGTCTACAAGAGCAAGTTCCAGAAGAGGCTCCAAAGCTACAGTGAAAACTATCTCAAAAAAAAAAAAAAGAGGCTACTTAGGAAATCTGACCAAAATTTATTAGGTAAACTAATAATGTGATGATTTCATTAATAGAATTGACTGAGCTTTTCACCTAGTTTGACATTAACTGGATACTAATCTACTCCACTGGTTTTTTCTTTCTTCCATTATTAATTCTCACACATTTTCAATGTCAAACAACCTACTACTTTGGCATCAGCTAATTTATTCTAGAATCTTCTCAGCTAAAAAATTCTTTTCTATTTGCTAGCATTTAAAAAAAAAATTATTTCAGGTGGACTGAAAGACTGCTCACTGATTAAGAGCATGTGCTCTTCAGGACCATAGTCCAGTTCACAACACCATGCCAGGCTACTCATGATCGACATATCCGGCCTCCACAATTCAGGCACCTTCTCCTCTATTGCTTAGGGTCTTAGCTGCAGTCATCCTTGTGGATTCCTGGAAATTTCTCTAGAGCCAGGTCTCTTGCTAATAACCCCATAATGGCTCCCTCAATCAAGATATCTCTTTCCTTGCTCTCATCTCTGTCATTCCTCCAGTTCAACTATCGTGGTCCCTCAAGTTCTCCTCGCCCCTCCTTCTCCCTTCCTCTTCCCCTTCTGTCCTCCCTTCTCCCCTCACCCCTATGTTCTTAATTTTGTCAGGTGATCTTGTCTATTTTGACTTTCCAGGAGGATCTATATGTTTTTCTTAGGGTTCGCCTTGTTACTTAGCTTCTCTAGACTCAATATACTTTGTTTATAGCTAGTATCCACTTATGAGTGAGCTAATGGGAGCTCACCAACACCAGTCGGATAGGGAAGATACAAGCATAGGACCAAATTAGTCCCTCTGAATGTGGTTGACTGTTGCATGGCTGGGGCAGACTGAGGGGCCACAGGTAGTGGCACCAGGATTTATCCCTACTGCTTGTACTGGCTTTTTGGGAACCTATTCTCTTTGGATGGACACCTTGCTCAGCCTAGATATAGCAGGGAGCTTCCCTAAAGCAATGTGCCTTATCTTCTCTGAGGAGTGGATAGGGGTGGGGATGGGGATTAAGTGGAGGGAATTAGAGGAGGGGAGGGAGTGGGAACATGGATTGGTACATATAATGAAAAAAGACAGTTTGCTTTCTTTCTTTTATTTTTTTTTAAAAAACGGTTGATTCTATCCAAAGCAATCTATGGTCAATGTAATTCCTATCAAAATAGCAAAGACATTCTTTCTCACCACAAAAATAGGAAAGACACTTCTAAAAGTTTTAGTGAATGGCAAAAGATTTTACAGTCCTGAGCTGAAAAGCTAAAATCACTACAATATTTATGAGTCTAAACAGCACACTACTGGCATTTAAAAAAAAATGCACAGCAATAGAACAAAACAGAGAACACAGAATAAATCACCGTATTTACAGACAAACAACCAATTTTCAACAAGGCATCAAGAACTTACATTAGAGAACAAAAGCACAGCAGTATCTCAAGTACAATTCCTTAACCCAATAGCCACTTCTACCTACCACTACATTCCTGCTCCTGTGAGTTACCTGTAATGAATCCCTCTGGTTTCTCCGCCATATTCTGGCATAGGCTACAATTGTTTCTATCTGACTGTTCTCTGAAAGCATTTTTGCCAAGGTCATCAGTGACCTACTTTGCAAAGAGGTTTCTTTAATATTGTATTTCAGCTGCTGAGGTACCCAGGTAGCACCTGACAGTTTATCATTTCCCTTCTAGCTTCTCCCCATCTCTACTTCTACCTCTCAAATTACCCTTGTTGGAGCTTTTCATATTCCCGGGTTGTTGTTTTTTTGTGGTTTGGTTGTTTTTTGGTTTTTGTTTTGTTTTTTTAGAAAAAGAAGCTGGTATTTTACGGGCTCTGCTTCTACCTTGCTGTGGAATATTTCTTTACACTGTGTGAATATATGTTGCTATGAGTGGTTTAATAAACAAGCTGACTGGCCAATAGCTGAACAGAACGAGGTTAGGTAGGAGAGTCAGACTAGGAGAATGTTGGAAGACGGGTGAAGTCTGAAGTCTCCCATCAGAAGCAGAGGAGCAGGAGATGAAAATGCCATGCTAATAGTAACCACCACATGGCAGGATGTAATACCGAATACAGGTTAACTTAAAATGTAGGAGCTAGTTAGAAATAAGCTTGAGCTACTGGCTGAGCATTTATAATTAATATAAGCCTCAGTATGTTTATTTGAGAGCAGCTGCAAGACAAAGAAACCTCTGCCTACAAATGGTGCCCAAATATTCAGAAGAATTTCCACATAAAACCTGAGAAGCTTTATATATATAAAAAGTTCTAAATGCACAGAAACAGAGACAAATACAGCTTCTAGTCTCAGAGTCTCATGCTAGCCGCAGTGCAAATCATTTCCCAACAGTTGCTGCAAGATGGAATCAGCTGCCAACTGCCAGGAGCTAAGCAGTATACTGGTTCCCAAAGGCTCTCAAAAGGGCCACCAGGGGCTTCTCCCAGCAGCTGCCTGAAAAGCTGCCAGGGCAAGCTCTGCCAGAATGCTGCAGATCTGGAGTTTTGCTCATGCAGACAGAAGGGGATTACAGATACACAGGAAAGGCAGAGTCAGATGGAAAAAACCTTTAAATGGGTTATAATGTGTTTAAAAATGTACAAAGGCTTGAGAGAGAAGAGAAAGAGTATATAAAACGTTAATTAAAAAATACAGCATTCCTGAAACTGAAAAACTTCTGTAAAGCAAAGGACATGGTCAACAAGACACAACGACANTCAAAATATCTTGACTTCAAATGTTAAGTAAAAAGGTATGTTGCTTTGGAGGAGAAGTTATGCTTTTATTTCCATAGAAAATGAGAAGCTGTGGATTCATTCTTGGCTAAAGAAAATCTGGTTTGATGGAGAAAGATCCCAGGAAAATTTAGGCTACAAACATAAAGAAACAAACCTAAAAGAACTACAAAATACATGATTACATATTTTAGTGCTCAAACACATACCAAAAAAAAAATCATCTTTGGCTGACTTATGTACAATGTGCAGTCTATACTTGTATTGTGAAGATCTGACTTTGCAAACTCCATTTTATTTATTTATTTATTTAGCAAACTCCATTTTAAAGAAGAGGCTTAATCTTAAACCATATAACGAGATGGGGATGAGCAGATCTCAGCTCCAGAAATGTGCTGTGATACCAGAAATCTGTACAGATACTCTAAAAAATGGTCAATTAAGAAGACAGGGAGCAGGATCATAACATTTAATGAGGGCTTGATGTTTTTAGGAGGTATCCTGTCCTTGAAGATACCTTGTCACTAATTTATGGCTCTTTGTTAGGTTTTCACACAAAACACTAGCCAATGGTTTCAAAAACTACCTTATCCTATGCCCTTCTTACCTAATTCCAAGATGACAGGAAATGAACTCCCTGATCACGGCATTTCCCCCTTAAAAGTTCTATGCTCCCAGGGCTCCCTGCCACACTCTCTCCTCCCACCATGCTGGGGTGCTGGAAAGGTGTTGGTCCAAACTTAAGCTTGAATATTATTAAAAAACTCTCATGTAATTTGCATCAGAAATCCAGCTCCATGAATTCATTGGGGACCAGAAACTTGAGCATAACAGTATTAATGCAGATATATATGTAATAAATGAGCTACTAGCCAAACTTTTATAATTAATGTCTCAGTATGTTTATTTGAGAGGGGCTGTAGGATGGGAAAACCCTGATTACATAGCCTGTCCATTGTAGAAATTTCTACAGCTGTTTTTTATTAAATCTTTGATTTTAAATAATAGGTAAGGATCGATGTGTTCCAAATTCATACAACAGCTCTGAATATCTAATAAATGTTCAAAGTTCTGATGATTAAAGCCATATTTTTTTAAATATTCCTTCAAGCCTTTTTCCTCTCATCTCATTAAATGAAACTAAAATTCTATCCAATCATCCCCACTTCCTTCATCTGACTATAACTAGTCAAGTTCTGTTGTTAACTTACTGTAAAAGCCATCTCAATTTGAACATTTTCACTATGTCCGCTGTACCTGTGCAACAAGCCACTCTCATTTCTTTTACAGGACGCTGCTATGAGTGTGCTAATGAGTGTACTCCTCCCTTCCTACCAGCCTACAGACCAAAACTATTAAGGTCATCTATTACTCCCAAGAACAAAATCCAAGGTTCCACACATACTCAGAATAAAGTGAACCATCTTCCATAATTTCCTTGAACCTGCCTTCTAGTACTAGCCTATTCCTAAGTCTACGTACACTGCTCCTGACTTTATATCTCTCCTTCAGTGTTTTATATTCTCCAAATTTCACAAGTTATCTCCCTCCTAAATCAGTATCCCTGGCTCCCTCTCCCTAACCGCGACTCCGCATCTCATTTCCACACTTTTTCTTAAAGCTTCTGACACCATTTCCTTACTTGTCAGTTTACTGTCATCTGTCTCCTTCCACTAATACTTAAAGGCCAGGAAGATGGGGCTAAGGTCTTCTAGCTTCACTAGTATCCCCTAAATTTAGAGCAATGTTTTTCATTACAAATATAGCCAATGTATTTTTATTTTATTTTATTTTCAAGACAGGGTTTCGCTGTGTAGCCCTGGCTCTCCTGCAACTCTGCAGACCAGGCTGGCCTTGAACTCAGGAGATCCACCTGCCCTGGACTCTCGAGTGCTGGGATGAAAGGCATGTGCCATCACCGCCTGGCAAAAATATTTTACTTTATTATCTATTTTTTAAGTACATTGATACGAGAGTGTTAAATCCTCTAAAACTAGGAGTTACAGAGAGTTGTGAGCTGTCATTAACTGTCATTAAAATGTTTATTGAAAAAAATTTTCCATAATACACTAACCTGTGAAATAAGCTAAATATATGGTACATAATTCTTAGTAGTCATTACCTGATTTTGATGCTTTTTCTACTGTGCAAGTAACAGTTGTAGATTCTTTGTGTATTTTTTCACTTTTTTCATCTGATGATCTCCGAGGTAAAACTTGTTGTCCCAACTTCCGAAGAGGAGCTAGCTGCCATTTTTTAATTTCATTATCTCTACTGTCAGATGAAGATTTTCCCTCACCAGCCTCCTGGAAAATGGGATTTATTTCATTAATCTTCATAAGAGAAACCTCAATAATATATAAGTGAAAGAAACTAAATCTAACACACAAGCTGTAGAAAGGAAACAATTTTCAGTCTTCAAACATCTAAACTGTTTTAAGACACACAAAAATAGACTGAATAAAAAAATGAAAGATTCGCTAGGCGGGGGTGGTGCACACTTTTAATCCCAGCATTTGAGAGGCAGAGGCAGAGGCAGGAGGATCTCAGTGAGTTCAAGGCCAGCCTGGTCTACAAAGTCCCAGGACAATCAGAACTGTTACACAGAGAAACCGTGTCTCAAAAAACCAAAAGAAGAAAAAAAGTCATTCTTTCATTCACAATCTATTTGTTAAACACCTACTTTGCACAAAACACATTAACATCCTATGGAGGAAGAAAAGAAGATAGAGATCAGGTGGTAAGGTCCTCAGTTGGCTGTAAAATGACGGCAGTGACTGTGGAGAATGCAGAGGCTGAGCATCTGCATTTGTCAGAACCTCTTAAGAACCAGCACAGGAATCAGTTCACACTGTGTCAATAATCCATTTTTACTCCCTGGGTTCTATCAATGTACTTGCTACTTGGTTCCTAAACTAAAACCTACAAATAATGAAAAAAGTGAAAAAAGACTTCTCAGATAAGAGAAATTAATCACATTGTACTAATCTAGAAAAACAGGGAGAATAACCATGTACAGATAAACAAAATACCAAATGGGAAAACATGACGTTTTCTTTAATGTAGGAATCCTCAAAATTTTTACTAATGCTTTGCCGTGTATGCGTGGAGGCTTGAAGAGATGTCAGAGCCCACAGCTCTGGAGCTGCAGACACTGTGAGCCACCACTGTGAACACTAGGAATTATACCTGGCTCCTCTGAAAAAACAGCCAGTGCTCTTAATTGCTGAGCCATCTCTCTAACACCATTAACATGTTTTCCTGTCACAGGTCTGGTAATAACATTCCCAGCACACAACAAAAATGCAATAAATAGTTCAACACAGAAATCTGATGATGTGAAAAGCAGACACTGTACATTACCAGACTGATCCAAAGATTCAAAAGTTCACCAACAGCCAGGTGTGGCAGAACATGTCTTTAATAACAGTACTTGGGAACAGAGGCAGGCAGATCTGTGAGTTTGAGGCCAGCCTGATTTACATACAAGTTTTAGGACAGCCAGGACTACATAGACATCCTGTATCAAAAAGATTTAAAATAAAACAAAAAGGGGGGGGGACACAAAGAATAGAATTCACCATCAAATAGAAAGCCGAGCAAACACAGGTGGAATGTGGCACACATCTATAAATTCAGACCAACTTCTAGAATTTCTGAAAACATTAATAATGTTAACATTCTATAATGTCTTTTCAAGTAAGAAAGACAAAAGGACATTATAGTAAGATACATTTCCAGATAGACAAGAAGCTGTACACAAAATTTAACAACCAACAGTTGTTAAATAACATATATAAGTTTTCAGAGAACATACTGTAAAATACTAATATAGCACTCAGCCATATTGTCAATTAACTTTATGTTAAGCAAGAAAATCTAACTCTCCAAACACCCTGTCAGATAGAAATGCTAAATGTCAAAAACATTTGACAAAATGGAAAAAAACCAAGATTAGACAAAAAAAAAAAAAAAAAAAGGAGTGTATGACAGAGCTGAGTCAATAAACTATGGAGGAGGCCATCACGAGCCACTCAGGCTCTGGTGAAATACCTTCCCTGCACAGTACAAAGCCTGGCTGTGCTCGGGAACTGTAGAGTTCGATGCCAGCTCAACTGCAGACCTTTCTTACAGAGCTGTGCTTCGTCCCCATCCTTTTAAAACAGAAGCTGCAGCTTCTCCCCAAGCAATGTATGGTTTTATTAACAGATCTGAATGGCTGGACCAAAGGCTTTCAGTGCTTCCTTCAGCTTCTAAAACTCAAGTGTTTTCTTTGCCTTTTAGATGACATTTGCTTATTCGTATACACTTATTGCCACTATATTTTTTTCCTCATCAGGATTTTACTGTAAATCAGGAATAAAAATCACTGGTAATGAAAGAAAAATTGGATAGAACAATGCATCCTTTCTATTTTTCTTTTAAATATATAGTTTAGAATTTGTTTAAAAACTACTTTTAGAAGGTGGTTTAAAATGTCAGATCAGGGCCGGATGATGGTGGTGCATACCTTTAATTCCAGCACTCAAGCCGGCCTGATCTACAGAGCTTGCTCCTAGACAGCCAGAGCTGTTACACAGAGCCCCCCCCCGCCCCCGCCTCAAAATAAATAAATGGAAAAAAGGATCAGGGAAAATAAACCTTTCGAAGTCTACAGCTAGGAGCTTCTACAGTAGAAATGGAAGGAGTGACTTCCAAGCAAATGAGATCAAAGATTACTTTTTTTTTTAACTCTTAAAGAAAATACAAAATGGTTCACCTAAAAAAAAAAATCAGTAGATTGAAAAGTTTAAAAAACTTTGTAAACATAATTTGTACTTAGGTCACATAGTCATATAAACACTGTAAAACAAAAAAAATCACATATAAAACTACAGCTTAGCACAAAAAAGCTGAAAATGCCAAAGTCCTTACTTTTCAGCAAAATTGTCCCCCCAAAAAACTAAATTCAACTCAGTCTTATGAAGAAAAACAAGAACGTACATTGTACTAAACCTAAAAGAGAAGTTTTTGAAAGTCATTTAGGTCCACATAAAGCTTCTGAAATAATAAATGTACTTTTTGGAAAGCTCACCCGTTTTAAAATCTTGACCTTGTGCTTTACAGTATCATCCATGTATTTGCTTTTATCATTGGCTACCGTGTGCTTCGATGACCCGAGCTTTTCACACTCCATGGTTTTCTCTTCACTGTGGGCTTCAACTGTAGTTTGGTCTTCCAAAATATCTGTGTCTAGTATGTCAGTCTTTTTATCTTCTTCAGCACAACATCTTACACAAACATATTCTTTGTCTTCCTCTCCCATTTGTTGTGCTTGGGAAAGACTTAACCCAACACAGTCACCATGAAACCAGTCATCACATCTCCCACAGCCAACCATAAACCTGAGGGGAGCAGAAAGGTAATTTATTAAAAACAGTATTCAAGTGAAAACAGTATTTAATGTTCTGTTACTGCTCGTACTTTCCATATATGCAATAGTTCAACGTGAAACAAGTTGTGAAGGAATATCCCATGAAAATATAACTTTTAAATCAGGAGAGTCTCCTCTCTAGAATGAATAGAAGACGCTAGGGGATGATAAAAATGAGGACACAAGTTGGTTTCAGGTGAAAACGAATATCCCATAGTACAAAAACACCGTAAAACCAAGCAAAAACAGAAACAGTGAGAAGGGCAATGTGTGAGATCTTATCCTCAATCCATCCTAAAGCTGGTATCATACAGAAAACTGGGGGATTTGACTAAAAAAAAAAAAATGCTTAAAAAGGAAAAAAAACATTAAGAAACTCTCTTTCATTCTTATTAGCCAGAATGTAATCTGATTCATTCTTCATTCTGGTCCAAAGTGTCAAACTGATTCAACTGAAATTTGTTTACTTTTGGGAGTGGGACTTCTTAGTCAATGCCCATGTGTTTGAGGTTAACACCTCATTTTCCAAAAACAGTACTCTTAACAAAGATGCATTCACATTTAGGTTTTATTTCAAATGTGCAATTTTTTTTTCCTTTATTGCATTCTACCTAGGAAATCACCTCATGAATCAGTAGTCCAGTGTGAAGTTTTAATTTAAAAAAATTGTCATTCACCTAAAGATGTGATATTTAATTTTTTAAATTTATTTTTTGGTTTTTTGAGACAGGGTTTCTCTGTGCAGTTTTGGAGTCTGTCTTGGCATTCGCTCTGTAGACCAGGCTGGCCTTGAACTCACAGCTGCCTCTGAGTTCTGGGATTCAAGGCATGTGCCACCACCCGTCATTCACCTAAAGAATATTTGCAACTACTTAGGAACAAAGTGGGAAATAAGACATGACCACATAATCAGCAATATTATCAGCTCACTTGGATATTCAGATTTCAATCCCTTTTCCTCTTTCACTCTGGCAATTCATGGTATCTGAAAGATTTAGGACAGCCTTTTTATCATGTTAGTACTTTGTGGCACTGAATTTGTTATAGTGGCACCACAAACATGCCCTACTCCTTTTAAAGTGTGTGTGGTCTAACAGATGCAATGCTGAAACTTGGCCTAGGTGACACGACCCAACTCTAAAAAACCCAAGTTCCTATTTTCATGTTGGAAATATCAAAATTCGTACATTTAGGTGTTTTAAAAGTGGTACCAAATCCATCCATTCGTCTACAGTAGCTTTTCATTCTTTTTATCCTGTGTGCATTTCTGTCTGCCCAACTACTGCTGCTAAGTCTTAAGGAAACTAATAAAACTGGCCACTTATCCTCAATGTTATGTCTGCTGCCAGTGCTGTCAGCCTTCACTTTCCCTATGATGTTCTTGGTTTGAAAAAATAAGAATAAAAAATATTTTTATTCACAAGATGAGAGAGCATTTAAACAAGGTAACATTTGTAAGAAAGTTTCTGTTTGAGATTTTTGATGATTTTGTGATATTTCAAATGACGTAGCTCTTCCAGAGGGTAGGGATTCTGAAGACTTCTTTCATGTTTAATACCTTAATGTTCTTTCCTTACTCCATACAAAGTACACACATTGCTATTTCCTGAAACCAACTGTCTAATATAAACAGCTTTGAGATTCTGAAAGAAAACAACTGGTCACTTCTCTTCTACAACCACAGCTGCATTGACTTCAAGGCAAGTGGTTCCATCTTAAATGTCAGATTATATAACACTGTAAAGTGTCACGTAACCAGGCCACGTCACTAATCTATGATCATAAAATTTATCAAATTATTTCATCATAACTGATTTCAAGTTTACTTTGGAAATGGCTACACTCAAATGTTGACATATTGAAACAAATCTCTTGTCATCTAAGGATGTGATCTTAGGTTTGCTTTTAAAAACTGCATTAAAATAAAAAAACTAAGCTGGGCGGTGGTGGCGAACGCCTTTAATCCCAGCATTTGGGAGGCAGAGGCAGATGGATCTGTGTGAGTTCGAGGTCAGCCTGGTCTACAAGAGCTAGTTCCAGGACAGGCTCTAAAACTACAGCGAAACCCTGTCTCGAAAGACCAAAAATAAATAAAATAAAAAAGCTTTCTACAAAAACAAACAAACAAAAACTCCCCAGCCAGCATCTTGGGTTGTGGAGGGTGGGAGAATCTAATATAGTCAATTACTCACAGCTGTTAACACCAATTTCTAAAGTCAAAACTTCTAAACTATTTCTGTAAAGAGAGGACATAGAAACAGGGAATGGGAGAGAAGAGTGTTAGAGATGGATGGACAAGGGACCTTTCCTTGTTTCTGGCTATCATGCTGCTTTAAAGACACAAGGACAAGGGGACAGAGTTAAAGAGCAGAGCCCAGAATCCGTAGCAGTGGGGCGATTAACAACTATTTTTCCATTTCTTGTCCTATCTTTGAATTTCTGATTAACAAGAGAAGTTTCTTTATGGAAAATAGTTTCTGTGTAAAAATAAATTCCATGTAGAGCTTCTGAATCAATTAGATAAATCAGTATGAATTAAGTGGAAAAACGCAGCAATACTCATGTCTTTTCTTACTATATGTTCACATACAAACAGACAGTAAAGACAAAAATTAGTTACTAAAATAGAAAGCAACTATTTCTAATTTTAATTTTTTTTGTATGAGCCAGAAAAAAATTCTTAGAAAACTTCAGTTGTCAGTAAACTATAGTATCAATTCCAAGGACACCTGCAGTCACAACAAATAAAAAGTGTGGGGCCACAAATGAACACTGAAGGTGTTACAGGTTCTATTAGTTCTACTAGGTCTACACTTCTATTAGGTAATAGAAGCAACAGCCCAGAACATATTGTCACTACATACAAACTCACTCTTCTAAACTGAAGATTCTAGTTCACATACACATTAAATCTTCTTAATAATAAATCTAGTCTGCGAAGAAAAATAGTCTACAAAACTTAAAATGAGAAAACCAAAATTACTTATTCTAATGAATTATGTCCTCAGAACTAAGTGTACTTTTCTGAATATAACACTATGATTTAATGCTGTTAAGAAGACTTTTTGCTCCTTGTTTTTGAAATTTTGTCCAATCTACAACTAGGGTCAAGAAAATGCATACAAATTATAGTTACAAAACATCTTCCTAACAAAGGAGGAAAAAGAAACCCAAGGTAGAATAGGAAGAGACTAAGAAAATTTCTATTCAAAATGCCTTCTAGTGAAAAGGTTCCAAATTTGTATTTGAGTAAAAATAAACAAAGGTCTCATTTTAAAAGTATATTGAATAATTTTGATACATGTCTGCATCATGAAAATAAATTTAAGAAAAAATGCACTATCTTAAAAGATCTTCTGTCTCTAGGACATAAGAATGTTAGGATATTATGCCATGAAGAATTGTTAATACAACCTATTGTATTCAACTGGACATATGTACAAAAAGCTAACCCCAGTTGCAATTTGTGTAAAATACTGATTAACTCTACTATCACAAGTGTGACTAACATATAAAATCAGACACTCTACATACTTTCCTAATAAATCTGTACTTTTACATGTATATTAAATGTGGAAAATTACAAACTGTGAAAAGCATGCTTTATGTATTCAATGAATGAAAGGACAATGTAACAGAATAGTGGTGAAGCTAATATATAAGAAAAAAAACAACCAATTACTTAGGCTTCTTTATTCAAAGACTGAAAAAATTACTGAAGGTATCTGAAGAACTAATTGAGAAACTTAACTGTTTCCAATGTACATCATCAAGATCAATTACAGAGGGTCAACACCCCAGTCCCCACAGCTAACATTCTAAGCTATATTCCAGACTGAAGCAAATAAAGTCCATATTTTATAAGACAAGTTCAAAAAGTACACTTTAAAAAAAAGTATGAGCAGAATATGTAACCTTCCCTTTACAAAAATAACTGCTGATGCTATGAAGTGGCAGCTACCACTAAAGAGCTTGGGTAGATTCCTGAAGACTAGGCCATTGGAACAAAATTTATCTATTAAAAAGCAATTGTAGCATACTGTACACGGGATCTAACTCTTATGACAAAGTTGTTGCTAAGTTTTCTAACCCGTGACTCGTAAACACATCAGTGTCATGAATTTTGGAAGATACTAAGAGACAAAGGGCTTGCTTTTATTAAAAGGACAAGAAAAAGCAAAACTTAATCCTTAAGTCTCTGAGATCTGCAGAGTAAATTTCCTTTAGAAGATGTGAATGTATCATGAACATAAAAGCCATTAGAAGTACGTAACTGGCATAAAGGTAGCATTATATTCAAACATTAGGAAAATACTTTTACATTTTTAAAAGTACTTCCTGACATTGAAATAGGGTATGGACAATTTTAGTACATCAAAGCTGAGTCAAGAGGACTACCCCAAGATCAAGGACAGCACATGTTACATACTGAGCTTTGAAACAGGCTCTGCTACAGTCTCTGTCTCTGGCATAAAACCTGGTTTAACAACCCTAAAACTTCCTCTCTCTTTCCTCTCCAACTAAAATGATGTATGCAACATCATTTACTGACTGCCTCTCTAAATTCAATGTCTTTCTTATGTGAGCTGAGAGAGTAGAAAGGTCACTGTCATTTTACTTGTCCACGTTTTATTTTCTCTTTAATGTCTGATCAGTTGACAGAAGTCCCAACAGCAACGTGAATACTTGCTCAGCACCATCTACAGTAGCAACTACAGTAGAAACTTCATTTCTTCTGCTTCAAAAGAAAACTAGCAATTCCATTACAACCTTCACACTTTATTACTAGTTCTTCTGTAGTCAAATAAAGTGACAGATAATCTCCAGTCTTGAGGCAATATGACAATTCTGATTAGCAATTAAGGTTTTGAATTTTATCAGATGCAATGACATTAAATCATAACTGGTTACAATGATAAAACATGTACATGCATATCAGCTATTAGTCAGACTAAGCTTTTTAAAATATCCTATGATGATGTGGTTGTAAATTCAGTGGCTCCAGGTTTCTATCATTTATCCAGGATTGGTATGGGGCTTTTAGAAGTCTTGTTTATCAAATAACTTCTTTTTATATTAGAAAATATAATGATCTCAATCCTCATCCTACAAGCTTCTCAGTGTACACACCCATACACACATACACACGCACACACACCTGTTGCCATGTGGTTTTCTACAAAACCCACATTGCTTGCTGGGAGTCCACATATATTTGCTTTCAACTGAGGAGGTTTGCTCTGACCCTTCTTTTTTTACGGTAGCTATGTTGTCTGGAATGAACAAAGGAGGCTCATCCAGAGAAAAACTTCGACTGCTTCTCCTTTGGCGAGGCTGTAGGTTTTTCTCTGGTTTTTTATGTTTCAGTTTATCCTCCTCCTTAAGATGCTCACTGCCTGGATGCTCATGCTCATCTTTTACGTGGCTAGTGACCTTCACTGGTGCCTGCGGTTGAGATTTATGGCTCAGTTTCTGGCTGGAATGCAGCAAGTGTCCAGTTTGTGCAGGGTGATGAGGCTCCTTAGAGCACCCAGAGTGACCATGAAGCTTATCACTAAGAGAATGAGTTAAAGGTTTGGAAACTTGCACTACATTTTGATCCTGTGAGGTTTTTTTCAATACAGAATGAGACTGGTTTTTCATAGATTTAACCCCAGAATTACAACTCGGACTCTTTGACTCCTTATCAAGTTGTCCTTTCCTCACTTTGGCCGGCCTCTGAAAATCATGCTGGGGCTCTGGTTCGTCAGCATTTCGCTTCACACTCTTGACATTAGATTTAGTTTTGCTATGAACTACTTCATGCTTCACTGCAGCAGCTTTTCTTGGAGTCTCTGTGGTCATACTTTGTTTAGAATGAGTTATAGATTTTAAGTGCTTAGATCTTACATTTTTGGGCTCTAAACCGCTTATATCATCCTGAAGATCTGCTGTTTCGTGAGAATCTATTTTAGTACTTTGAGTAATATTCAACAGCTTTGAATTTTGGTCAGGAACATCACAAATAGTGTTTTCTAAAATACTAGTTTCTGGTTCCAAAGCACAAGTATCAACCTCCTCCAAATTTGATTTATTAAACTCTGTACTCTGCAAATGAACATCATTAGATTCCATGTCCTCACAATATCCCGATGTTTCCATTTGATTTCTTGGAAGACAGTTTTCAGCTTTATCAACAATATCTATGGTATTCTTCAATTCCAAATTACATTCAGCCAGTTCATTCTTTTCTGTCTTATTTTTATCTGTACAGACAGAGTTACTAGACACATCAGAAGATACAGGTTCCTCTATCATCTGGTCACCTTCACAGGGTAGCTTTATCTCCTCTAATTCTTGTTCAAGTTTTCCCACTGCACCCCTTTCTTCAATAGTGTCATCCATTTCACCTGAAACAAGATCATTCTGTTCATCTTCCTTATCTGAAAACTTAAACAATGGGCTACTATCACTCTTAGGTTTACATTCCATCAGAACTTCATTTTTCTTTTCTTCTATACTATCACAAGTCTCTGAAAGAAGTGGACAATTTAACTCATGAGATGGCACATTTACTTCCCCCTGGTTATCACATGTATGCTTGGGATCCAATTCAGCTTCATCCTTCATTTCAACACAAGGCGACACTGAAGAATCAACAGAAGATGCTGAGACTTCTGGCACCACATCGACTG
Source organism: Dicrostonyx torquatus (assembly GCA_028555095.1). NCBI lineage: Eukaryota > Metazoa > Chordata > Mammalia > Rodentia > Cricetidae > Dicrostonyx > Dicrostonyx torquatus. Next base: position 4,289,717 of record JAQHUG010000139.1, on the reverse strand, counting down.
GCTCAGCATTCCGGCCACTCCTTCTACTCTCTTTGGGGTATTCGGATTTCAGAGATGTGTGAAGTTCTTCTTTACTGTGACTTCGCTCTGCCGGTCTCACCCCTACTTTAGGGGTAGATACAGTCTTCCCAGGTGGCTTTTTTGTGCTTAGAGGCGCTGCATTTGAACGCTTGGCAATAGTGCTTTGTCGCAAACTTCTTACTTGTTCTATCATAAGAGAAAAAATAAAATAAAAATAAAATAAAAACTTAGCTATTGGCTGTGTGCTTTTATTTCAGTAGAGATTAGAATATATTGCTTCTTCATTCTGAACTATGAAACTTACCTGACCATAACAGCAAAAATTTACTGACAGCTATTTATGATGATCACATATACATTAATATACATTATTTAATGTTAATTTACATTTATGAGAATCTCTTGAATTCTGGCAGAAGAAATAGAAATGCAAACTTCAGACTCATCTAATTTACAATTATCTTTTCTATACAAAGTAAAAGATGGAAAGCAAAGTAAGCAAAATGAGCATCTATTACCACTAATAACTGCTTAAAGAAAGATTATCTCATATTCCTAAACAGCAAATATTTCTAATTATATAAAACCAAGCTATGTCCAACTGGATTATAAGCCCAAATGCCAATGAAGTCTTAAATACAAATGGAATCATGTATCCTAAACATTATCTGTTGTTTCAAGAAATAACCGCTAAGACTTCCAATCTCCATTTTAATATATTTTCCTTTTACTTTGAAGCTATTTTTTAAAGTGAGACTAGTCTCCTATAGCCTAAGGTTAGCCTTAAACTCCAAGGTGACCCTTGAAGTTGATCCTCTTGCCTTCACTTTTACATGCTGAGACTTATAGGCTATTAGCACAATTAGAACCCACGTTTCTGCATGCTAGGTAGGTAAGCACTCTAAAACAGAGTTTCCTACAAACATCTCCAGTCCCTACACTATTCCTAAAGAAGAAATTAAAGTTTACACCAATGTACCACATACAGACTGCCAAATGAATCAGTAACTTAATCTGAGAAAAGTGTATAATAAGGAAAATATATATTAAAAAAAAAAGGAAAGAAACTTCCTTAACAGTGTCCCTGGTGGAATCTATTAAATTTGTTTTTCCCCCTTTTCCCTGAGTCTGATACAAATCTTCTAGAGAAAGGAAAAGCACACAGTAAAAAGAACTGAAACAAACAACAACAACAAAAAAGACACAAAAAAAACAAAACTTTAAAAATTCACTAGGCAGAAAAGCAATTTGTAAATTAAAATTCAAAATACAAGCTTGAAACTATACTTATCATGTTCCTCTTAATCAACTTCACATGAATACATCGATTTCTTTTAAAATTCCCCATTCAAAATAAAATCCTACTACATTACTGCTTTGAATATTTTCCCCAACTTGTCACTTATCACCAGAGGATGAAACTACTAAAGAATGTCCTACCTGCAGCATCCCAGGTGATATACTTCAGGCCCTGGTGTAACATAACGGCACTCTCACTCTTCAGTGTCCCATTGAAAAATAACCTATACACAGTCATCCAGTCTTTGGGACCCTTTCTATTCCCCCAAGCCTCACATATCTGGACATTTGGAACACACTCTACAACTTTAAAAATTATGGGCTGTGGAGAAGGCTCAGTCAAAAAAAAGTACTTGTTATGCATGCACAAGGACTTGAGTTTAGATTCTCGAAACACCCATATAAAAGATGAGTAAGGAAATATGTAATCCCAGTGCTGGAGGTAGGACAGACTGCTGAGACTCCCTGGAACTCACTGACCAACCAACCTAGTTCACTCAGGTTCACTGAGAGATTCTGACTCAAAACAGAAGGTGGAAGATGATGGAGAAAGACAACTGGCCTTCATATTCACACAACTGGTGAGCACATATACACATACCCACAAATATGCACATACAACACAAAAAGATAAAACATTTTTAAAATAACTCCCTAAATTTTATTTCTTTATCAGATGACATTTAAGTTCTAAACTCTATACATCCATGAAATGGAACCATTGAAAAACAATTTAAAAAAACCTTTGGCTTTGAAGTGATTGCTAACAAAAAAAAAAAAAAAAAAAAAAAAAAAGAGTAGCAATTGACTCAGAAGGTATTCAAATGAAATATTATTTTCTAATAGAAAACTTGTGTATTAAGTGAAGGATAAAGCTACCTTTGCTTCTCTAAACTGCCTTTTTTGCCTTTCTCTAGACAAAAAGTTATTCTTTTACATTAAGTATACATGTGCCAAGTAACTGATTTTTAAATATATATTTTATACACACACAGACACACACACGTATCTCAAGGAAATTATAACAACCTTTATTCCCTTAGCTACAATAAAAGATCTTTTTGAAAAGATATGAGTCCACAGAAAATAAAGAACAAGAAGAAACAATGGCAAATTTTATAATTCAAGCAAGAGACAATTAAGATGTAATATCCTTAACCTGGGCTCATAGGAACTCAAAGAGACTGAACCAACAATCAAGGAGCCTGCATGGGACTGACCTATATATGTGACAATTGC